>CM038214.1:102129603-102543449 GCA_021442155.1 Cymbidium sinense | reverse complement strand
AATGCGGTATCATTATTGATATAATTCATCGAGGCACTCGAACCTATATATGATATAGTTCTTAAAAACTTGAGCACATGCTGTGACCTCTTTGAGCGAGCCTTTGGCCATGGAAAAGTAGTCGATGCTGACTAAGATGAATTGATGACCCTTGGAAGAATGAGGATCAATTGGACCCACTATTTTGATAACCCTACACTTGAATGGCCATGAGGCCAATGTAGGATGTAGAATGTTGTGTGGTTGGTGTAGGACCACACCGTGAATTTGACATTGGTGGCATCACCTAGCCATATCCGTGCAATCTTTCATCATCGATGACCAATAGTATCTTAGTCTCTTGATCTTGGCTTTCATCTTCTAATCGGATTGGTTGGCTCCACATAATCCCGAGTGTACTTCGATCACAATCTTACAGGCTTCATACTTTTCAAAACAACATAATCACATATGATCGAAAGACCACCAGTACAAGACACCATCCATAAGAGCGTAGGAAAGTGCTCTCTACTTCATCTGATGGGCTTGGGACTTCTCTTGAGGTAATTTTCCTTTATTTAGGTAATCCATGAATGGTTTCCTCCAATCTAACTCATCATCCTTCTTGGCAATGGCAACCTCCCCTTCATGAGAATACTTTTTGATGAGTTCAATACCAATAAAAGATAAGACTTGTCTATTTTGGACTTTTATTGATATGGACTCATCCTCCTCCCATGCCAACTCTTTAGCAAGCTTGGCTAAAGCATACGCTATAGTGTTCTCTCCTTGAGGAATCTTATAAATGCTAACCTCTAGAATTTGGGCCAATAAGTGCATGGTGTAGTTATGGTTATGATGGAGCTTGGGCTTTATAACCTGATAGGCCCAATGATTAGGTTGATAACTAGTTGAGAATCCCAGAAGATATTGATGTTCTGGATGCTTAGAGTAATGGCTAACTCTAGACCGGTAATCAAAGCCTCATATTTAGCTTCATTGTTGGTGCAAAGATTGGACAGATAATATGAGAATCTCATCACATCACAGTCCAGAGTTAAGAGAACTATTTCTACCCTTGCTTTTCCTGGAATAATAGATTGTGGTTCTTCTCCTCTTTGAGATAAGGTCACATCATTGAAGTACATCTCCCAGTGGTGAATGCTACTATCCCCTAAGTTCATGATTTGTTCATTTGAGATATCATCACTAAGAAGAGAGTCAGCTAGAAGTGGGTGTGCTACTAAGAAATTTGTCAGTGCTTATCATTTCATTGTACAGAGGGGTGTGAAGGTAATGTCAAACTACGAGAGGATCATGGACCATGGTGCCAACCGTTTGGATAGCATCAACTGTGACATAAGATACTATATTGGATTGATCTTAGAGATTAAGTTCACCTTATTAGGAAGCATGTAAATAGCTTGTGGGATGCAAAGATTAAAGCTAGGCAATGCTTCTCAATGTGTAGATAATTAGCCTCAGTAGGGATTAGACGACAGCTAAGGTAGTAGAGTGTATTTTCCTTCCCTTCATCATTGGCTTTGGCCAACAAAGCACCAAGTGAGTCATCTAGTAGTGTGTAAAGTATGAAGCTTGCAGATAAGGCGTTAGAGCGGTGTCATCGGGTAATGCTAGATGTCTTCGAAGGCATGCTCACACTTGTCATCCCACTTAAACTTGGCATCCTTTTTGACAAGTGATGAGAATGGATGACATCTTCCCGATAAGTTGGATATAAAGTATCTTAGAAATGCATACCACCATTGGAGTAATTTGAGTTGAGTTAAGCTTTTAGGGGTGGGATTTCTAATATTGCCTTGATCTTTTTTAGATTGATTTCAATTCCCTAGTGTCTGACAACAAACCCAAGGAATTTTCCTGAAGCTACTTTGAATGCACACTTCAGGGGGTTCATTTTGAGGTTATATTGTATTAATTGTTCAAAAACTAGTCTCAAGTCAAAGAGATGGTCTTTCTTTTCTCTACTTTTGACCATGAGATCATCGACATAGCACTCGACTTGATGATGAATGAGTTTCATCAGATAGTGTCTTCATGTATGAGGCATCATCATTTTTAAGGTTGAAAGGCATGACCTTATAGCAATAGATTTTAATCGGGGTTCTAAAAGCAATATTTCTTTCATCTTTAGGGGCCATCTTTATTTGGTTATATCTAGATGAGCCATCCATGAAAGAGAAGATTGCATAAGATGAGATAATGTTCACCATCAGCTCTGAGATTGGTAATGGAATTCAACTTTTGGACATGCCTTATTTAAATCTCTAAAATTGACGCATATGTGAGTTTGGCAATTATTTATCTTAATTGGGATGATGCTGGCTAACCAGGTAGGGTATTTTTCTTTCCGGATGAAGCCAGCATCGATCAATTTCTTGACTTCATAAATGACTTGTTGTTCTATGTTTAATCACATGCGTCTAGGAGCTTGCTTGATAGGGTTAGCAGTAGGCTGTATTACTAGTTTATGGAGTTGAGCCAATCCAAGCACCTCTTCATAACTCCATGCAAAGCGGTCCTTAAACTTAGTCAATAACTAAGTCATTGGTTTCAATTTCATTCAACAAAAACTGATGTATGTATGGATCTTCTTTAATTCTAAGTTGATTTCCTTGAGCTTGTATGGTTGACTTGATCTCTTCTTCAAACTCTAGTGGTGCATATTTGACTTCAAAATCATCTAGATCATCTAAAGTATCTAAGCACACCTCTATGAGTTAATGTGATTTGAAAAGAACTATCGATTCAAATGATTGGTAATGACTAGCGGTAATCATCATCATTGACTAGACCCTTTATCGAATCTAGTCACGGTCTTGATTGAGAGCTTTTGCATTTGTTCTTCCATATTCTTTCAGTAGTCGACTTGTGCTTTGACCAAATATGTGGGATTAACCCTTTCTTTGGTAAATTATGAACACAAGGCAAGTACCAATCAAAACATAATTCATTAAATCTTTATATGAATCATCCTCAAGTTCTACATCAACTTCTTGACTTAAGGATGATGCTCCAAAAGAACCTCAGTCTTCACATGGATGACTTAGGGGCTTCCTTAACTACGAAACGTTTAGGTTCTTGATAGGAAAGTGGGGTTAGAGCTAAGGTTCCCAACTAATGCCTAAATGTTTCACATATAGACTTGGATACACTTATGCTTTGCTTTGGAGCCTGGTCTTCATTGCTATCTAGCTCAAGTGTCACCTCCAAGGGAATCTACTATTGAGAAGAGCTTTCTGGTGAGCTAACCATATAAGACTCATCTTATGAACTAGATTCTATGTATATATGGATAGTAGGTGTACTCTTGGTAGCTAGGACATATCTTTATTGGGTGGCCAATAAAAAGGTTTTCCACCCCTAGGACTACCTCAGCCTCTTCTCTTCAGGTGAGGTTGTCTACCCATATGTTGAATGGGTAACTATAAGTGGAAATCTAATGTTAGGCTCCACTTCCTCCTCAAGTCTATTTTGCCCCTTTTAATTTTGTTTTCATTTTCTTTTCTTTTGTTTTTTATTTAAGTTTTTTCTTTTATTTTCTTTTCTTTTATTTTAAACTTTACCAAAGTTCACGAGAATATACTTGTTGATTTTGAGGGAGGTAGTAAGCCACATCCTCATATATATACTTAAATGGCTTGAGATCTCCTTTGACAGTAGATGATCCCACATCTCGAACTTCATACACTCATGTAGTAGGATGAAACTATGTTGTTCTCATGTTATCCATCTCTCCCAAGCAAAGAATTGAAAGATGTATCAAGTCTATAATGTGAAACTTAGCTTATCTTCCAATCATCTATCTCCAAGGTATGGAACACATTGACGACCTCACTTTTGGAGTGATTCAATCTTCCCATCTTAGACTTAGGAGTCTTCTAGACACTAAGACTTCCCAGTCATAAGACACTTCTAACAATTAGGTAAACACTTAACTTCTAAGCCTAAAGACTTAGAAGGGTTAACCATAGGATTAGGTTATGCCTTAGGATTAGGATAATCACCTACCTACAACCCAAATCCAATCCATGTTCACCTTCTCAAACCAAACCTCAAGTTCAATTCAAACATCAAATTCAAATCCAAATCCCAACCCAAATTCTAAAACTAGATGATTGAAGCCATGATCAAATCCAAACTTGAAACCCTTCCTAAGCCAAATGATCCCATGGACTTAGCAAATCTTAATCCAAATCAATCCAAAATCAATTGATTTCCTCATAATCAATTTGTTTCTTCAATCATCATCCTAAATATAAATCAAATCTACATTCAAATGATCAAAACTAAATCAAATTAAATCAAAACCCTTCCTTATGTGACCTATCCATGGACTTTGCCAAATCTTAATCCAAATCAAGTCAAACTCATTGATTTTCTCATCAATCATATTTTCAATCATCTTCAAAAATTTAAATGAAATATACATTTAAATCATCAAAACTAAATCAAACCAAATCAAAATCCAAACTAAGCCACATGACCCAACTCATGGACAATTCCTTCATTCCAAAACCAAATTCAATTGATTTTCTCATGTATCAATCATACCTTTAATAATATTAACAAATATAAATGAAATATACAATCATCAAGCCAAACCAAAATCAACCCAAGTCAAACCCAACTTAACCCTTTTGACTTGAAATGTTAAATGAACCAAAACCCATTTGAACCCAAGCCAATTGCAATTGAATTTATATATCAATCCCAAATCCATATATAAACTCAACTAAATCAAATTCAATCCAAAATCAGACAACTAAACCAACTTGACCCAAAGTGGCCAATTTGACCTATTTTAGCCAAGTTCTAATCCTACCCAATTGGATTGAACCAAGCCAATCAAAACCTCCCATCATGATTGTTGATCACCCTAGGTTGATAAATTATCACAAATTATGTCAAACCAAGTCAACTTGGTCATTTGATCAACCCCTTAACATATGAACCAAACTAGCCAAATTGCACCTAAGCCAAATCCCTTGAAATAAATGATTCATACCAAATCAAAATCAATATTTGAATATGACTTGACCTTCAATTGAGTCAAACCAAACCCAATTGGCCTCTCTTAAGTTGACCCAAATTGATCTAAAAGACTAAATTTGGTCAAATCAAAATATAAACTAAATTGATTGTAACCAATTCCTCAATTTCATTCCAAATTAATTGTTGAACTTGACTAAAACCATGATTGGACCCAATTGAACCCAATTGATTGACTTAGCCAAAATTGACCTAAAGGTTCAAGTTGGCCTAAATCAAATCAAATTAGTGAAACCAAAACTACAATCATCTTCAATTGGTCAACTAAACCCAAACCAACACAACCCAAGCCAATTTGACCAATTTGGTCAATTTGGTCAATTTTTCAACTTAACCCATTTGAAATGAAATAAGCCAAAATCAAATCTAAACTAAACCAAACCAATTGAACAAAAACATCTTAAATGATCATATGAACTTGACCCTTATTTGAATTTTTTTGCAATTGATCAACTTGACCAATTTGACCTAAATGAGTCAAATTGAGCCAAAAATCAACTCCAATTGACTTGAAATTTGGGCTAACCCACTTTTGGCTCATTTCAAATCTACCCAAATCAAATCCAATGCCAAATGATCATTCTATCCTTGGGTCAAGGGAATCATATGAGAGAAATCACCTATGTAAGTGCTCATTTCCATTCCTTGGCCACTTGGTACTCTCCCAATGGTCCACCTAGGCACCAAGGACACTACCCACCCGAGGGGTGGTTGGGTCGACCATGACCCATGGGAGTTGAAATCACCTCACCCTCCCATTAGCATTTGAAACCCATAGGACCCATGATTCCTCCTTGGCACCTCCTTGACCAACCAAGCCGAGCCAACTCACCTCTTACCTACCACCCATGACTCCAAGATGGTTTGGGTAGAAGCCAAATCCACCATCGATCAAGATGAGCAGGGTATATAACCCCTCATTTTACTCAAACACATAAAATCATTCCTGAGCCCTAAACTGAGTGACTAGAGCCATTCTAGCTCCAAAGCTCATTCCTCAATCAAAAAATTCCATTAATATTCATCACATTATTTAATAGTTTAATTAAAATAATTAACTTTATTTCTTAAAATCTTGAGAATGATCCCAAATTTTGAGTAATTTAATACCTCTTATTTCTTTATTGACTCATTATGGGAAAATTTGACTAGTAAAAATAAATACTCTTTTAAGTTAATTAATGATTAATTAATCCATTAATATTAATAAATTGGTTAATTAAGTTCATTAATCATTGTTCATTGACATAAGGAATAGGGTTGGGATACCTTTAAGTAAGTTCATTTCACCCTTTTTTAAAATAAAATTAATTAATATTTAAATAATTAATTAAATCAAGTAATCAAATTGAAATCATAATCACATGAGACCTTAATTAATTAAATCATGGGGTACATCTTTAGGTGTTTAATAACCTAAAGGAGTTTAATGAAATTATGGTTAGTCCTTATGTGTGGGAAAACCATAAGAGTAATTAATTATGTCCATTAATCTTATTAACTATTAATCAAGAGCCAATTGCATTAGGCCCCTTTAATTTCTCAGGATCATTACAAGTTTATTTTCCATGCATATCATGTTGGCTCATAATTTTTTAGTTAATTACTTTAAGGTGACATAAGTAAGGGTAATAAATTCATATAATTAAGGGTCCAACTTAATTAACCCATAAAATCAACTTAATTACATTTCCTTAAATTAAATCAAATCACTAATGTGGAATGGGCTTAAAACAATAAGTGATGATTTCTCTTCTCCTCTTTAAATCAAATAAAATCATAAACTTAATTAATAAAGAAGCTTTGGTTTGCTTTAAATAATCTTATTTGATTTGATTGTCCCTAAGAACTAGTTTGGTTGAATGAATCACATGCTTATATTTACTTGTCCTCTTTCTAATCATGTTAGATTTGGTATGTAATTTAAATTCATGCATCCATCTTTTCAAAATCAAGTAAAAGATAATGGATTTTCTTTTATGTGTTGATTTAATTTAATATATGCATGGCTTTTATCACTATTAAATCCAAATGTATTTTTCAAAAGCTTATAAATGAATAATGATATGTGTTATGATGCTAGTTATAAATACATAAAAAAATGCATGTGCTTATAACTTAAGTGTATGAATGTTGATCTTTTTTCCTCTATTCATGGGTTGATTTATATAAGATTGAATGGTAATGAGTATATAGTTTGGACATCCCAAAACATGAAGCTTTAGCTAGAGAAATCATTTGATTACCTCACTTCCCAAGTTTAACAATGGCACTTACCCATTTGATTTCATTCTTATGTATTTCAACATTAAAATTTGGATAGAGCTTTAATTCATATATATAAATGATTCAATAAGAAATATAATCTTTGCATGGTTTTCTTTCCCTCATTTATGTATAGATACATGTGTGTTCAAGAAAACAAGTATATAATGTAGACATCCCAGGAATACAAGGCTTTAGTTAGCTCCAAGGATGTCATTTGATTACCTTACTTCCCTAGTTTAACAATGACACGTACTTGCCTATATCTTTGTACATGTATATGTATATGTGATTATTGAATGAAAACCCCATTTTACATTAAAATTGCATGCATTTATAATTGACTAAGTTATTGAATTAATTAGCCATATGTTTTGGAGCTTACTTCCTATGTTCATGTATCCGAATTTACATATGTTTGAATGCAAATATAAAGTCTAGACATCCAAGAATATGAGGCTTTAGCTAAGGAGGTCATTTGATTACCTCACTTCCATGGTTTAATAATGACACATGCTTATTTAATTTCATTCTTATGACCTTTTTGTATAAGAATTTGGATAAAGTTTCAAATTAATATGTTTAAATAATTCAATCAAATAAAATATAAATTCTAAACATACACATACATTCATCATTTAAGTGTGCTAAAATATGTTGCAAGTATAGATACACTTAGGATTAAATCATATACATGTCACATGTGATGGAAAAAATAATTTAATATATGCCATGTGGTAGTAATTGAATTTAATTAATCTTAAGATGCCTTTCATATTGAATAGGATTATTTAAAGTGAACCTAAACTTAGGATTGAATAAATCATTTATTAAGTCATTCACTAAAGAGAACTAAATCAAATTAATATACTTTAGAAAGTGACTTAAGGTAGGGATGAAAGAGGCAATCCTCTTTTCTTCTCTTTATAACATTTAGTTGCTAACATACAGCCTTAATCCCACTTGACTACATGAATCATTCATCTCCATTGTGTCCTATTATGTGTCAAATTCTCATTTAATTAAGTATACTAAGATCATTTTTATACATCTTAACAAGTCTTTTTTCTCTACCTTTCTTAACATAGGATAACTCTCTAATCATACATACTTTATGTGGCCAAACCATCTATGGCACTCTCCTAATCTTATCACATATGGAGCTTTATTTTGACATGTCATTTTGCATTCTATCTCTAAGGGTAAAGCCACTCATCCACTGAGCATCCTCATCTAATAACATTATTAGTCTTATGTTTCTCTTTTATTGGAACATTTTATAAGTCATTGCAGGTCTTACCACCATCATATAAAATTTTCCCTTAAGTTTGGAACTTTTATCACATAATAGGCGGATTACCACTTACCATCAACTTGAATTCTACTAATAATATCTATCTATTTCACCATCATTTTGGAGAGCCTAAATATTAATCGATCACTCTTATTAATGACTTGATCATCTAAAGTCAACACTACAATAAAATTACACTCCATATTAGGTTTAATGCAGTTTAGACTCTAAAGTTGACCTCCTTGTGTTTGGACACAAGTATTGATCTAGTATACATATCTTCTTGAATATACCAATATTAATCCTTTCATTAACTCTAAGAATATCTCTTGAGACTTTATCATAAGCTTTCTCTAAATCAATAAATATCATATGTAGATCCTTCTTACTTTCTCTATGCTTCTCCATCAAACCTCTTAAATGTATAGCATCCATAGTAGATCTCGTGGCATAAAACCAAGCGATTGTGAAATTATCACATCATAACTTGCTCATTACTCTCTCCCATAATTTTAATGGCACATTAACTTAATTCTTCTATAATTTGCACTCTTGTGCATCACATTTATTCTTAAATATAGGAACCAACAAACTCTTTCTCCACTCATCATCTTTAGTCTTTAAAATAACATTAAAAGATTTGTAAACCAAGAAATTCTTGATCTCTAAACATTTCCACACTTCATTAGAATATTATGGTTTTGCTTTTACATTTCATTTTTCTTTAAAGCTTGACTTTAAATTACTTGTCTGATAAAATGAAATTCTCTATTTTTTTTAGGGTATTAAGGTTGCTAAAATCAATGTACTTTAGATCCTTCATTGAAAAGTTTATTAAAATACCTCATCCACCTATTTTCAATATCTTTTCTAAGAAAAGCACTTTATTATTTTCATCCTTAATACTCCTCACTTGATATTTACTTCTCATATCTCTTTGGATTGCTAACTTATACATACATCTTTCACCTTCTTTGGTATCTAATCTATTGTATAAATCACTAAAAGCTAAATTTTTTATCATATATTGCTTTCTTAGGATCTACAACTATTTTATATCTTTCCCAATTCTCATTTACATAAACCAAGTTTATAACTTCTTTTATCTTTTCTTGCACACTCTAACTCCACCACAAACTATTCTTATTAAAGAAGCTTTTCCTTTTGATTCTGTGCATCTTTGTAACTTGTTTAATAGCTATTTTTTCCCACATAACGTTAGCTTCCTTAGACATCCCAAACTTTAATTTCTTGTAGCTTTCGTAAAATATTTTATTTGTGTTCTTTAAGTGTCCCCATCTAATCCTAGGACAATAATTAAGCTTATTTTTTCTCTTACAACCTTTCATAAAATCTAAAACTAATATTCGATGTTGGGTGCCAAAATTTCACTTGGAATGACCTTCATCTTTACAATCTATGATCTATTTTTCTTATCAAAAATAATCAATCGTGTTTTACTAGATCCTTTTTTTATAAGTAATAATATGTTCATCTCTTTTCTTAAATAAAGTATTAACAAAATCATAAGCTAAGGAAAAAATCTAATAATTACTTCATTAGTCACTAAATCCATAACCACCATGAATACTTTTAAAATCTTCTACCACTCTACCAACATGACCATTAAAATCTCCCCAATAAATACTTTTTTATTCAAGAGGTATCTTATATTAATCCCTAATTCATTAAAATTTTCTTTTGAGTGTCAAATACTTGAGGCATAGACACTTATAACATTGATAATCTAAGTATCAACAATAATCTTTAAAAATAATTCTATCTCCACATCTATTAATACTTATAACATTATCCTTCAAACTTTTATCTATAATCACAACACCATTTCTAGTAAAAAACTAACAAATAAAGTTTAAAACCTAAATCTCTTCTAACTTTAGTTTTGAACACATAAAATATTTATCTTTCTATGAACCATAATATCTAAGAGTAATCAAATGAAATAAAAGAAAACACCAATTAAAATTCTCATATAAATTAAACAACTTCAAGTGAAATCAACCTTTCATGTTAAATTGAATCCTTCTACACTTAAAAAATACAACACTAATGCCTAACAAGACTTACCAAACAAGCCTTAATACACACATTAGAATTGAGTTACCACTTCTAGCTCTAAGTTAGGATGGTGTATGATGTGATGCATATATTTTTGATGATGTATTATTTTATATTGGATGTTAGGTGTATGCTTTGTAGACTAGATGATAGGTGAATATTAAATCATATTTTTTGATTAAGCTTAAGGGATGCTTAAAATAAATCTGAATGCTCTGTAGGTTGCTTAAATCCTTAAGCATAATCCAAGTTAGGACATGCTTAGTTACCCATGTGTAGGTGCTAAGTCAAATTATAAGTACAATTGTTTGAGATTATATGTATATTTAGCTAACCTCTATTTTGCAGGTGTAGTTCAATTTACTTTTCCACATAAATTTAATTTTTTCAATAGGAATTAAAATTAGTGCTATGGGGGATTAGGATGAGCAGTGGCTAGAAGGCTTTATCCTGGGGTTCCCTGTGATGCCTTTGAAGCAAGCACCATATAAATCAAAAAAGGAACCAAATCAGAAATTGAGATATGAAGAAAGAAGATGACCATAACATTTAATTTAATTATAATTATAATTATTCTTTCATATTCTAGGTTGTATCAGTGGCTCTACCCATCTTTTCTCTTAGTTGTATGAAGGCCCTAGCCTTTTATTCTCTTACGATAGTTTATATAATTGTTTAATGTTATATTTACATTGTGCATTAGGACGACATGCTTTTCATAGTTTCTTAAATGATTGATGCTTTAATGCTTGGATATGATTAGGCTCTAAGGATATAAATAACTTTTCTACCAACTCATAACTAAATATTAAACAACTCAAAATCTCATCATAAAACTAAGACATAAATAGATAATTAAGATTTAGTAACCCGTATGGTTTGTCATCACATGCATATTCTTTCTCTCTTGAGCAAGAAGGATCTCCATCCTTAACGATAAATGCTTGACCTATGCATCCTTGTGGTGGAGAACACCTTCTTTCTGACTTGACCCATATCCTATTTCATGCATTTAGACATAAGAAATCCTAAAGCCTCTATCAAAATAATGTGTCTAAAATGAAATAAAACTTAAAAATATTTTGCATCTATAGATTAAGGGTCATATGCTAATACCACTCATGCTCTAGTCTCTTAGGGAGCGTGTTTGGGACTTTAGTCTCTTTCTAATTAAATAACTACCCTAAATCTTGCAATCATAAGATCATGGTTTTAATAGGAGAGTTAGTAAACTCTGGTGGTTATAAGTCCAAAGTAAGCAATTTATTCTCTCTTGTGAAAGTAAACCCTTATGTCCACTTAAAGCTTAGATTTAGGCTGCTTTAGCTCATACTAAAACTCCTATATTTAAGATCCGGTAGCTACTTCCTTGGCTATGAGCATAAATCCTCACCTCTTAGGCATTCCCACAACCTTGTGTTGGTGGATTATAAAAGTAATCTAATTAAATTTCAACTCAAAACATATAAATCTCTCAATTTCAAAATTATAAAGCCCAACCATACATATTGTAATGCTCACTAAGCTTCCTATCATTACCATTTCTACTTATTTCATTTGGATTCTAAAAATAAGTCTTATGAACTTTCCCAATTGATTTTCCAAATATGACAAATCTTTCGATAGTTTAACTTTGAAATCTTTGGAGATGATAATTGTCTACTTTAATCGAGAGTATTCTAAAAAAAATTTCATTTTTTAAGATGTTATTTACTATGAAGGCTTACCTCCATAGGGAACTTAAGACTTTGGTTTAATATAAACCCTACTTTATACATCCATGTAAAGTAGGGGAAAAATCTCAGGTACATTGAAGACCCATGCCTTGAGTCCTTATTATGTGATTAGTACCATTGTAGGGTGATGCTCTATCTTTTAGATAGTACATCATACCTCAATGTTGTAATCACCTCTATGATTTGTGTGGTCCCCATACATCCAAAATAAACACAAGGCCCTCTCACCTTGTTCATTGAATCCTCTTAACATCATCCTTTCTTTGGAGTTTGGAGATGTCGATCCTCAAGTAGGCAAGGGTTCTTGACTCATAATGGACACTTGGGTTAACTAGAACTCTAGATAGCCTGTATCTGTCAACATCCAATGTAATGTAAAGAGATAGTTGTGCTCGGTCATCCCTAGGAGTAAGTCTTCATCATTGAATGTAACTCAATGAAAACCTAAACCTAAACAATAAAACATAAATTAAAGAAAAACCTAAACCCTAAACTAAAACCTAAACCTAAACTACCTAAAATAAACTAAACTAAAATAAATAAACCACCTAAACCTAAACTAAATAAAATAAAATAAACTAAAAATAAACTTAAACTTAAACTAAAATAAAACCTAAATAAACCTAAATTAAATAAACCTAAACTTAAAATTAAAATTAAAATTTAAACCTAAAATTAAATAAACCTAAATCTAAAATACTTAAAACTAAACTAAAATAAACCAAACCTAAGCCTAAAATTAACTAAAAACCTACTAAAATAAATAAATAAAAATAAATAAAATAAGATAAATATAATAAATAAATAAAAATATAAGATAATAAAAGATAAATAAAAATAAACCTACTGCTGCTTAATTTAAAGAAATAATAAAATAAAATGAAAGCTGAACATAAAAATGACCACTGACCTGACTCACAAACTATCTACCAAGACCTAAACTACCTACCCTTTAAACTAACTGGGCTGAGCCACTGGCTGACCTGACCCACCCACTACCCAGATCTTAAATCCTGGCCCTACCTGACCCTGGGCTCCTAAACTAAACAACCTGAGCCCTAAACTGAGCTTGTCCTTTCCTTAGGCCACTACCTACCCTCTAAACTAAACCCTACCTGACCCTAAACCACCCTGACCAAACCCACCCTAAACCCTAATGATCTACCCACTGACTAAAACAAAAAAACCAACTAATCAAAAATAAATAAACTAAAAATAAATAAATCACTACTAAACCTAAAAAAATAATAAATAAACCTAAACTAAAAAATAAAATAGACTAATTAAACCTATAGATCTATAAAATTAAATAAACTAAAATAAATAAAATAAATTTAAAATAAACTTAAAATAAAATAAATAAAAGTTAAATAAAACTAAAACTAAAAATAAAATAAAATAAAACATAAAAATAAATAAAAAATAAACCTATAAATAAAATCTAAACTAAAATAAAAATAAAAATAAAGAAAATAAAAAAAACTAAACTAAATAAAAATAAAACCTAAACCTAAACTAAAATAAAATAAAACTAAACTAAAAATAAAACCTAAGTAAACAAATTAAAACCTAAAATAAAACTAAACCTAAAAATAAAATAAAAGCTAAAACTAAATCTAAAAAAATAAAAAAAATAAAAAACCTAAACCTAAAAAATAAAAAATAAAATAAACTCAACTAAAAAATAAACATAAACTAAATAAAAAATAAACTAAAATAAACCTAAATAAAAATAAAATAAACCTAAAATAAATAAAATAAACTAAATAAAAATAAAAAATAAACCTAAAAAATAAAATAAACTAAAATAAAGAAAAAAATAAACTAAATAAATCAGATAAATAAAGAAGAAATGTTGAATAGTTGTTCTCTAAAAAAAAAAAACTAAAAACCCTAAACCCCAAACTAAACTTGAACCTAAACCTAAACTACCTAATGGTAATAAAATCTCTAAACCTTGACCCTAAATAAAACAAACCCTAAAAAAACAAAACCCTAAAAATTAAACTTAACCTAAACCTAAACCTAAAAAAAAGCTAAAACTAACTAAATACTAATAAAATAAAAAATAAATGATCTAAAAAAATAAATAAAATAAAATACAATAAAATATAAACTAAAACCTAAACCTAAACTAAAAAGAAAATAAAATAATAAATAAACCTAAACTAAAATAAAATAAATAAAATCCTAAACTAAAAATGAATAAAAAACCTAAATAAAATAAAAAATAACCTAAAATAAAATAAATTAAAAATAAATAAAATCTACATAACAATAAATAAATAAAACCTAAAAAAAATAAAACTACCTAAATGAAAACCTACCAAAATAAATAAAAATAAAATTAAAATAAAATAAATAAACCTAAACCTAAAATAAAATAAAATAAATAAATAAATAAATAAACTAAATAAATATAAATAAACCTAAATAAATAAAACTAAAATAAATAAAAAAAATAAACTATAAACTAAACCTTGGTTTACTTAATTTTAAAATAAAAAAAAAAAACCCTAACTAAAAAACTAAATATTACTCTAAACCTAAACTCCTACCACTGAGCCTAAACCACAGGCCACAAACCCTAAAACCCTACTAACCACTGAACCCTAAAACCAGGCCCTAAAAGGACCTAAACCTAAAACTAAACCACTAAACCCTAAACTAATGAGCCAAACCTAAACACTACCACTAACCCAACATAAGCCAAACTTAAAAACCACAAACTGGCAGACTAACCTGACCTGACCCAGATCCACCCTACCTTGGAAACCTAAGATCTAACTACCTAAAAAAAATAAACTACCCAAACCCTAAACCTAAACACTGAATAAACCACAAGATCCTAGACCTTAAAACCTAAAATTAAAAAAACATAAAAACTAAATAATACATAAAAATAAAATAAATAAAAAACTTAAACCTAAATGAAATAAAAAAATAAAATAAAATAATATGATAAATTAAAACTTAAATGAAAACCTTAAAAGAAAAGAAAATAAACTAAATAAAATAAACTAAAATAAAATAAATAAAAGCCTAAACTAAATTAAAAATAAAATAAACCTAAATAAAATAAACAAACATAAAATAAAAAATAAAAATAAACATAAAATAAATCAAAAATAAATAAAAAATAAAACCTAAACTAAACATAAAATAAAATAAACAAAATATAAAATAAAATAAAAAACTAGAATAAAATAAACTAAAAAAAAACCTAAAACTAAACCAAAACCTAAAATAAATAAAATAAAATAAAAATTAAAAACTAAACTAAAAAAATAAAACCTAAAATAAACCTAAAATAAAAAACCTAAAATAAACCTAAATAAATAAAATAAAAAACTAAACCTAAAAATAAAATAAAAAAATAAAACTAAAAAACAAAATAAAAAAAAATCATTAAAAAAATAAACCTAAAAAAAACCTAAATAAAAATAAACTAAAATAAAAAACTAAATAAATAAAATAAACTAAAATAAATAAAAATAAAATAAACATAAAATAAAATGAAATAAATAAAATAAAAAAATAAAAAAATAAATAAAAGAAGAAGCGTTGAATATTTGTTCTCATTAATAAAAAAAACCAAAAAACCTAAACTAAACTTGGAACTAAAAACCTAAACCCTAAACCTAAAATAAACCACTAAACCACAACCCTAAACCTACCCCAAAAAAAACCCACAAAACCCTAAACCCTAAACCTACTAAACTAAACCCTAAAGCTAAAATCCCAAACCTAAACTAAATAAAACTTAAAAATAAAATAAATAAAATTTAAAATAAAGTAAAATAAAAATTAAAATTAAACTAAAAGATATAAACCTAAACCTAAACTAAACCTAAAGAAAAATAAAAAAAAAATACTAAAAATTGATAAAATAAATAAAAAAACCTAAACTAAACTAAAATAAAAAAACTAAAATAAAATAAAACTAAACCTAAAATAAAATAATAAAATTAAAATAAAACCAAAACTTAAACAATAAACTAAAATAAATAAAATAAATAAAATAAACCTAAACCCTAAAGTAAAAAATAAAATAAACTAAACTAAACTAAAATAAACTAAACTAAAACTTAAACCTAAACCTACACTAAATAAAATAAAATAAACTAAAAACCTAAACTAAAATAAAACTTAAATTAAAATAAAATCAAACCTAAACCTAAAATATAAAATAAAAAAAATAAAAAAAAAACCTAATCCAAAATAAACTAAATAAAATAAACCTAAATAATAAAATAAAATAAACTAAATAAACCTAAACCTCTTGGTTTACATAATGTTTTAAAAAAATTCTAAATCTAAACCCTAAACCATAAACCCTAAACCTAAACCTCCACACCTAACCCTAAACCACTAAACTAAACACTAAACCATAAACCCTAAACTATAAAGCTAACACTAAACCCTAAACCTAAACCCCAAACCCTAAACTTAAACCAGCCTAAATTTGAAAAAAACCTAAACCCTAAAACCTAATAAACCTAAACCTAAACCTAAATTGTAAAAAAGGGCTGAACATTGATGACAATAACGTCACCATCAACCAGGCTCAGTCTAGATCTGGCTGAAGAAGGCGAGAGCGGATTATCAGTGGTGGTGGAAGATCTGGTTGGAGTAGTGGTGGTTATGGAGGCAGAATGAGCGACGGAGGTTAAAGACATGATGGTGGTCGAGGGAAAGATCGAGGATATGATGGTGGGTCTCGTTACTCAAGAGGTCGGGGTGGTTCTGATGGGAACTGGAGAAATTGAATAATGGTCGATCCGATCTACTGCTTATGGAATAGTGTCTTTATGGTAGAGACAGTTATTGCTTTATGCATGCTCATTTTTTATCTATGTCATCGATTGTATCTTAGAAAACTTGGTGTGTTATTTCCTTAATGAAATCGAAAAGAAGAAATGTTGAATCAATATGTTCTCAAAAAAAAATACCAAAATAAATCATAAACTAAAACCTGAACCCTAAACCTAAAACTGAACCCTAAACTAATCAAAAATAATAAATAAACCCTAAACCTAAACCCTAAACTCTTACCCAAACCCTAAACCTTAAACCCTAAACCCAAACCCTAAATCCTAAACCCTAAACCTTAAACTCTAAACCCTAAACCCTAAACCCTAAAAAGCTAAAAATCTAAACCTATACTAAATAAAACCTAAAAAAAATAAATACAAAAATTGAAACAAAAAAAAATTAAATTAAATTAAAACATAAACTAAAACCTAAACCTAAGCCTAAACCTAAAAAGAAAACAAAATAAAATAAAACAAAATTAAATAAAATAAATAAAACCTAAACTAAAAAGAAAACATAAATAAAAATATAATACAACAACAACAATAACCTTAATTCCACTTGGGTGGGTTAAATACATGAATCATTCTCCATTGTGTATATGTGTCAATTCTCATTTAAATCAAGTATACTAAGATCATTTTTTATACATCTTAACCAAGTCTTTTAGGTCTACCTCTACCTTTCTTAGCATAAGGCAAATCTAATGCATCTATTCTCTTAATCGGTCATGGACGGTACTTTATGTGGCCAAACCATCTAAGGTGACTCTCCCCAAATCTTATCTACCACAGGAGCTACTCCAACTATCGAATATACTCATTTTGCATTCTATCTCTAAGAGTAAAGCCACTCATCCACCTAAGCATCCTCATCTCTAACACTTAACTTAGTCTTATGCTTCTCTTTTATTGGCCAACATTCTGCACTATAAGTCATTACAGGTCTTACCACCATCTAGGCCAGATGCATTCCTCCACTTCAACCATCAAACTTGAATTCTACTAACATCTCCATCTATTTCACCATCATTTTGAACAATGAGCCTAAATATAACGCTCACTCTTATTAATGACTTGTTCAATGTCACAACACTACCACTAGAACTTCTACAACTAAAATTACACTCCATATATTCAGTTTAGATCTACTTAAATGAAAACCTTTAGACTCTAGTTGACCTCCATAATTCAAGTTTATGTTGGACTCCCTCTAGTCTTATCAACAAGAAGAATGTCATCAAAAGCATACACCAAGGTACATCTTCTTGTAAATGCCTAGTAAGAACATCCATAACTAAATTAAAAGATAAGGGCTTAAAAGATCCTTGATGTAATCCAAGCGAAATAGGAAAATATTTTATCAATCCTCCTTGTGTTTGGACACATGTGACTCTAGTATACATATCCTTAATGACTTGAATATAACCAATATTAACTCCTTTCTGTTCTAGAACTCTCCAAAGAACATCTCTTGAAACTTTATCATAAGCTTCTCTAAATCAATAAATATCATATGTAGATCCACCTTACTTTTTCTATGCTTCTCCATCAAACCCTTAACAAATGTATAGCATCCATAGTAGATCTACGGCATGAAACCAAATTGATTGTGGAAACTTTTGTATCATCACATGCTCAATTACTCTCTCCCATAATTTTAAGGCACATTAATTTAATTTCTCTATAATTTTCACACTCTTGTGCATCACCTTTATTCTTAAATATAGGAACCAACAAACTCTTTCTTCACTCATTTGGAATCTTTTTAGTATTTAAAATGACATTAAAAAGATTTGTAAGCCAATAAATTCCTTGATCTCTTAAAATTTCCACACTTCTATTGGAATATTATCCGGTCCTACTGCTTTTCCACATTTTATTTTCTTTAAAAGTTCACTAACTTTACTAATACAATGATAAAATGAAATTCTCTATTTTTTTTGTTAGGTATTAAGGTTGCTAAAATCAATCATACTTTGATCCTTCATTGAAAAGTTTATCAAAATACCTCATCCACCTATTTTCAATATCCTTTTCTAAAAAAAGCATTTTATTATTTTCATCCTTAATACACCTCACTTGAACTATGTCTTTACTTCTCCTATCTCTTTGGTTGGCTAACTTATACATACATCTTTCACCTTCTTTGGTATCTAATCTATTGTATAAATCACTAAAAGCTAAATTTTTTTACATCATATATTACTTTTTAGAATCTACTGAGCCACTTTATATCTTTCCCAATTCTCAGTTTTACATCTAAGTTTTATAATAATACTTCTTATTGTTTTCTTTTTCTTCACCACCAACTATTCTTATTAAAGAAGCTTTTCCTTTTGATTCTCCAAGCACATCTTTAGCAACTTGCTTTTTTTCACTTATTTTTCCCACATAATGTTAGCTTCCTCATGAACATCCCAAATTCTAATCTCTTATAGCTTGCTCTTAAAATATTTTTTGTTTGTTCTTTAAGTGTCCCCCATTTAATTCTAGGATAATAATTTGGTTTATTTTTTCTATTACAACCTTTCATCTTAAAATCTAAAACTAACAATCGATGTTGGGTACTTAGATTTTCACTTGGAATGACCTTAATCTTTACAATCTAAATGATCTATTTTTCTATCAAAAATAATCAATCACTGTTTTACTAAAATAAAAATAAAAACCACAACCTAAAAAATAAAACATAAAAATAAAAAAAATATAAAACCTAAACCCTAAAGTAAAAAAAAACCTAAACCTAAAATAAAAATAAACATAAACATAAACCTAAACTAAAATAAACTAAACTAAAATAAATAAAACCTAAACCTAATCTTAAAATAAACTAAACTAAAAATAAACATAAACCTAAACTAAATAGTAAAAACTAAAAATAAACCTAAAATAAAAACCTAAACCTAAACCTAAAAATAAAAAATAAAACTTAAACCTAAAAAATAATATAAAATAAAACTAAACTAAAATTAACCTAAACTAAATCTAAATAAATAAACTAATGAAAATTATATAATAAATAAACCTAAAAATAAATAAACTAAAAATAAAAAATAAAATAAACCTAAATAAAATAAAATAATAAAATAAATAAAATAAAATATAAACTTATTGGTTTGTTTTTTAAAATAAATAAATAAACCCTAAACCTCCTAACCCTAAACTAACTATCCCATAAATCCCAGATACTGCTTAGCCCACCAAACTCTAACCCTGACCCCACCTCCCCAGGCCACCAAACCATAAACTTTCTTTACCACCTAAACTCTAAATACTAACCCCCTAAACCTAAACCACACTATACCACAAAACCTAAAACCTAAACTAAAATAAATAAAACCTAAAAAAAAATAAAAGAAAACCTAAACCTAAATAATAAATAAAAAACTAAACTAAAGACTAACCTTAAAATAATCAAATTAAAAATAAAACTAAATAAAAGATAAAACCTAAAACTAAACTAAAAGTAAAATAAACCTAAAAAATAAATATAAAATAAAACCTAAGCATAAATAATAAAGTAAAATAAAATAAAAAATAAAATAAAATATAAAAACTAATAAAACTCTAACCTTAATCTACCTAAACCCTAAACCCTAAACCACAACCACCTCTAAACCCTAAACCACCACCTCACAAACCCTATCCAAACCCTAAACTACCAAAACCAATAAATAAAACCTAAAGAAATAAATAAAAACTAAAACTAAATAAAATAAAAAAAAATCTAAAAACATGAACCTAAAAGAAAAAAAAACTAAAATAAAATAAATAAAACCTAAAAAAAAACTAAAAATAAAATAAACTGGAATAAAACCTATAAAAATAAGATAAAAAATAAACCTAAACCTAAAGTAAAATGTAAACCTAAAATAAACCTAAAAAACCAAAAATAAAACAAACCAAAACCTAAAAAAAAAATAAATAATCTATACCTAAACCTAAAAAAAAAAAAAATAAACCTAAATAAAAATAAAAAATAAAATAAAACTAAAATGAACCTAAACCTAAAAAAATAAACTAAAATTTAAAACCTAAACTAAAATAAACCTAACAAAAATAAAATAAACTAAATAAAATAAAAAATAAAATAAATGAAAATAAAAGTAAATAAACTAAATAAAAGAAACTAAATAACATAAACCTAAACAGGATTACTTAATTTTTTTAAAAAACCCTAAAAAGAAACACTAAACCATAAACCAAACCTCCTAAACCCTAAACCCTAAACCCTAAACTCTAAACTCTAAAACAAACTAAAAAACCTAAAACCTAAACTAACAAAATAAAACCTAAAAAATAAAATATATAAAAGAACCTAAGCCTAAATAAAATAAATAAAATAAAATAAAATAAAAACATAAACTAAAACTTAAACCTAAAGCTAAAACTAAAATAAAATGAATAAAAACCTAAACTAAACTAAAAAATAAAATAAACCTAAGAATAAAACTTAAATAAAATAAAACTAAACTAAAAAAAAATAAATACTAAAATAAAACTTAAAATAAAAACTAAACCTAAAACAATCCTAAAAATAAAAAAAATATATCCTATAGTTTAAATTATCAAAAAACATAAACCTAAAATAAAAAAAATAAACAAATTAAAATAAACCTAAGCCTAAACTAAAATAAACTAAACTAAAAAAAATAAAACCTAAACCTAAAATAAACTAAACCTAAATCTAAACTGTATATTAAAATAAACTAAAATAAACCTAAACCTAAACTATAATAAAACCAAAAAAATAAACCAAAAATAAAACCTAAAACCTAAACTAAGATAATAAAATATACCTAAACTAAACCTAAAAATAAAAGAAAACTTAAACCTAAAAATAAAATAAAAAATAAAACTCAACTAAAAAATAAACCTAACCTAAAAAATAAACTAAATAAATCTAAAATAAATAAACTAAACTAAATAAAATAAAAATAAAATCAACTAAAATAATTAAATAATAAACTAAATAAACCTAAACTGTCGGTTTACTTATTTTAAAAAAAAAAAAACCAGAAACACTAAATCCTAAATCCTAAACCCTAAACCCTAAATCCTAAACCCTAAACCCTAAACCCTAAACCTGAAATCTAAAACCCTAAACCCTAAATCATAAACCATGAACCCTAAAAAATCATAAACCCTAAAACCTAATGCTAAACTCTAAACCTAAACTTAAAGTAACTAAATAAATTAAAAAATGAACCCTAAGATTGGGTAGAACCTTGATGACAGGAACATCATCATCAACTAGGCTCATTCTATATCTAGTGGTGGAGCGGTGAGGTGAAGGTTATCATAGTGGTGGGGAGGATCTAGAGGTGCTAGTGGATACGGAGGTGGTGGTCAGAGCAATGGTGGTTATAGAGGCAGGACGAGCGATGGATGTTACAACCGTGGTGGTGGCGGAGGGAGAGATGGGGGATATGATGGTGGATCCCGCTACTCGAGAGACCGAGGTGGTTTTGAAGTGAACTATACAAACTAAAGAACGGACGATCCGATCTGCTGCTTATAGAACTGTTAATAGTAGAGATGGTTCTAGTTATCTAGGGTTTTTGATTTTCTCTATGCGTGCTCATTTTTTATTTATGCCATCGCCTATGTCTTTGAAAACTTGGTGTGTTGCTTGGTAGATGAAATCGAAAAGAAGAAATATTGAATCTAAATTTGTTCTCTGTTAAAAAAATACCCTAAACCCTAAACCTAAAACCTAAACTGTAAACCCTAAAACCCTAAACCCTAAACCCTAAAAACCCTAAAACCAAAACCCTAAACCCCAAATCTAACCATAAATCCTAAACCCAAAAAAAAAATATAAACCCTTAAAAGCTAATAGCTAAACCTAAAGTAAATAAAACCTAAAATAAAATATATATATAAAAAAACCTAAACCTAAACCTAAAATAAAAAATAAAATAAAACTAACTAAATAAAAAAAAATAAATAAAATAAAATTAACTAAAAAAATAAATTCTAAAATAAAAATAAAATAAAATAAATAAAAAACTAAACCTAAAATAAACCTAAACCTAAAATAAAATAAAATAAATAAACTAAAAAAAATAAACCTAAAACTAAATAAACTAAATAAAAAAATAAATAAAATAAATAATAAAAAAAATAAATAAACTAAACTAAAAAAAATAAAATAAACTAAAAAACTAAACTAAATAAATAAAAAAATAAATAAAAATAAAAAAACCTAATAAAATAAAATAAAATAAACTAAAAATAAACTAAACTAAAATAAAAAAATAAACTAAATAAAAGAAAGAAATAAAATAAAATAAAATAAATAAAAATAAACTAAATGAACCTAAACTACAAGTTTTACTTAAAAGATAAATGAATACCCTAACCTAAAATAAAACTAAACCCTAAAAACAACTACCATAAACCCTAACCCTAAACCATAAATGCTCCTATTATTAAACTAAACTTAAACTCTAAATAAAGCCTAAAATAAAATAAATAAAACCTAAACCTAATTAAAATAAAATAAAACTTAAACTATAACCTAAACCTAAATAAAATAAAATAAATAAAATTAAACTAAAATAAAATAAACCTAAAAAAAATAAAATACCTATATAAAATAAACCTAAACATAAAATAAAATAAGATAAACCTATGTAAAATAAAATAAAACTAACTAAAATCTAAACCTAAAAATAAACAAAAAAACCTAAAAATAATTAAACATAAAACCTAAACCCTAAACTAAAACCTAAACATAAAAAAATAAAATAAACCTAAACCTAAACTAAATAAACTAAAAAAATAAACCTAAACATAAAATAAACTAAACATAAAATAAACCTAAACTAAAATAAATGAAACCTAAACTATAAAATAAACCTAAAATAAATAAACCTACAAAATCTAAACCTAACATAAAATAAAATAAATGACACTAAACTAAAAATAACATAAACTAAACCTAAACCTAAAATAAACTAAAATAAATAAACTAAAATAAATAAACTAAAATAAATAAATAAACATAAATAAAATATAATAAAAATAAATAAATTAAATGACTAAATCTACTTGCGGGTTTGCTAAATTTTAGAAAACCCAAAATCTACCACCCACTGACTAAATCCTAAACCCTAAAACACTCCACCTAAATAACCTCCTAAAACACTGATCCCACACTGATCACTCCTAACCTAAACTCCCTCACTAAATCCTCACCTACCACTGAGCCCTAAACTCCTAAACCTACACTAGGCCACTGACCCCACCTAAACACTAAACCTAATCTAGACTGAGCCACCACTGAGCCACAATACCTTGACTAACCTCATCTACTACCTTGACACTGAGCCTTTGACCTGGGCCCTCCACTCCAAAATCCAAATCCTGGGCTGACTAAAACCCTGGGCTCTCACTGAGCCTCCCCGGCCCCAGACCCTAAATCCTAACCTAACCTAAACTAAACCATAAATCTTAACCCTAAACCACAAAAACCTAAAACCTAAACTTAAACTAAATAAAACCTAAGGAAAATAAATAAATAAAATCTAAACTTAAATAAAATAAAACTTAAACTAAAACCTAAAACCTAAACCTAAATAAAAATAAAATAAAAAAAAATAAAACTAAAATCAAATAAAGTAAATAAAAAACTTAAAACTAAAAAAATAATATCAACCTAAAAATAAAAACCTAAATAAATAAAAACTAAACATAAAATAAAAAAATAAAATAAAATAAAAAATAAAATAACAA
Source organism: Cymbidium sinense (assembly GCA_021442155.1). NCBI lineage: Eukaryota > Viridiplantae > Streptophyta > Magnoliopsida > Asparagales > Orchidaceae > Cymbidium > Cymbidium sinense. Next base: position 102,518,466 of record CM038214.1, on the reverse strand, counting down.
CGAACCTAAAATATATAAAATAAAACTAAAAACTAAAAAAAAAAAACCTAAATCCAAAATAAAATAAAATAAAATAAACCTAAATTAAAATAAATAAAACCTAAACCTAAACCTAAAATAAACTAAACATAAACCCTAAACTAAAATAAAAATAAATTAAAATAAACTATGCCTAAACTAAAAATAAATCCTAGAAATGAATCTAAATGGAAACCTAAAACCTAAACCTAAAGAAAGAAATTAAAAGCCTAAATCTAAAATAAAAAATAAAACCTAAACCATAAAATAAAAAAATAAAAGTAAACTAAAAAAAACAAACATAAATCTAATCCTTTAAAAAACTAAACTAAACTAAAATAAAAACTTTAATTAAAATAAATAAACCTAAATTAAATAAACTAAACTAAATAAAAATATGATATAAAATAAACTAAAATAAATGAAAAATAAAATAAATAAACCTTAGCCTACTAGTTTTAATTTTTTAAAAAAACCCTAAACCTTAAAGCCTAAACCCTAAACCTTAAACTGCCCTAAATCCTAAACCCTAAAAATCCTAAACCCTAAAGCCTAAAGCCTAAACCTTAAACCCTAAACCCTAAACTAATGATAAACCCTAAGCTAACCCTAAACCCTAAACCCTAAAACCCTAAACCTTAAACTATAAACCACAAAAACAAAACCTAAATACCAAACCTAAAATAAACCTAAAATAAAATAAAATAAAAATAAAATAAATAAAATAAAATAAAACCTAAACTAAACCTAAACCTAAACCTAAAAATAAAATAAAATAAATAATAAAACTAAACTCAAATAAAATAAATAAAACCTAAACTAAACTAAAAATAAAATAAACCTAAATAAAAAATCATAAATAAAATTAAAACGTAAAATAAAATAAATAAACCTAAAATAAAATAAATAAAAAAATAAAATAAAAACCTAAACCTAAAATAAATTTAAAAAATAAATAATAAATAAAACCTAAACCCTAAACTAAAAAAAACTAAACTAAAATGAACAAAATAAAATAAACTAAACTAAAATTAAAATAAACTAAACTAAAATAAATAAAAAAACCTAAAATAAACTAAACATAAAACCTAAATGAAATAAAATAAAATAAACTAAAAATAAACTATACTAAACTAAAAAACAAAATTTAAAATGAACCTAAAATGAAACCATAAACTAAACCTAAAAAAAAATAAAAATAAAACCTATACTAATATAAAAATAAAACCTAAAATAAAATAAAATAAAATTAAACTAAAATAAATATAAACCAAAACCTAAATAAAATAAACTATCTGAAATAAAAACCTTAACTAAATAAATAAAATAAAATAAATAAATAAATAAATAAAATATAAACCTAAAAAAATAAAAATAAAATAAACTAAAAAATAAAATAAATGATAAACCTAAACTTTTGCTTGATTAAAGAAAACCTAAACCCTATAAAACTGACACTGACCCTGGGCTGACCTAAATCCTAAACCCTAAAATATCCCACCTGAGCCCTAACTATCCTGACCCCCAAATCCCCCTTCCCAGGCCCTGCACTGACCGGACCTGACCACTGAGCCTTAACCCTAAACCCTCCACTTCCTAAAACCTGGGCTCCCTCCACACCTAAACCCTCCAAACTGGGCCTAAACTTCTACTGAGCCACACTGAACTGACCCTAAACCCTGACCTATCACTAACCCTGATCCTAAATGAGCCCTGATCACCCCATAAACCCTCCCACTCCACTGACCCTACCTTAAACCTAAAACCTAAAACAACCTAATCTAAATAATACATAAATAAAATAAAATAAATAAAATCTAACCTAAAATAAAATAAATAAAATAAAATAAAATCTAAACTAAAATCTAAACCTAAACCTAAAATAAAAAAAATAAAATAAAATTATAAAAGAAACTAAAATAAAATAAATAAAACTTAAAAACTAAAAAATGAGTAAACCTAAGAATAAAACCATAAATAAAATAAAACTAAACATTAAAAAATAAAATAAACTAAAAATAAAATGAAATATAAACTAAATAAACCTAAACCTAAAATAAACTAAAAGCCTAAACAGAATTAAAATAAACAAAATAAAATAGACTTAAACTAAAAATAAACTAATCTAAAATAAATAAAACCTAAACCTAAACTAAATAAATAAACCTCATAAACCTAAACTAAATATAATAAAATAAACTAAAAATAAACGAACCTAAACTAAAAATAAAACCTAAAATAAACCTCAAATAAAACCTAAAACCTAAACCTAAAAATAAAATAAAAACATAAAAAAACTTAAAATAAAAAATAAAATATAAACCTAAAAAGAAACTAAAAAGTAAACCTAAACCTAAAAATAAACTAAAATAAAAAACCTAAACTAAAATAAATAAAATAAATAAACTAAATAAAAATAAAATAAATATACCTAAATAAAATAAACTCAAATAAATAAAAATAAACTAAATAAACTAAATAAACAATTTTTAACTAAATCCTAAACCCTAAACCCTAAACTCTAAACCCTAAATATCCCTAAACCTATACACAACCCTAAAACCCTATAAAACCATAAACCCTGACCTAAACTACCCAAAACCCAAACCTTAAACCTAAATAAAATAAAACCTAAGAATAAAAAAAATAAAATTAACTAAAATAAAAATAAAATAAACCTAAATTAAAATAAATAAAATAAACCAACCTAAACTAAATAAAATAAAATAAAAAAATTAACTAAACCAAAAAAAAATAAAACCTAAAAAATAAATCTAAAATAAAACCTAAAACTAAATAAAATAAAATAAAACCTAAACTTGAACCTAAAATTAAAAGATAAAACTTAATCCTAAAATAAAATAAAATAAAACTCAATTAAAAATAAACCTAAACTAAAACTAATAAATAAAATAATAAAACCAAAACAAAAAAATAAATAAACCAAAATAAATAAACTAAACTAAATAAAAAAAATAAACCTAAATAAAAATAAAATAAAGTTAAACTAAAATAAATAAAATAAATTAAATATACTAAATAATCTAAACCTAGTTTAATTAAAAAAAACCATTACTAAATCCTAAACCCAACCAAAAAGCCAAACTTAAACCCTAAACTAAACCTAAACCTAAAAACCCAAAAGCCAAAGCCTAAACCCATGCCTTAAATTCTAAACCCAAACTAACCCAAAACTAACCATAAACCCAAAACCTAAATCAAAATAAAATAAAAAAATAAAACCACCTAAACCCTACTGAGCCCTAAACACTAAACCACAAACTGACCCTAAACCTAGGCCTAAACCCATAAAAACCATCCCAAACCTTAAACCCTACCCCAAACTTACACCATAAACCTAAACCCTAAACCAAACTAACTAAACTAAAAAACCTAAAATAAAATAAAATAAAAAAAACTAAATAAAATAATAAAATAAAACCAAATAAAACATAAACTAAACTAAACCTAAAATAAAATAAAATAAAAATAAAACTAAAATAAAAAATAAAACTTAAACTAAACTAAAAATTAAAAAACCTAAAATAAAAACATAAATAAATAAAAAATAAACATAAATAAAATAAAGTAAACATAAAATAAAATAAAATAAAACTAAATAAAACCTAAACTAAAAATAAACATAAAAAATAAATAAAAATAAAACCTAAACCATAAACTAAAAAAATGAACCTAAAAAAACCTAAGCCTAAAAATAAACTAAAATAAAAAACCTAAATAAAATAAATAAACTAAAATAAATAAATTAAAAAAATAAAAAAAAAATAAACCTAAATAAAAAAAAATAAATTAACATAAAATTAAATAAACTAAACATACTAAATAAATAAACCTATCGGTTTGTAATTTAAAAAAAAACCATAAACCTAAATCCTACACTACTACCCCATACAACCCTAAACATAAACCTAAACCTAAACCCTAAACCCTTTTTTTAAACTAAATTAAAAAAAACCTAAATAAAATAAAAATAAAGTAAAACAAAATAAATAAAAAATAAACTAAATATACTAAATATTCTAAACTTATGGATTTTAATTTTAAAGAAAACCATTAAACCCTAAATCCTAAAACCCTAAACCCTAAACCCTAACTCTAAACTCTACCACTACTAAACTAAACAAACCCAGCCCACAAACCTTATGCCTAAATTATAAACCCTAAAATAACCCTAACTAATCATAACCAAAACTAACCCTAAACCTAAAAATAAATCTAATAAAGATAATAAAAAAAAAAAATCCCCTTGCTCAACCTGGCCAAACAGAAACTAAACTTCAGCCTAAAATCCCTAAACCCTAAATCTAAACCCTAAACCCTAAACCCTAAACCCAAACCTAAAACTTTCAACCCAACCTAAACCCTAAACCCAAACCCCTAAAACCACAAACTAAACCTGAAGCCCAACCACTGACCCAAAACAAAAAAAACCTAAACCTAAACTAAATATACCTAAAACTAAAGTAAATAAAAAACCTAAACTTTAATAAAATTAAATAAAATAAAAAACCTAAACTAAACCCTAAACCTAAACCTAAAGCTAAACTTAAAAATAAAATAAAATAAAAAATAAAAAACTAAACTAAAATAAAATAAATTAAAACCTAATGAAATTATGGTTAGTCCACATGTGTGGGAAAAATAAGAGTAATTAATTAAGTCCCTTAATCTAGTTAACTATTAATCATGAGCAAATTGCATTAGGCCCTTTTATTTCTAAGATCATTCCAAGTTTATTTTCAATTCATATCATGTTGGCTTATAATTATTTAGTTAACTACTTTAAAGTGACATAGGTAAGGGTAATTAATTCATCTATTTAAGGGTTCAACTGAATTAACCCATAAAATCAACTTAATTACATTTCCTTAAATTAAATCAAATCACTAATGTGGGAATGGGTTTAAAACATCAAGTGATGATTTCTCTTCTCCTCTTTAAATCAAATCAAATCCAAAACTTAATAATTAATAAAGAAGCTTAGCTTTACTTTAAATAATCTTATTTGATTTGATTTTCCTTAAGAACTAGCTTGGTTGAATGAATCACATGCTTATTTTTGATTGTCCTCTTTCAAATCATGTTAAATTTGGCATGTCTTTTGAATTCATGCATCCATATTTTCAAAATCAAGAAAAATAAAATAGATTTCCTTTATGTAAGCTTGCATGTGTTGATTTAATTTAATATATGTGTGGCTATTATCACTATTAAATCCAAATGTATTTTTCAAAAGATTATAAATGAATAATAATATGTGTTATGATGCTAGTTATAAATACATAAGAAATGCATGTGCTTATAGCTTAAGTGTATGAATGTTGAGTTCTCTATTCATGTGTTGATTTACATAAGATTGAATGGTAATGGGTATATAGTCGGACATCCAGGAACATGAGGCTTTAACTTTTCAAGGAGGTCATTTGAATACCTCACTTCCCTAGTTTAATAATGGCATGTACCCATTTGATTTCATTCTTATGTATTTCAACATTAGATTTTGGATAGAATTTTAATTCATATATATAAATGATTCAATCAAAAAAATATATACAATCTTTGCATGGTTTTCTTTCCCTCATTTATGTATACATCCATGTGTGTCGAGGAAAAGCAAGTATGTAGTCTGGACATCCCAGGAATACGAGGCTTTAGTTAGCCCCAAGGAGGTCATTTGATTACCTCACTTTCCTAGTTTAATAATGACACATACTTGCCTATATTTTTGTACATGTATATGTATATGTGATTAGTTAATGAAAATCCCATTTTACATTAAAATGGCATGCATTCATAATTGACTAAGTGGTTGACTTAATTATCCAAATGATTTGGATCTTACTTCCTATGTTATGTATACAAATTTGCATATGTTTGAATGCAAATGGGTATATAGTCTAGACATCCCAAGAATATGAGGCTTTAACTAGCTCTAAGGAGGTCATTTTGACTACCTCACTTCATTGGTTTAATAATGGCACATGTCTATTTAATTTCATTCTTATGTCTTTTTTGTATAATAATTTGGATAAAGTTTTAAATTAAAATAATAATTCAATCAAATAAAATATAAATTCTAAATATACACATAGATTGATCATTTAAGTGTGCTAAAATATATTTACATGTATGATACACTTAGGATTAAATCATATGCATGTGATTTAATATATGTCATGTGGTAGTAATTAAATTAAATTTTAGATACCTTTCATTGAATGATTGAAAGTGACTTAATTAATTAATCATTTAATAAGCCATTCACTAAAGAGAACTAATATACTTTAATACTTAAGGTAGGGATGAAAGTGGAATCCTCTTTTCCTCTCTCTATAACACTTAGTTTATGTGTAATCAAATGAAAGAAAACACAAATTTAAATTCTCAAATCAATTAAACTACTTCAAGTGAAATCAACCTTTCATGTTAAATAGAATCCTTCTATACTTAGAAAATACAACACTAATGCCTAACAAGACTTACCACACAAGCCTTAATACATATATTAGAATTATGTCACCACTTCTAGCTCTAACTTAGGATGGTGTATGGTATGATGTATGTTTTGTTTTATGATGTATTATTCTAGATTGGTTGTAAGGGAGAATGCTTCGTAGACTTGATGATAGGATAATATTAGCTTAATCATATTTTTTGTAGGGGATTATGCTTAACGGATGCTTAAAAATAAATGTGAATGCTCTTTTTGTAGGTTGCTTAAATCCTTAATCATGATCCAAGTTAGGACAGGTGGGCTTAGTTACCCATGTGTAGAGTGCTAAGTCCAAATTATAAATACAACTGCTTGGGATTATATGTGTATTTAGCTAACCTCTATTTTGCAGTGTAGTTAGATTTACTTTTCCCAAATAAATGTAATTTTGTAATATGAATTAGGATTAGTGCTATGGAAGATTAGGATGAGCAGTGGCTAGAAGGCTTTGCCTGGGGTGCCCTGCGATGCCTTTGAAGCAAGCACCATCCAAATCAAAGATGGAACCAAATCAGAATTGAAGATATGAAGAAAGAAGACCCCAATAGCATTTAGTACAATCTTAATTATTCTTTAATATTCTAGGTTGTATAAGGGTTAGACCCATCTTTTCTCTCTCTTTTGTTCGAACATCATTTTTATTTTTTATGATAGTTTATATAATTGTTTGATGTTATGTTTACATTGTGCATTAGGATGGCATGCTTTTCATAGTTTTTAAATGATTAAGGCTTTAATGTGTGCTTGGATATGATTAGGCTCTTAGGATAAAAATAACTTTTCTACCCAACTAATCACTCATAACTAAATTTTAAATAACTCATAACCTCATAATAAAGCCTTAGACATAAATAAGATAATTAAAAGATTTAACAACCCCTTAGCAGTATGGTTGTATGTTTCACATCATGCATGCATATTATTTCTCCCTTGAACATGAAGGATCTCCATCCTTGCGATAAAGGAATGCTTGACGGGTGAGGGCATCCCTTGTGGTGGAGAATAACTTCTTCTAGCTGATTTGACCCATAACCTATTTAATCATGCCTTTAGGCATAAGAACCTAAACACTCTATCAAAATGATGTGTCTAAAATGAAATAAAATTTGAAAAGATTTTGCATATATAGATTAAGTCATATGCTCATACCATGCATGGTCTAGTTTCTTACAGAGTGTGTTTAGGACTTTAGTGTCTTTCTAATTAAATAACTACCCTAGCTATCTTGCAATTCATAAGATTGGGCTACATGGTTTTAAAATCATAGGAGGAATTAACTGGTGGTCACTCCATGTGGTTATATGTCCAAAAGTCAGACAATTTATTCTGTCTTGTGGAGGTAAACCCTTACTAAAGCTGCCTATATTTAATATCTGAGGTAGCTATTTTCTTCGTTTGAGCATAAATCCTCACTCTTAGGCATTCCCACAACCTTGTGTTGGTGGATTATAAGCCTAATCTAATTAAATTTCAACTCAAAACATATAAATCTCCTCAACTTCACAATTATAAAGCCCAACCATAAGATAGATTAGAATGCTCACTAGGCTTCCTAGTATCATGAACATTTCCTATTTATTTCATTTAGATTCCAAAAATAAGTCTTCTCCTTGAACTTTCTAGTTAATTTTCAAATACAACCAAACATTTGATAGTCTAACCTTGAAATCTTTGGACATGATATTGTCTAATACTGTCGGGAATGATCTATAGAAATTTCATTTTCTAAGAAGTAATTAACTATGGAGGCTTGCCTCCATAGGAACAAGAACCAAGTTTAATATAAACACCATTTTATTCATTCATGTAAAGTAGAAAAATCTCTAGTACATTCAAGACCCATCATGCCTTAGGAATCCTTATTACATGATTAGGTCCATTATTGGGTGATGCCTCTATCTTTCAAGATTGCACATCATACCTCAATGTTGTATCGATCACCTCAAAGTACCCCTAAGATTTGCTTGGTCCCCAACATACATCAAAAAATAAACACCACAAGGACCTCTCACCTTATTCATTGAATCTTTTTAACATCATCCTTTCTTTTGGAGTTTGGAGATGTTGATCCTCAAGTAGGCAAGGGTTCTTAGACTCATAATGTTGACTGATACACCTGGGTTATCCAGAACTCTAGATAGCCTATATCTGCCAACATCCACTATAATGTAAAGAGGCGGTTGTGCCTGGTCATCCCTAGGAGTAAGTCTTCATCATTGAATGTAACCCCTAAGATGTCCTTCGTGGCAAGCCTTATCTTAAGTAGCGGTCAGCTAAGCTAGGCATATCTCTAGATCAAGACCTTGATTAAAGATTCCCTCATCTCTTTGGATAAGACAAGAGTGTCGTATATGCTTAACTTAGTTAGAAACTTTCTAAGGTGAGTTAGGACATTGTAATCAACTTTGCATGGTCCTCCACATATCCATGGGTGGAGTATCCAATGGAGGGCTATCTGCCTAGAAACCAATGACTTGCTTACACTTATCACGGTGCTACCAGAGGTTGAACTTTGCCATTGTGTAGATTGACTTCAGTGACTTCTTGGAATGATGAGCTTGTGGAAAGTTCTACCTTCTCATTGGGCATACCTACATCTTCTCCTATGGGATCCTCAGAGTCAGTTGACTCCAAGTCAATCTCAAGAGGTGAACCTGATTGATTCAAAGAAAGATAGTCTAACTCTAAATCAGAAAGGAAAGAATCAAAACTACTAGAGCTATTATTTTTATTTAGACTCAGAGAGCTTTCAATAGGAATAAAATCAAGAGCATCAGAAGTAGACAATATATAAGTAGAATCAACCTTCTTCATTAATTTCTTTTTGGGTGGAGGTACATAATAGAAATCAAGTAAAGCAAGCAGTGTAAGGAATTTAGTGCCCTTATCCACAAATACAATGCTCTGCCGGTACAAGAGGAGCTAGTAGAAGTGGTGGCTGCGTGGAGAGAATCGGACTGGGTAGTGGTACGTCTCTTGGACTATCCCGAAAGTATGGTGGTAGCTACTGTTGGGTTATCACCCTCCTCAAGTTATCCTTTGCAACTAGCAAACCTTCCTTGGTGTTGGAGGTTTGAGCTATTTTAGGCACCTGCAAGGAAAGCTTCTTGATCTTAGAAATGATCTTCTTAGAGGTTTGGGATGGAGATATCTAACCTTCTTTAGTCTAAGAGGATCACAAGTATCCCCAAGGATTACTCTACAGGCTGGATGGTTATCCTAATAAGTATTCTTTAGGGATAACTATGGCTCCCAACTTGTAGCTCTGCTCAAGCTAGTCCTTAAAAGTGACACAATCCTCTAAGACATGGCTTAACATGCGGTGGTAAGGGCAATAGCTAAGATCATTTCTCTTGCCAACTTCCTGTGGCCTCTTAGGCTTTGGTAACTAAAAGTCAAGTTTCTTTAAGAGATTCTTAAAGATTTCCTAACTATCTCCCTCTTGAATGAATATGGCTTATTCAATCTATTTGAAAAGTGGGTGGAAAGTAGCTACACGCAATGGATATGAATATCCTTTCGGTGAGGCTGGAGGTGGTGGAAATGGTCATTGTGGTGGCTGGTATGATGGCTGAGGTGGTGGAAGAGGAGGTGGCAAAGGAAGATGCTAAGCTCATAGTCTCTCATATTGAACTCTGGCTAGCAGCATCTCTCTATCCACTAACACAATTGTCCCTGGCTTCTTCTCAAACACCATCTACAGCTTGGGCCTAGATGATTGGTCAGGAAAGAGCAACTGTTTGGCTTCATCTTGCAAGCTAGCTGCCTTGTTGATTAATTTCTCGATGTTTTGCTGGTAAAGCCCTTAAGCATGAAGGTAACCGAGCCATGGATATTTTTTAGAAGAATCTCAATGGCATTGACAACTATGATTTTGCATTTCATGCTCATGTTGCCAGAATGTAATCAACAAGGGACTCGTTGAGTTTCTGTTTCTCTTCAATGAGGTCACCTACAATCACCCTCTGCTGAGCTCCAACAAACCTCTTGATGAAGAGGTGCTTAAACTCAACAAAAGTCTTCACCAAATTGTTGGGCAATTTGGCGTACCAATCAAATGCAACATAGACTCTTAACAAAGGAGGAAGAGGAGTGTTAATACCAACTTGTTACAGCAGTTCTAAAGTGTGCAATGTATTATCGTTGGTTTCCACTACCATCAAAGATCTTGAAGGATGGTGGCATAAAACCCTAAATAAAATATAAATTAAATAAAAACCTAAACCTAAAAAATAAACCTAAAAATAAAACCAAAAAATAAATAAAAAATAAAACCAAAACCCTAAACTAAAAGAAAAACTAAACCTAAAATAAATAAAATAAAATAAACATAAACTTAAACTAAAATAAATAAAACCTAAACCTAAACTTAAAATAAACTAAACCTAAACCACTAAATAAAATAAAATAAATTAAAATAAACCTAAACCTAACCTAAAATAAACCAAAATAAAAACCTAAAACATAAACCTAAAATAAAATAAAACCTAAACCTACTAAAAAATAAAAAAAAACCTAAACCTAAAAAAATAAAATAAAACTAAACAAAAGAAAAATAAACCTAAACCTAAACTAAAAAAAACTAAAATAAAAAGCCTAAACTAAAATAAATAAACTAAACAAAATAAAAATAAAAATAATAAATATAAATATAAATAAAAAATAAAATAAACTAATTAAATCAAAAATAAACTAAATAAACCTAAACTTACTAGTTTAATTTAACCCTAAACATGAAACCCTAAATCCTAAATTGTAAACTAACCTAAAACCATAAACTAACCACCTAAACCCCCAAAAAACCCTAAACTCAACCCCTAAACCTACACAAAGTAACTCAAAACTTAAGCTAACCCTAAACCTAAACCTAAACAAAACCCTAAACCTTAAACCTGACCCTAAACCCTAAATAAAATGAAACCCATTCATTCATCTTTCTCTCTCCTCCATTCTCTTTGTGCTCTAGAAAATTTCATTTTTCCCATGGAGCATCCCCTGTGGTTTTCTAAGGAAATTTTGGCTGTTGCTTCCATTTTGGAGAGTTTGATCGATATTCATCTTATCTTGTCATGAGCCATTGTTGATCAAGGTTGTGAATTACGCTTCCCCATGGGAAATCCCGATGCCTACTCTTAATGTTTTTTTTGGAGCTCTTTGGGAGTTTCTAGTTTAAATCCATCACTGGCTTCGAAATCATTCAATGATGTTCTTGCTAGTAAGGCTAATTGCACTGGTGAGTCTCTTGAGCTTATTTTGACTTCTTTTCGGGGTGTACCGGTGATAATGTGTTTAGATTCAGTTGTGGAAAGGCTTGCAAAGCATTTTGAATTTTTGATGGTGGGTAAATTTGCTTTGCATCATCCTACTTTGTATAATATTTGATCTTTCTTCCATAGCTTGAAACTCTCTAGAATTTTTTCTATCGGATTGAATGATTCCCGTCATGTATTGATCCAGCTTTCCAATAATTTTGATTACTCTCATGTTTTTTCTCATCGCTTGTATTTCATTTTCAATTTTCAGATAAGATTGTTCAAATGGACACCTCTTTTTGATATTTAGGAGGAATCTCCTATTGTTCCGGTTTGGATCTCTCTTCCAAATCGACATGTCCATTTCATTAATCATGAATTTATTTTTGCTGTGGGTGCAATGTTCGGTCATCCACTTCAAGTCGATCGGTTTCTTACTGCCCTCTATTGCTTGGATTTTAGTCGAGTTGGATATAACTAAAATATTTCCTAAGGAAATTTGGCTAGGATTAGAGAAATATGGATATTTGCAAAAGTGGAATTTGAGAATTTTTTTTTAGTTTTGTAAAATTCATGGTCATGGGTTTTCAGATTGTTTTGTGGTTCACCCTCACTTTAAGAAACCAAAATCAGTTAATAATAATTTGGATCCCAACCTAAAGGTGCCCTTGGTTAAAGCACAAAATGTATGGACATTTCTTTAACGAGGGACATTATCTTGATCCACCACTACGTGGAGAATGCTAGTTCTTAAGCTGTCGGTTTTGGATTTCAATCATGCTAATAAGGATGCCTTACCCTTCAATGATTATATATAGTTGAATGCCCTCAATATTGGTAATAATATGGGTAATAATATGTTTTCAAAACTTATGGATGATGATTTTGTCTCAAATGATTCAATTCCTGCTTCTATGCCACCATTAATTGATGAGAATGTGATCCTAGATGAGGGTTTGAATGGAGCAAACTAATGAAAAGGCTTCTACGACTTGGTGCTTTAAATGGCTCTAATCATTTTCCGCCTCCTCTTAATGTTGAACTGATTTCTATTTTGACATTTCAACCTAATCTGATTTGGAAGAGGGTGAAGTGGCTTGCAATGATGCTTTAAATGTGCAAATTTTCTCCAAAAACAACCACAACAATCTCTCCCAGATGGTGATGTAGTGGATATGAATAATAAGTTCCAAACTATTTTTAGAAAGAAAAATAAAACTCCTAAAACCAAACTTCCTAATTTGCCAGATTTAATAAATCTTGCTCTTGTTCCCAAAAATAAATGGTTTCTTTCTTAATTTGGAATGTGAGAGAGATTGATACCCTCTCTGTTAGAAATAGAATTAGAAACTTAGTTTGTACTCATAACATTTCCTTCTTGGCTATCTTGGAACCATTTATTATTCCTTCTAACATTTATTATGTTGCTAGAATGATTGGCTTTAGTAATTTTTTTGATAACTCTAGTAATAAAATTTGGATTTTTTTGGAATAGCCCCTATGTTATGTAGATTTTGGATGATTTATCCTAAGTTGTGAATGTTAAGACTACTTATGATAATTTTAGTTGTTTTGGTTCCTTTATTTATGCTTCTTATAATAGAAATGGTAGATGCATTCTTTGGGAGAAACTTATTAGTCTTTCTTCTTCTGTTGATGCTCCTTGGTTTGTCGGTAGAGATTTTAGTACTATCTCGACTTCCTCAGAATGTTGTTGTGGAAATGCTCCTAACTTATTTTCTATGGAATATTTTAACAACATGCTCTTTAAATGTCATCTTACTCACATTGGCTTTCTTGGGTCTCAATTTACATGGAATAATTATATACTATGGCAAAGGCTTGATAGGGTTCTTTTTAATCATCCATGGATTAATATTTTCCATATTACTTCTATGGAGCACTTAAGTAGAACCCTATCAGATAATTCTCTCTTGCTTATTAATGTTAATTTTAGTGCTACCAAATCCTTCTCCCCTATCCCTTTTCATTTCCAAAATATGTGGCTTATAGATGATAGATTTTTCAATGTTGTTGCTAGTAACTCAGGAGAACCTCTACATCATGATGACTCTATTTTTGGGATGAAGAGATTGTGGTTCAAATTAAAAGGACATAAATAATGCCTTTCTTGGTGGAATAAACATTATTTTAAGAATCTTTTTGTTGATATTAATAAAATGGAGAATGAGGTGATCATTTTGGAAGATGTTGTTAATGATCCTTCTAAAATTTAGATGTTGGCTCAAGCTAAAGATAGGTTGACATGTTTTCAAGATATGGAGAAGACTTATTTGTGGCAAAAAGCTTCTATGAAATGGATCTCTAATGGAGATCACAATACCAAATATTTCCATGTCATGGTTAAAAAAAAGCTATAAACCATATTCATAAAATTAAAATTAATGGAGTTTGGTGTATGGATAAAAAGGAACTTATTGAGTTTGTTGTCCTTTTTTATAAAGAGCTTCTGAATAAAAATGTTGCTTATGATGATATTTCATGGCCTGAAGTTATTTCTAATTTTATTTTGGATGAGGATAACAATATGCTTTCTTCCTTACCTTATAAGATTAAAATTTCTGATATTTTGTAGAATATAAATAAAGACTCTATGGCTAGGCCTAATTGTTACACTACCCATTTTTTCCAAAAAAGTTGGATTGTCATTAAAGAGGACCTAATTAAAGTAGTTCCTGATATTTTTAATGGTCGTATCCTTCCCAAATATTTTGCTAGCACCTCCATTGTTTTAATTATTAAAAAAGACAATCCTGAAGTTTGGAGTGATTTTAGGCTGATTAGCATTTACTCTTTTTTTTAAAAAAAACTTATCTTTGGCTAAAAGATTGAGTGTCTTGCTCCCCTCCCCAATCAAACCGATTTTGTTAAAAGGAGATCCATTTTGATAATGTACTTTTAGCTCAAGATGATCCATGATTTGAATGCCAAAGTTTACTGGTGGAAACACTTTTAAGCTTGACATTTCCAAAGCTTACGCTAATATTGGTTGGGTTTTCCTATATAAAATTTTGGTTTTATTTGAGTTCTCTAATCAATTTATTGCTTTAATTAAGAATGGGTTAGAGAATTCTTGGTTTTCTATGCTTCTTAATGGTGAGTGCATGTTTTTTCTCCTCTTATCATGGGCTAAGGCAAGGTGACCCTCTTTCTTCTGCTCTTCTCATTATTGCAGTGGAATATCTTTCTACATGTCATGAGCATATGCTTAGTTTAATGCCTAACATGTTCTATAGAACTATTTATGGGTTTCCCATTTTTCACCTTAGCTTTGCTGATGATTTCATTATATTTTGCAATGCCTCCACTCATTACATTAAAAAATTATGTAAGTTCTTAATTCATTTTGGTAGGGAGAGTGGCTTGAATATTAATCCTAATAAAAGTTTTTTTATTACTAGCTCTTCTATCTTTATCTAAGATCAATGTTATAAAAATATTACTAGTTTCTTTTATGAAAATCTCCCTATCAAGTATCTGGGGACACTCTTTTATAAAGGCATGAAAAGGTCATTTTTATTTTATTAAGTTATTCAGAAAGTAAATAAGAAAACCTCTCTTGGAATTTCATTTACACCTTTGGTGCTAGACTTATCCGATCAAAAGTACCCTTTGCTCTCTACCAATGTATCTCTTGTCTTGTCCCTACTTTCTATTAAAGGATTAATAGGCTTTTTAATAAATTCTTTTGGGATCTAATACATCACCAAAAGATTACATTGCTAGTTGGCATAATTGTGGTACTAATAATAAAGGTGGCTTGGGTTGCAAAACCTTAGAGGATTCTATTAATTAATTTTCCTATAAAATAAAGTGGAACTTTAGAAATAAAGATAGTTACTAGGTCAAAGTTTATGCATGCTAAATATTGTCAGGGAAAACACCCCCTCATTAGTGCTTTCAAATTTGGGGATTCTCCTATTTAGAGAGGACTTTGTAGTATCAAATGGAGTGCTGAGAATTTAATTTCTTGGGGAATCAATTCTGGTTCCTCCTTTTTTTGGCAAGATAATTGGCTTGGTGGCTCTGTTAATTCCCTTCTCAATACTCATTCCACGGTGCTTAAGGTTCATCAGTTAATTATTAATAATAATTGGGATGTGGCTCAATTGAATAACCTTGTCCCTAATGTGATCATCAATAAAATCCTTAAAATTTGCCCTCACTCTAATGAACCTGACAAAATTCTTTAAAAAATATCTTCTTCTGGGGATTTTATTTTTAAGGATGTGTGGCATTTTATTAGATTTAAATATCAAGAGTCCTTGGTTTTACTAAAATATGGAATAATAGTATCCCTATTTCATCGATCTTAACTTGGCATTCTTAAGCATTATATCCCCTGGATGCTACTCTTTTGAAAAAAGGTTTCAAACTCCCCTAAATGTCTTGCTATCACATTGAAAGTGTGGATCATGTTTCGTGAATGACCCTATTGCTACTAGAATGTGGCGGTATGATAATATTTTTAATACTTCCACTTTAATGGTTCATTTCTATTATGCAACTCCTTGAAGCATGATTCTCTCATACTCTAAGGGTCATGTTAAAATTGCATTAGCTATTACTATTCTTTGGTATATTTTGATGGATAGAAATGATGTAAAAACACGTAATATTCCTATGAATTGTATCATTGCTAGATCCAAATATAAAATTTTGTCTTTTGAGCTAATCTTCTTACTCACTCCAATTTTAATGGGTACAAGTCTATGGCCTTGAAATTTAGATTAACCTTCCTCCTTGTAATGTCTCTACCCAAAAAATTATTGGATTAAACCTAATTATCATTACATTAAAGTTAAACACTGATGGCTCAGTTTCTTATTATGGTTGTGGTGGGATTTTGAGAGATCACGATGGCAAGGTTATTTCTACTTTTGCTACCCCTTTAGAGCCTTGTTCTATTTTATTTGTTGAACTTAAAGGCATTCATCATGGAATTTCCATTTGTTTACAACAAGGTTTTCATAAGATTTGGTTTGAAGTTGATGTTCTCCTTCTTTTAGATTTACTTAATCTAATTCACATGGTAATCTTGATGTGTTCTATTTGTTGATTTTAACCTAGTCTTCTTGTTTTGCAAATGTATTTTCTAATGTTTGCATGTTTTCCTTTCTTTTAAGGGGTCTTGTGAATCTAGATAAAACTACATTGCCTTACCTTAGAAGCTTTTAGCTTTTCCTTTCTCCTTTAGGGCTTTGGCTTTCCTTATGGTGGTGTTTTTTCTTAGAACTGGTCATTTCCTCTGCTAGTTTGGTCTTGAATTTTCTCTCCACCTAAATCTATTTTTATTCTCTAGTTTGAGTTCTTCCTATCTTTTGGATTGGTTGGGGTTATTTTTCTTTTTTTTTGGCTTTCTACTACAATTTTTGGTTTCTGGTTTATTTTCTCTCCCACACTGGTGGATGTGTTTGTACTAGGTGGAGGCTATTGGGTTTGGCTTGTCTTATGGTTGGTGTGGTTCTCTTTATTGGTTAGATCTCCTTGTAGCCTAGTTTGTTTGTCTTGGACTTTCTGGTTGGTTGGTTGTTGGTGTTGTCTGGATGTGGGTTTTTTCCCTTCCTAGGTGTTGCTCACTCTGGATTTGTTACCTGCCTTTGGTTTTGGCTCTCTTTTCTGGTGGTCATTTTTTTGAGTTTTTCTATAATGGTTGTTTGTGGCTGGATGACTTGTCGCTTAGTTATTTGCTGATTAGGGTGGTTATTCATGGTGCTTTTGGTTGTCCATTCTCTCATGAGTATCACCCTTATCACCTACTCTTGTCTTTTTGGGTTTTTACTGTGTTGTTTAGGGTGTGGGTTTCTTGCTTAGGGTTTGATAATCAGATTGTGGCTTTTAGCAGCCGTGTTTATGTGGTTATTGCCCCTACTACTAAGAGATTGGGTGCCCTTGAGGGCTATTTGTTGCTTTGTTGTAGCTTGGAGAACTATTTTTTGCGGCTCTTTACCCTTACTTTGTTTTTGTTTTGGATGAGTTTGAGGATGGATGTAATTGGAATGTTATATCTTCTGAATATGGGTTTGTCCTCCCCATATTCGAGGTTTTGGTTTTTTTGGTTTTTTACGAGCAGCTAAAGACTACTTTGGTGGCTATTTTTTGGCCTTGGGTGATGGTGGTTATGTTAGGTTTTTATTTTGCTTCTTTTTTTGTTTATTGGATGGTATTTGGTCCTAATGGGCATTTTCTTTTTCTGTCATTGGTTGTTGTCTCTATCTTTCTAGACTGGATTCTCCTTTCCTTAGATTAGGATTACTGGATGCTATCTATTTCTATCCCTAAGGATATTTTTGATGTTTGTGACTAGATGACTGTTGTTGGCTTTTTTTCTGATGGTTCTAGGTTTCATGACTTGGATCCTTGGCTATTATGGTGGCTTGCGGGGTCTTCCTTGCTGGTTGCTTGGATTGGTTGTTGTTTGGGTTGGTTAAAGTATTTATTTTGGTATAATTTTCTTGCATCTTTGGAGACTATGCTGGGAATCGGCTGCTTATCTTTCTATCATTCTTTTCTTCTGGTTTCTTCCTGCTGGGATTTTTCATTCTAGGCTGTTGCTAAACCTCTCCCCTTTTCTGTTTGGATGGTTGCCTTGCCGCCTAACACTCTTGCTATTAGTCTTGCTGTTAGATTGGCTATTATTGCTTTGGGCTCTTTGCATGTCCTTTTAATGGAGGATCCTACCACCTATGTGTTTCTTTTTGCCTTTTTCTCATATTCTGATGTTTGTTCCTAGTGATTTTATTATCCATTCTTGGTGGTGGCTTTGGTGGTGCTCCCTCAGTGCAGTGTTATCTTGATGGTTTACCTCCTTATCTATTATCAGTTAATATCTGAGTCTTTGGGTGTTTGGAGGTTATATTTGTTGTTTGAAGTTTTATGTAGGTTCGTGTGATGATCGTCCTTAGATAAGATGCTACAAGAGGTATGCTGGCGATGATGGCCTTGATGTTTCCCACCTTTCATCTTTTGGTAGTAGCTATATAGTGTAACCTTCACACGAGGTCGGATGCTTTCATATAGTGTTGCTCCTTGAGATATGATTTTAAGCGAGCTGAGCCTTTTCTTTATCTTATTCCTTTTATCTTCTCTTACTCTTTATGCTTGATTAATTATTTGATTATTTGTTCTCATCTTTTTAAAAGCATGTTGCAGATCTCTTTTAAAGGTTGGGAGACTATTGATGGTGGATCGTGTTGGTTTCAAAAGGACAGAAGAAGTTTGTTCTTTGCTTACATGGACTTTCTTTGTGGTTTACTATTTCTATTTTCCTTTGCGTGCTTTCATTAACTATTGTATTAGTTAGGGGGCTTATCTCTTTAGGACTTTTTGTAGCTCTTTGAGCATTAGCTTAGAGATTTGCCCCCTCTAAGGACTTTGTACCTCTTCTTTGTGGCAATAAAATTTTCTTAATTTTCCTATAAAAAAAACCCTAAATCCTAAACCTAAAATCCTAAACCCTAAAATCCTAAACCTAAAACTAAACCCTAAACCCACTAAACCCTAAATCTTAAACCCTCCTAAACAAACCCTAAACCCTAAACCCCAAACCTCAACCCATGTTAAACCCCAAACCCTAACCCTAAACTCTAAAACCTAAACCATGCTAAATAAAACCTAGATAAATAAACCTAAACCTAAATAAAATTAAAATAAAATAAAATAAAACATAAACCTAAACCTAAACCTAAAAAATAAAAAAAAATAAAATAAATAAAACTATAAAATAAAAAATAAAACTAAACTAAAAGTAAAATAAACTTAAAAATAAAACCTAAATAAAATAAAACTAAATGAAATAAAAATTAAATAAAATTAAACTTAAAATAAAATAAAATAAATCTTGAATGTATAAAATAAAATAATCTTAAAATAAATAAAATAAAACCAAATAAAACCTACCTAAAATATAAACTTAAAATAAATAAAATAAACTAAAACCCAAAGCTAAAGAAAAAATCTAATCTTAAAAAAAAAACAAAATAAAATAATCCTAAACTGGCTAAAATAATAAAACCTAAACCTAAACCTAAAATAAACTAAACCTAAACCCTAAACTAAAAATAAATTAAACTAAAATAAACCTAAATCTAAACTAAAAAATAATAAAAATAAACCTTAATTAAAACCTAAAACCTAAACATAAAGATAAAATAAACCTAAACCTAAAAATAAATAAAACCTAAACCTAAAAAAAATAAAATAAAACTAACCTAAAAAAAAATAATAAAATAAAACCTAAAAAAATAAACTAAACCTAAAATAAACTAAAATAAATAAATAAATGAATAAATAAAAATAAACCTATAAAAAATTAATTAAAATAAACTAAAATAAATATAAATAAACAAATGTAAACTACTGGTTTACTTGATTTAAAATAATAAAAAAAAAAATAACCCTAGTGTAACTCAAAAACACAAAACTAAACCACTCACCTAAACACTAACTGGGCCCAGACCCAGGCCACAAATCTGAGCCCTGGGCCCATCTGATCCCTAGGCTCACAGGCCCTGGATACTGGGCTAAAACCTAATTTAGGCTAAATAAATAAACCAAATAAGATATAAGATAATACCAGATAAATAAGATGGGCTTAAGATAAGATACACTTTGGGCTAAGTAAAATAAGCCTAAACTAAATGATAAATAAACTAAAAAGGCCTACTGGGCCTTGGTTTTAAAGGTCTGATATAAATCCTGGCCCGAGCCTAAACCTAAACTGAGCCCACTGATCTGACTCACCCTGACTGCCTATACTGAGCCCAAACCCCACAAACCCTAAATCCCACAGCTAACCCTAAACTATGCCAAAAGCATAAACCTTAAAACCTACAAACCCTAACCCACAAACCCAAACCTTAACCTTCAAACCCAAAGCCCACAAAACTAAACCCTAATCACTCTAAACATAATCTTAAAGTAACTAAATATATGATAAAATAAAGCTAAACCCTAAAACCTAATAAACCTAAACCTAAACCTAAACCATAAGAATGGGTAGAACCTTGATGGCACGAACATCACCATCAACTAGGCTCCCCGAGTGGAGGTGAAGGAGGAGGCGGCTTTATCACAGTGGTGGTGGGGGATCTAGAGGTGTTGGTGGTTATGGAGGTGGTGGTAGGAATTATGGAGGCGGGGAGGAGTGATGGAGGTTATCCGTGGTAGTGGTGGAGGGGAGATCAAGGACATGATGGCGGATCTCACTTGGTCGGAATGGTTTTGATGGATGGGAGAAAGCGAAGAAACGGATCCGATCTACTATGGGCGTCTTTACTAGAGATGATTCTAGTTATCTAGGGTTTTTGATTTGCTCTATGTGTGCTCATTTTTATCTATTTCGTCACTTGTGCCTTAGAAAACTTGGTGTCGAAAAGAAGAAATGTTGAATCTGAATTTGTTCTCTTTAAAAAAAAGACCAAAAACCCTGAACCCTAAACTAAAACTTGAACCACAAAAAACTCTAAACTTAAACCCTAAAATAAAAAAAATAATAACCCAAACCCTACCTAAACTACCACAACCTAACCTGACCCTAAACCCTACACCCACCAAAACTAAAACCTGACCACACCCTAAACCACTGACCCACTGCGCACTAGGCCACAAGCTCCACTGAGGCCTCACTGGCCCTGGGCCCGGCCACTCAGGCACTGGGCTGATCCTGGGCTAAACCCTGGGCCTGAAACAGGCCCTAAGACTAGGCACAAAACTGGGCCCCAGGCTGAGCCAAGACCACTGAGGCATGATGACCCACTAGGCTGGGGTTAAACTGGAAAGCCACAAGCCTAAACTGAGGCACCTGAGCTAAAAGATAAAATGAAATAAGGCTCAGTTAAAGATGGGCTAAAGAAGATAAAAAATAAACTAGATAAATGATAACTAAAGATAAATTAAATAAATAAAATAAAATAATAAAATAAAATAAATAAAAATGGGTAAATAAAGAGAAGGAAACCTCTTTGGTTTGCTTGAAAAAACCTTAAACCCTAGGCCTGAGTAGATCCACTTCCAGCTAACCTCCTGAGCCCTGCTGCCACAAATACCCCCAATCCCCTACAGCCCCTGACCACAAACCTAAACAAGCTGTATCCTGGCCACACCCCAAACCTAGGCCAATACCCACAAACCCTAAAACCTAAAACTAAGCTAAAGATAAATAAAAAAAGCTCTAAAGCTAAATAAAAGATAACTAAGATAAAGGCCTTGATAAAAGATGACTAGATAATAATAAAATAAAATAGCCTAAATAAAGATAATGAGCTAAGATAAATAAAAGATGGGATTAAACAGGCTAAAGCTGACTGGGTTTGTGATTTAAAGAGACCCTAAACTGGGCCACAGGCTCCCAGGCTGATCCAGCCCTAACCCTGACCATAAAGACACTGGGCATGACCCAGGCCACTGATCCTGGACCAAAAGGCCCTGACCCACTGATGGGCAGAAACCAGATCCTGGGCTAAAAGACCACAGGCTTTAGGCAAGATCTGGGTGACCTGAGCCCTATAAATCCAAACCAAAACCCTGAGGCATAGCCTAAAATAAAAAGACCCTAAACTATACTAAACAAATACAAAAGCACAAAATAAAGCTAACTAAATAAAACCTAAAAATAAATAAATAAACTTACTATAATATATAAATAAAAAACTAAACTAAAAATAAATAAAATAAATAAATAATAAACCTAAACTAAAATAAAAATGATAAAATAAATAAACTTTAATAAAATAAAAACTAAACATAAAATAAAATAAAATAAATAAAAAAATAATAAAATAAAACCTAAACTAAAATAAATAAAATAAACTACCCTAAAATATAAAGCCAACTAAATAAAAAAAATAAAATAACAAAATAAAATAAACTAAACCTAAACTATAAAATAAATAAAATAAACTAAAATAAACTAAATAACAAAATAAAACCTAAAATAAACTTAAAATAAATACCTAAAAAAATAAAAAAATAAAATAAAACCAAATTTAAACCTTAAAAATAAAAATAAACCTAAACAAAAATAATATAAATAAACTCATAAAGTAAAACTAAAATGAAATAAAATAAAAACTAAATAAAATAAAAATAAACTTAAATAAAATAAATAAAATAAACTAAAATAAATAAAATAAACTAAAATAAACTAAATAAACTAAACCTTGGTTTACTTATTTTAATAAAAGAAAGAAACAATAACCACGTAATAAACTAACCACTAAACCACAAAACTAAAACCTACCCTGAAACCACAAACCAAAACCACAAATCTAAAAAAACCCCACCTAAATAAACCCTAAACCTACAAACCTAAACCCAATCCTAAACCTAAACCTAAAGCATAAACCACAAAATCCACAAACCTTACCTAGCTCACACCACTAAACTAAACCCCAAACCTAAACCACAACCCCAAACCTAAACCCACAAACCAAACCTGAACCATAAACTTCAATAAAGTAACTAAATAAATTAAAAAATAAACTAAAAAAATCTAATAAACTAAACCTTAATAATGGGTAGAACCTTGATGAACATCATCATGGTCAGCAGCTCAGTCTAGATCTAGCGGTGGAGGTGAAGGTGGAGGCGGCATTTATCGCAGTGGAGGTGGGGGATCTGGAGGTGCTCATGGATATGGAGGTGGTGGTCAGAGTAGTGGTGGTTATGGTGAGAAGAGCAGGGAGGTTACAACCGTGGTGGTGGTGGGGAGGAGAAATCGAGGATATGATGGTGGATTCCACTACTCAGAGCGGTGGTTGATGAGCTGGAGAAATTGAAGAAACGACAGATCGATCTCTTGCTTATTGAACTATGTCTTTAATGAGACAATTCTAGTTATCTAGGGTTTTATTTGCTCTATCGTGCTCCTTTTCATCATGTCATTGCTTGTGTCTTAGAAAACTTGGTGTGTTACTTGGTTTAGGAAATCAAAAAGAAGAAATGTTGAATCTTAATTTTTTCCTTGTTTAAAAAAAATAAAAGCCTAAACCCTAAACTTAAACCCTATACCCAAAACCTAAACCCTAAACCCTAAACTCCAAACCCTAAAACCCTAAACCGTAAACCACAAACCCTCAAACCCACCCTACCCTAAACCCATTTACCCCACCCTAAACCATAAACCCAAATGCTAAACCCACCTCATAACCCACCCCAAACTAAAACCTAAATCAAAACTAAATAAAACTAAAAAATAAAATAAACAAATAAACCTAAACCAAAATAAAATGAAAACTAAAATGAAAACCAAAATTAAAACTAAACCTAAACCTAAAAAATAATAATAAAATTAAAACTAAAACTAAAATAAATAAAAATAAACTAAACTAAAATTAAAACTAAATAAATAAAACTAAACCTAAAATAAAATAAAATAAACCTATATAATTAACTAAAATTAAATAAAACCAAACCTAAAAAATAAACTATAAATAAAACTTATAAATAAATAAAAATAAAACCTAAACCACTAAAAAATCTAAACCTAAAATAAAATAAATAAACATCCCTAAAATAATCTAAAATAAAATTGACCTAAACATAAACTTAAAAATTAAACCTATAATATAAACTAAAACATAAATAAAATCTAAAACCTAAAATAAACCTAAAAAGATCCCTAAAATAATAAAATAAAAACCTAAACCTAAACCTAAAATAAAAAATAAAATTAACCCTAAAAATAAAATAAAATAACACTAAACTAAAAATAAACATAAACCTAAACATAAACCTAAAAAATAAACTAAAATAAAACTAAACTAAATTAAATAAACAATAAATAAAACCAGACTAAATAAAATAAAAGTAAATAAATAAAATAAAAAATAAAATAAAATAAATAAAGAATTAAAATAATTAAACTAAACTACTTTTTTTTTATAAAACTTTAAACCCTAAACCCTAACCCAAACCTAAATAAATCATAAATGTTAAACCCTACCTAACTAAACCCTATTAACCCAAACTATAACCCCAAACCCTAAACTCTAAAAACCACAAACCCAAACCCTAAACCCAACTCTAAACCATAAACCATACTAAAACCCCTAAACCTAACCTACTAAAAAAACTAAACCTAAAGTAACTAAATAAATTTAAAAAAGCTGAAACCTTAAAACCTAATAAACTTAAACCTAAGAATGGGGCGAACCTTGACGAACATCCAGTCAAGGCTCGGTCTAGATTTGTGGAGGCAAAGCGAGTCTATGGTTAGTGGATGGGGATTTGGAGGTGCTGGTGGATATGGAGGTGGTTGTCGAGTAGTGGTGATTATGAAAGTAGGAGGAGCGATGAAAGTTACAATCATGGTGATGGCGGAGGGAGAGGTCGGGGATATGATGGTGGATTGCACTACTCGAGAGACACAGGTGGTTGATGGGACTAGAGAAATTGACATCTACATATGGAACGTGTCTTTACACTTAGAGATGATTCTAGTTATCTAGGGTTTTTGATTTTCTTTATGTGTGCTCAATTTTTATCTATGACATCGCTTATGTCTTAGAAAACTTGGTGTGTTACTCGATTGTTGAAATCAATAAGAAGAAATGTTGAATCTGAATTTGTTCTCTATTAAAAAAATCCAAAAACCTTAAACCCTAAACTAAAACTTGAACCCTAGACCAAAAACCTAAACCCTAAATCCCACCACACCCTAAATCATAAACTACCCTAAACCTAAACCCAAACCTACAAAAAAACCTAAACCTACCCTAAACCCTAAACTAAACCCTAAACCAAACCCTACACTAAACCCTAAAAACCCTTTATAATCCCTAAACCTAAAAAAAGCTAACCTTAACCTTAAATAAACCTAAAAATAAAAAATGTAAACCCTAAACTAAAATTAAAATCTAAACCTAAAATAAAAATAAACTAAACCTAAATTAAAATAAACTAAACTAAAATAAATACCTAAACCTAAACCTAAAATAATTAAACCTAAATAAACCTAAACCCTAAATAAATTAAGTAAACATAAATAAACTAAAACTAAAAAAATAAAACCTAAAAATAAAAATAAAACCAAAACCTAAAGAAAATAAAATAAACCTAAACCTACCAAAATAAAAATAAAACCTAAACCTAAAAATAAAATAAAAAAATAAAACTCACTAAAAATAAACATAATCCTAAACCTAAAAAAAATCTAAAATAAAAAAAACCTAATAATAAAATAAACTAGGATCAAAATAAAAATAAACCTAAAAAAATAAAGAAATTAAAATAAATAAAAAAATAAACTAAATTAACTAAATAAACCTAAACTTGGTTTGCTTGATTTTTTTAAAAAATCCTAAATTTTAAACCATAAACCACCACCTGACCTTACCACTGGGCCCTAAACCCTGACCCTAAACCCTAAACTAACCTACCCCAAACCCTAAACCCTTAAACTGACCCAACCCTAAACCATAAACCCTAAACCACGGACTCTACCCAAACCTTAAATCTGAGCACAAACCCTAAACCCTAAAATCCTTAAAGCCTAAAGCCTAAACATGAAAATAACCATAAACCCTAAACCCTAAACCCTAAACCCTAAACTCTAAAACCCTAAACCCTAAAACTCTAAACACTAAACCTTAAAAGCATAAACCTTATGTCCTAAACCTTAAACCCTAACCCTAAACCCAAAACCCTAGATCAAAACTTAAAGTAACTAAATAAATTAAAAATAAACCTAAACCCTAAAACCTAATAAACCTAAACCTTAAGAATGGGCAGATCCTTGATGGCAGGAACATCACCATCAACTAGGCTCAGTCTAGACATGGCGATGGAGGTGAAGGTGGAGGCGATGGTTATCATAGTTGAGATGGAGGATCTGGAGGTGCTAGTGGATATGGAGGTGGTGGACGAAGTAGTTGTGGTTGTGGAGGCAGGAGCAACGATGGAGGTTACGACCAAGGTGATGGCAGAGGGAGAGATTGGGGATATGATGGTGGATCATGCTACTCGAGATCTGGGTGGTTTTGATTGGGCGAAGATACTAAAGAATGACCGATCTGATTTTTTGCTTATGAAATCATGTATTTATAGTTGAGACAGTTCTAGTTATCTAGGGTATTTGATTTGCTCTATGTGTACTGATTTTTATCTATGTCAACACTTGTGTATTAGAAAACTTGGTGTGTTAATTGGTTGATGAAATCAAAATGAAGAAATGTTGAATCAAAATTTGTTCTTTGTTTAAAACAATAATACCAAAACCCAAATCTAAACTAAAACATCAACACACCTTAAACTCTAACCCTAAACCCAAAACCCTAAATCCTAAACCCTCAACCCTAAACCCTAAAACATAAACTCAAACCTACATCCTAAACCCTAAACCTTAAACCCTAAACCCTAAAACTTATAATACAATAACCCTAAACCCCATCCTAAATCCCAAACCACAACCTAAAACTTAAACCTAAACTAAATAAACCTAAAATATAATAAATAAAAAACCTAAACCTAAATAAAATAAACTAAAATAAAATAAAACCTAAACAAACCTAAACCTAAACTAAACCTAAACCTAAATGTAAAATAAAATAAAATAAAAATTAAAAACTAAACTAAAATGAAATAAATAAAAACCTAAATTAAACTAAAAAAACAAAATAAGACTAAAAAAACCTAAATAAAATAAAAAATAAACATAAAATAAAAATAAAAGAAACCTAAAATAAAATAAAATAAAATAATAACTAAATAAAAACCTAAACCTAAAAATTAAAAAAATAAAAATAAAACCTAAACCCTAAATTAAAAAAATACATAAACCCAAAATAAATATAATTAAATAAACCTAAATTAAAATAAGCTAAATTAAAATAAATTAAACTGAAACCTAAAATAAACTAAACCTAAACCCTAAGCTAAATAAAATAAAATAAACTAAGAAAAAACTAAACTTAAACCTGAAAAAATAAAATAAAAACCTAAAGCTAAACCTAAAAATAAAAAATAAAACATAAACTTAAAAAAAATTAAAATAAAAATAAACTAAAAAATAAACATAAACTAAACCTAAATGTAAAAAATAAACTAAACTAAATAAACATAAACCTAAACCTACCTAAAAACTAAATAAAACCTAAATTAAATAAAATAAACTAAACTAAATAAAAGTAAAATAAAATAAATAAAATAAATAAATATACTAAATAAACTAAACCCTGGGTTTGCTTAATTAAAACCCTAACTATCCTAAACTTTAAAACTGCCCCAAACCTACACCACCTTAAACCCTAAACCCACTAACCCTAACACTCCAGACCTAAACCCTAAACATCAACCACTAACTCTACACTAACCACTAAACCTAAACCTAAAGTAATAAAATAAATTAAAAATAAACCTAAACCCTAAAACCTAATAAACCTAAACCTTAAGAATGGGACCTTGATGGCAGAACATCACCATCAACCAAGCTTCGATCCCAGATAGAGGCGGAGGCGATTATCACCAGTGGTGGTGGGAGATCTAGAGGTGCTTGTGGATATGGAGATGGTGGTCAGAGTAGTGGTGGTTATGGAGGCGGGAGCAGCTACGGAGGTTATAGCCATGGTGGTGGCGGAGGGAGAGGTCTGATATATGATCGCGGATCATGCTACTTGAGAGGCTAGAGTGGTTATGATGGGAACTTGAGAAATTGAAGAAAGGCCAATGCGATCTGTTTCATATGGAATTGTGTCTTTATAGTAGAGACGATTCTACTTATCTATGGTTTTTAATTTGCAACTTGGTTGATGAAATCAAAAAGAAGAAATGTTGAATCTGAATTTGTTCCCTGTTAAAAAAAAACTTAAACCCTAAACCCTAAACTAAAACTTAAACCCTAAACCCTAAAACTAGACTAAACTTAAACCTAAACTAAATAAATCCTAAAAGTAAAATAAATAAATAAACCTAAACCAAAATAAAATAAAAAAATCAAATAAAATAAAAACATAAACTAAAACATAAAAATGAACTTAAACCAAAACATAAACCTAAACAGAAAATAAAATAAAAAATAAAAATAAAACTACAAAAAATAAATAAATAAAAATCTAAACTAAACTAAAAAGTAAAAAACCAAAATAAAATAAAAACTAAACCTAAAATAAAAATAAAATAAACCTAAAATATAATAAAAATTTAATAAAACCTAAACCTAAAAAATTAACCTAAAAATAAAACCTAAAAATAAAAATAAAATAAAAACTAAACCATAAACTAAAAAAAATTAAACCTAAAATAAAAATAAAATAAACAAAGCCTAAATTAAAATAAACTATACTAAAATAAATAAAACCTAAACCTAGACCTTAAAAAAAATAAAACTAAAATAAATAAAATAAAATAAACTAAAATAAAACTAAACCTAAACTAAAAATAAAACTAAAAATAAACTTAAAATAAAACCTAAAACCTAAACCAAAATTACAATAAAACCTAAACCAAACCTAAAAGATAAAATAAACCTAAACCTAAATAAAATAAAAATGATTCACTAAAAATAAACCTAAACCTAAATAAATAAATAGTAACTAAACTAAATGAACCTAAAATAAATTAACTACTAAATAAAATAAAATAAACCTAAATAAAAAAATAATAACCTAAATAAATCAAATAAACTAATTAATTAACAAGAGCTTGCCACACTGATTTAAACCTGACCCAGATCCTAAGGCCTTAAACCTGCTGACCCTAGGCCTAGGCCCTACCCAACCTACATAGGCATCCTGGGCGTGCCCACTGAGGCCAACCTAAATCCTACTGAGCCACAGGCCCAGGCTAGGCCACAACCCTGATCCTAAACCTGGGCCTAGGCCACAAACCTGCACAGGCCCTGGGCCCCCAGCCCAGGATAAACTGGGCCTAAACTCACCCAGGCCAGGCCTAACTGACCCTGGGCCCACTCTAGCCTAGACCCTGACCTGTGCCTACCCAAACCCTCTGGGCCACTGATCCTGGGCTCACAAAATCCTCCTGAGCCCTGGGCTCATACCAGCAGACCCTAGGCCACAAGGCCAAGCTGACCTGGGCCCTGGGCCCTACAGCCTAAACTTATAAGACTTGGGATAAATATTAAACCTAAAAAATAATAAGATAAATAAAGATAACCTAAACCTCATAAAATAAATAAATTAAAACCTAAACCTAAATAATAAATTAAAATAAAACTAAATACCTAAAAAATAAAATAAATAATAAAATAAAATAAAATAAAATAAAAGAAATAAAAGCTAAAAAATTAATAAAATAAAACCTAAATAAAATAATAAAAAATAAAAAAAAAAAAATAAAATAAAACTAAATAAAAAACCTAAACCTAAAAAATATAACTAAAAATAAAAAGTAAAATAAATAAACCTAAACCCTAAACTATAAAAAAAACCTAAACCTAAAATAAGAATAAAATAAATCAAATAAAATAAACCTAAACCTAAACTAAAATAAACTAAATCCAAACCTAAACCTAAACTAAATAAAATAAAATAAAATAAAATAAAAATAAACCTAAAAGACTAAAAAATAGCTAAAATAAACCTAAAATAAAACCTAAACCTAAACCTTAAATAAAATAAAACCTAAACCTAAACCTAAAATAAAATAAAACCTAAACTAAAAATAAAATAAAAGTAAAACTCAACTAAAAATTAAAACCAAACCTAAAAAATAAATAAAAATAAAAAACCTAAACTAAAATAAATAAACCTAAAATAATTAAACTAAACTAAATAGAATAAAAAATAAATCTAAATAAAATTAAAAGAATAAAAAACTAATATAAAATAAACTACATAAATTTAAACCTACCGGGTTTGCTTTTTTTTTTAAAGAAACTAAAACATTAAATCTAAAAACCTAAACCCTTATCCTGTTCCCTAAACTATAAAAACCTGAGCCCTAGGCCTAAAAAAACTAAACCTGACCCCTGACCTCCATAAACCTAGGTTCTAAATCCACCCTATGCAAGATGACTACACTCACTGACCACACCCTTAACCCTAAGCCTCATCCCTACCCTCCACTACTAACTGGCCAACCACTGACCTGACCCTACCCTTTGGGCTAAACTACTTAAACCCACCAAAACCATGACTGACCTAAACCAACCATATCCTAAACCCTTCCTAAATCATAGACTTAACTTAACCTAAACTAAATCACTAAAAATAAAATAAAATAAAAAACCTAATAAATAAAATAAAATGGTAAAATAATAAAATAAAATAAAATCAAAACTAAAATAAAAGAAATAAACATAAAAATAAAATAAAATAAACCAAAAAAAATAAAATAAAATAAACAAAGAAACTAAATAAATTAAAATATAATAAATTTAAGATTAAAACCTAAATAAATAAAAACTAAACAGAAAATAAAATTAAAATAAACTTAAAATAAAATTAAATAAAAATAAAATGAAAACCTAAACTAAAAAAATAAATCTTAAAATAAAACTTAAAAAATAAAACAAACCTAAACTAAAAAAAAAACAAACCTACAAAATAAACATAATAAAATAAACCTAAACCTAAACTAAAATAAACTAAACTAAATAAATAAAATTTAAACCTAATCCTAAAATAAACTAAACCTAATTACACCAACACTTAATAAAACAAACTAAAATAAAAACCTAAAACTTAAATAAAATAAAATAAAATAAAAACCTAAAAAAAAAACCAAAAATAAAATAAAACCTAAAACCAAAATAAAATAAAAAATAAACTACTAAAATTAAACCTAAACTAACATAAACTAAAATAAAACCTCCTAAAATAAATTAACCTAAATAAATAAACTAAACTAAATAAAATAAAAATAAACCTAAATAAAAAATTAAAGTAAATAAACCATAAACCTGGTTTGCTTAATTAAAAATCCTAAATCTAAACCTAAACTCACCACTCCTAAACTAAACCCTAAACTCACCTACCCCTAAACCCTAAACCCTAAACCCTAAACCCACCCACAAACCTACTAAACCTTGCATAAACCACAAACCTACCTAAATCCTAAACCCTAAACCACACCCCACTAAACCACAAACCCCAAACCTTAAACTTGAACCTAAAGTAACTAAATAAAATAATAAAACCCTAAATAAACTTAAACTAAACCCTAAGAACAAAATCTTGGGGAACATCATCATCAACTAGCATTAGATGGGTGGTGCAGGCAGGGAGCGGTTATAATGGTGGTGGGGATCTAGAGGTGCTACTTGATATGGAGGTGTGGAGGGTGGTGGTTATGGAGAGGGGAGGATGATGTTAAACCATGGTGGTGGCGGAGGGAGAGATCTAGGATATGATTGTGGATCTCACTACTCGAGAGGCCAGTATAGTTCAGATGGGAACTGAAGAAATTAAAGAACGATTGATTCGATCTACTGCTTATGGAACTATGTCTTTAAAGATAGGATTCTAGTTATCTAGGGCTTTGATTTACTCTATATGCTAATTTTTCTATGTCATTGTATATCTTAGAAAACTTGGTGTGTTACTTGGTTGACGAAATCAAAAAGAAGAAATGTTGAATATGAATTTATTCTATGTTAAAAAAAAATCAAAAACCTTAAATGCTAAACTAAAACCTAAACCATAAACCCTAAACTATAAACCCTAAACCCTAAAATAAAACTAAAACCACACTATATCGTAAACCCTAAACTATCCACTAAATCCTAATCTAACTCCTACTCCCAAACCCTAAACCTAAACCACTAACTAAATTAAAACCCTAAACTCCTCAAACCTTAAAAACTAACTTAAATACCAACTTTAAACTAATAACCAAAACTAAACTAAACCTAAACTAAAATAAACCAAACCTCCATAAACCCTAAAACTCTCCACTAAACCTAAAAAACCTAAACCTAACTAAATAAAACCTAAAATAAAATTAAATAAATAAAATAAAAATAAAATAAAAAAACTAAACTAAACTTAAAATAAAATACTAATAATAAATTAAAAAACTAATAAAAAACTAAATTAAAATACCCTAAAAACCCTAAAAAATAAAACCCACAAAATCTAATAAACCTAAACCTAAAGTAACTAAATAAATTAAAAAAATAAACCTAAACCCTAAAACTTAATAAACCTAAAAGAATGGGAAGAACCTGTTGGCAACATCCTACCAAGCTATAAGTGGAGGTGAAAGGCATCGATGGGTATCCAGTGGTGGGGATCTGAAGGTCTAAGATATGAAGGTGGTAATGGTTATGAAGGCTTGAGGAGAAACATAGGTTACTGGCCATGGTGGTGGTGAGAGGAGAGATAATCCCACTACTAGGCCATGGTTCTGATGGGAACTATAAAATTGAAGAATGGTCAATATCTATAAATATAAATGTCTTTAAAGAGGCAAACTAGTTATCTAGGTCTTTAATTGCCAAATGCGTTCATTTTTTTATCTATCTTAAAAAATGTAGAAAACTTGGTGTGTCACTTGGTTGATGAAATCAAAAAGAAGAAATGTTGAATTTGAATTTATTCTCTGTTAAAAAAGAAATAAAACCCTAAATCCTAAACTAAAACCTGAACCTTAGACTTAAAACTTAAACTCTAAAACTTAAACTTTACAAACCCTAAACCTTAAACCCTAAACCCTAAACCCTAAACCCTAAAATTGTAAACCCTAAACCTTAAATCCTAAACAACAAACCCTAAACTCTAAACCATATACCATAAACCCTAAACCCTAAACCCTAAAAAGCTAAAAACCTAAACCTAAACTAAATAAAACTTAAAAATAAAATAAATGAAAAAACCTAAACTAAAAGAAAAAAATTAAAAAAAAACATAAACTCAAACCTAAACCTAAACCTAAAAAGAAAATAAAATAAAAAATTAAAACAAAACTAAAATAAAATAAAATAAAACCTAATGAAATAAAATAAAAAACTTAAATAAAATAAAATAAAATAAAATAAAATAAATCAAAAATAAAAAAAATAAAACTAAATAAAACCTAAACCAAAAATAAACATAAAAATAAAACTAAAAAATAAATAAAAAAATAAAATAAACTAAACTAAAAAAAAAAATTAAACCTAAAATAAAATAAAATAAACTTAAACCTAAAATAAAATAAACTAAAATAAATAAAACCTAAAAAACTTATAATAAACTAAACCTAAAGCTAAACCTAAACCTTAAATAAATAAAATAAACTAAAATAAACCTAAATATAAACTAAAATAACTAAAATAAAACCTAAAATAAAACTTAAAACCTAAACCTAAAATAAAATAAAAAAACCTAAACCTAAAATAAGAAATAAATCCTAAAACCTAAAAATAAAACTAAAAAAAAAATAAACCTAACATAAACTTAAAAATAAACTAAAATAAAAACCTAAACTAAAATAAATAAACCTAAAAATATAAAATAAAAACTAAATAAAATTAAATTATATTAATTAAAATAAATAAAATAAACTAAATAAACTAAAAAAAACATAAACCTTTGAGTTTGTAATTTATAAATAAAAATTAAAAAAAATAGGAAACCAAACCTTAACTAAAACTAACCTAAACCCACTAAACCACAAACTGACCCTAAAACCACAAGCCTGAACCCTAAACCCAACCCCACAAACCACAAAACCTAAACCCACAAACCCACAAATCCTAAACCCTAAACCCTAAACCCTAAAACAAACCCTATACCCCACCACAAACCCTAAACCTGAGAAAACCAAAACCCTAACCAAACAAAACATGGTGGATATAATGGTGGATACTAGTCGATGGGCAGAGGTGGTTATGGTTGGGCGGATAAACAAAAGAGAAATCAATCTGTTGCTTATGGAATTATGCTTTTATAATAGAGATGATTCTAGTTATCTAGGGTTTTTGATTTATTCTATGTGTGCTCATTTTTTATCTATAACTTCGCTTATGTCTTAGAAAACTTAGTGTGTTACTTGGTTGATGAAATCAAAAAAAGGAAATGTTGAATATGAATTATTTTTTGTTAAAAGAAAATGAAAACTAAACCTAAAACTAAAACATAAATTCTAAACCTAAAACCTAAATCGTAAACCCTCAAAACCCAAAACCCAAAACCCTAAACCCTAAAACCCTAAACCATAAACCCTAAACCATAAACCATAAAACAAAACCCTAAAACCCTAAATCTAAACCCCAAATCTAACCACAACCTCAAACCCTAAACTACCACTCCAAACCTAAACCACAAAAAATAAATATAAACCTAAACTAAAATAAAATAAAACAAAATTAATAATAAAATAAAATAAAACTAAATAAAACCAAACCTAAATAAAATAAAATAAATAAAATAAAACATAAACCCTAAACTAAAATAAACTAAACCTAAAATTAAAATAAAATAAAAAATAAAATTAACTAAAACCTAAACTAAAATAAACTAAATAAATAAATAAACCTAAACTAAATAAAATAAAAAAAAACTAAAAATAAACCTAAATTTAAACTAAAAATAGAAAAAATAAAACCTAAAAAATTAAAAATAAACCTAAATAAACCTAAAATAAATAAAACTACTAATAAAATAAAACTAAACTAAAATAACTAAAAAATAAATGATAAACTAAAATATAAACCAAAAATAAACTAATAAAAAATAATAAACCTAAATAAAAATTAAAATAATTGAATAAAAATAAACTAAATAAACATACATACTGGTTTGCTTATTTAAAAAAACTCCCTAAATAAACTAAATCCTACCCTACCCTGATACTAAAATAAACTAAACCTCTCCTAAAACTCTACATAACCTGAGCCATAAATATCATAACCTACTATAGCCTAACCTAACTCTTAAACTAACTAAACTTTAACTAAACTCTAAAAACTAAGATCTGAGCCACTAAAATGACCAGGCCTATAAAACTCAGATAAAATGAAGCCAAACCTAAATAAAAACTAAACCCAACCCTAAAAACCCAAAATAAACCCTAAACCTAAAAATAAAAAATGTAAAACCTAAACTAAATAAAACTAAAATAAATAAATAAATATAAATTAATAAAATAAAAATAAAAAATTAAATAAACTAAAAACAAAATAAAATAAATAAATAATAAACTAAAATAAATAAATAAAACTTAAACTAAAACTAAAACAAAATAAAACTTAAATAAAATAAAAAATAAACAAATAAAATAAATAAACCTAAAATAAACTAAAATAAAACTAAATAAAACCTGATCCTAAAAAAAAAAAACTAAAATAAAACCTAAAATAAAAAATAAAACTTAAACCTAAACTAAAAAAAAAACCTAAAATAAAAATAAAATAAAATAAAATAAA
This sequence comes from Cymbidium sinense, assembly GCA_021442155.1. Lineage (NCBI taxonomy): Eukaryota > Viridiplantae > Streptophyta > Magnoliopsida > Asparagales > Orchidaceae > Cymbidium > Cymbidium sinense. The sequence goes on along the minus strand of CM038214.1, from coordinate 102,482,360 downwards.
ATAACATAAACTAAAATAAATAAAACCAAACCTAAATAAAATAAACTAAACCTAAACCTAAACTAAATAAAACTAAACTAATAATAACCTAAACCTAAACTAAATAAAACCAAAAATAATAAATAAACCTAAAACCTAAAAGATAAAATAAAACCTAAACTAAAACCTAAAATAAAATAAAACTTAAACCTAAAATAAAATAAAATAAAACTCACTACAAAATAAATAAACCTAAAAATAAAATAAAACCAAACTAAATAAATAAACCTAAATAAATACTAAAATAATTAAAATAAAAAAAACTAAATAAATTTAAAATAAACATAAAGTCACTTGCATGTTTGCTTTTTTAAAAAAACTAAATAAACCCTACCAGCCACTGACCTACAACCCTAAACCCTCCACCCTAAACCCTAACCACACCCTGACCAAACTGACCCTACCACCCAAAATCCTAAACCTCCCTGACCATAAAACCACCAAAAACCCTCCACTCCTGACCCACCCCAAACCCTAAACTAACCCTATACCCTAATGTAACCATAAACCCTAATAATGGGCAGAACTTTGATGGCAGGAACATCACCATCAACTAGGCTCAATATAGATTTAGTAGTGGAGGCAAAGATGGAGGCTGTTAGGTAGTAGTGGTAGATCTGAGGTCGGTGGATATGGAGGTGGTGGTTGGAAAGGTGGTTATGGAGGCAGGCGATAGGAACTGGTGGGAGAGGGAGATCATATGATGGCGGATCCCACTACTTGAGAGAGGAGGGCATAGTAATGTGAACTAGAGAAATAAGAGCGTCGATCCAATGCTTACAAAATAGTGTCTTTATAGTAGAAATGGTCCTACTTATCTAAGTTTTCTAATTTGCTCTATGGGTGCATTTTAATCTATGTCATCACTTGTGTCTTAGAAAACTTGGGGTTACGGTTGATGAAATCAAAAGAAGAAATATTGAATCTGATTTGTTCTATGTCTTAAAATAATAACTACTCTAAACTACTAAACTAATAAAACCCAAAATCCTAAAAACCCTAACCCAATAAAAACCTACCACTAAACTAAACCCTAACCCTAAACCTACCTAAAACCCAAAACCTAAAACCTAAACCAAATAAAAATACCCTAACCCTAACCTAAAAAACCTAAACTAAATTAAATAAAAATAAAATAAATAAATAAAACAAAATCTAAAATAAGATAATAAAATAAAATAAAACTAAAACAAAACTAAACCTAAACCTAATAACAAATAAATAAAATAAAACTAAACAAAAATAAAATAAAATAAATAAAAGAAAAAACTAAATAAAACCTAAAATTAACTAAAAATAAATTAAAAAAATAAAACCTAAACCATAAAATAAAAAATGTTAACATAAATAAATAAAATAAATAAAATAAAATAAACTTAAACCTAAACTAAAATGAACTAAACTAAAATAAAAAACATAAACCTAAACCTAAAATAAGCTAAATCTAACCCTAAACTTAAATTAAAATAAAATAAACTAAAATAAACTAAACTAAAAAAATAAACATAAAATAAACCTAAAATAAAAACCTAAACCTCTAAAAAAAATAAAATAAATCCTAGAATAAAAATAAAAATAAACCTAAACCTAAAAATAAAATAAAATAAAACTCAATTAAAATAAATAAACTAAACCTAAACCTAAAAATAAAACTAGAAAATCTTAACTAATAAAATAAACATAACATAAATAAACTAATCTAAAATAAAATAAAAAAATACCTACATAAAACTAAAATGAGTAAATAAAATAAAATAAAAATAAACTAAATATATTAAACAAACTAAACTTATGGGTTGCTTAATTTTTTTTAAAAAACCAAAAACCTAAACCCTACCTAAACCCCAAACTACCCTAAACTTACCCTATCAAACCCTAAACCTACAAAACCATCTAAAACAAACTATAAATAAAAAACTCCCTAAAACCCTGTGACCACCTAAACCTGCCTGTCTGCTTTAAAAATGACCCTAAACCCTAAATCTAAACTATCCTCTCCTACCTATGACCCACACTTTACCACCAGACCACAAACCTAAATACACTAAACACCCTGACCATCTATACTACCCAAACCACTGACTATAAATTAAAGATAAAAAACCTGACCTGAGCCCAAACCCAAACCTGGGATTCCCTAACACCTACCTATACTGTGCCCTCCCTTACAAAAAATCTAACCTGAAAAACTTCTCAACAAATGACAAACAGATGTTTAAATAAATACTTTAAATAATATAAAGACTATAATAAGATAATGACCCTAAACTAAATCTAAACTTCCTAAACAAATAAATGATTAAAGATAAATTCTAAAATAATAAATAACCTAAACTAAACTAAAATAATATATAAAAATAAAACCTTAAATAAAACATGATAAACCTAAAATAAACTAAACTAAATAAACTATCTAAATAGACCTAAAAATAAACTTAAATAAATTAAAATAAAACCACTAAATGAACAGCCTCATATAAAAATAATACACTAAATCTACAAAATAACTAAATAAATAACTACCTAAACTTAAAATAAACTAAACCTAAATCTGTAAATAAATAAAATAAACTAAAAACCTAAACTAAAAAAACCTAAATTAACCTAATAATCCTAAACCTAAACCTAAAATTAAATAAACCTAAATGTAAAATAAAAAATAAAACCTAAACATAAAATAATTATAAAAAAAATAAAAAAAAATAAAAAACCTAAATAAAACTAAAAATAAAATAAAATAAAAATAAAATAAACTAAAATAAAATAAATAAAATCTTAAAACTAAAAAAATAAATTAAACCTAAAATAAAATAAAATAAAAAAACTAAATAAAAAACTTAAAATAAAATAAACCTAAAATAAAACTAAAATAAATAAAAATAAAACATACTAAACTAAAATAAACCTAAAAAATAAATAAAAAATAAAATAAAAAAACCAAACCTAAACTAAAATAAAAACAAAATAAAAAAAAACTTAAACCTACCTAAACCTAAACTAAATAAAATAAAATAAGCTAAAATAAAACCTAAACAAAACTAAAAAAAATAAAACCTAAAAATAAACCTAAAATAATAACCTAAAACCTAAACCTAAAAAAATAAAATAAAAACCTAAACTTAAAAATAAAATATAAAACCTAATCCTAAAAAATAAAATAAAAATAAAACTCAACTAAAAAATAAACTTAAACTAAAAAATTAACTAAAATAAAACTACTAAAATAAATGAACCTAACAAAATAAACTAAAATAAATAAAATTAAAAAAAATAAAAAAATAAATAAAATAAAGTGAATAAACATAAACCTATCTTTATAATTTTCTTTTTTAAAAAAAAACCTAAAATCCTAAACCATAACCCAAAACAAACCTTAAACCTAAATCCCAAAACCCAAAACCTAAACCCCAACCCTAAACTCTAAACCTAAACCTAAATAAACCTAAACCCTAAAACTAAAACCAATGCCCAAGCCCTAAACCCTAAAACCTAACCAAAAACCAAAACCTAAACCTAAACCTACACCAACCCACACAAACCCTAAACTAACTCCTAAACCCCCAAACTAACCCTAAACCCTAAGAATGGGAACCTTGATGATCACCATCAACTAGCTCAATCTAGATCTAAAGGTATGTGGTGGAAGCTGAGGTTCTCAGTGGTGGTGGGGGATCTAGAGGTGTTGGTGGATATGGTGGCGGTGGTCGAAACAGTGGTGGTTGTGGAGGCGGGAGGCGATGTAGGTTATATGGTGTTGGTGGAGGAGAGATCAGATATGATGGCATATCCACTCAAGATGGGTGGTTGATGGGAACTGGAGAAAAGACCATCCGATCTACTTATAGAATAGTGCCTTTATAGTAGATGTACTTTTTCTAGGGTTTTATTTACTCTATGGGTGCTCATTTTTGATATATGTCATCACTTGTGTCTTAGAAAACTTGAGGTGCTACTTGGTTAATGAAAGCAAAAGGAAGAAATGTTGAATCTGAATTTGTTCTCTATTAAAAAAAACCATAAAGCCTAAACCCTAAACTACTTAAACCCTAAACCTAAAACATAAAGCCTAAACCCTAAACTCTAAACCCTAAACCCTAAAAACCATAAATCCTAAAACTAAACCCTAAACCCTAAACCCTAAACCCTAATTCATAAATCATAAACCCTAAACCTTAACCCTAAAATCTTAAACCTACACTAAACCTAAACCTAAACCCCACAAACCCTAAACTAAAACCTACACCCTAAACCCTAAACCTAAATAACCTAAACCAAACCTAAACTCTAAAAACCCTACCAAAACCCTTACAACCTAAACCTAATCCTAAACCCTAAACCTTGAATAAAGATGTCATTAAGTAGATCTAAAAACCTAATCCTAACATAGTTATGGTAGAAAATGTCTTCAAGAGTCTTTCCCTTGACTATTAGATTTAAAACTAAACCCTAACCCTAAATCATATTAAAATTATATATTATAGTATAATGTAGCATCATATATTTGAGCATGTAGTGATGTGTTTTGGATGTTATAAGATGTTTTGAAATGTTTTAGTATATTATGGTATTGTGCTATATTCTATATTAATATAAATCATAAAAATATTGATTTAATAAATTAGATGATGAAATTTGTTAGATTTGAAGTGGGAATTAGGTTGTAGTGCCAAAGGTGTGTTACACCACTTGTAGTCTAAAAAGTAAGATTATATGTTCAAAATAAATATTATATATTGTAGCATAGTATAGCATCATATATCATAATATATTGGTCTACGCATTTCAAATTCTTTTAGTATTTTACAATCATGCATTATACACTAGCATTATTTATAAAAATGTTGATTTAGACTTTAAAATGGTGGAATTTGGGCAAATTCATAATAGGTAGAGCATGGCATCATAATGTATTATTTCAATTTAAAATAAGTGACTAAAATATATGATTTTTATTGTTTAGATTAATTTTGTGATTTTTATCTTAAGCAATCCCTTATGATGTGATATGCAATATCATCATGCATTACAACATACTATTGTGTATTACTACTGGTTATTTAGCATATTTTAATCTATTATAGTATGATGTAGTAGAGTTTGTACGGTATAATTCATAAAAATATTGATTTATAGGAGATAATGGGATTTGGCCAAATTTAAGGTAAGCTTTAGAACATCATTGGGGGGTGTGATATGGTGTGTCATTTAAATAAAAGAATGGAATTTTGCATCCAAAATAAATTTTCATTTTTCAACCAAATTTTATAAAATTTTTTGCTTAAAGTGATTCATTTTAAGGTGTAATGTAAGATAATATATTTTATGAAAGCTATTAAAATATAATGTACATAACAATATAACTTCACATATATATGAATGTGGTGGTGTGGACCTAAATGTTATTTTACATTTTAGTATATTTTACTTTTTGTTATAATACATTGGGTATCTCACAAAATGATAAATTTGAAGGTTGACAAATACATTATTGGCTTTTGAAGTACTAAAGGTGTGCATAAGAAGAAATATGATTTGAAGAATTCCATGTCAAGACATGGAGATCCTAAAGTGATCACATGCATTGGACATGACATTTGAGGAGTTTATGTCGAGGGCATAGAAAAATTTTTTTGCTAGGGATAAGGTTTGAATTTGCTTTGATTATATGATTTGTGGAAAAAGATCATGGGATAGAATCTATATAATCCAGAGATTAAGATCAAATAGACTTTAATTGTTTTTGTTTTTGAGTACATATCTGCAAGAGATATGGGCTTGATGCTATGGATGGTATATGAACCTTCCACTAAGAGCAGTTTTTATCTATTGATTGAGATTTGAGTTTGATTTATAAGATTTATTTTGGGATGTATCTCGGAATAAGAGTTTGGTTGGATTTCTGATTCAGACTCTACTAGAGGAGTTGGTTTAATTTGGCAGCACTAGAGTGATTGGTTTTGAATTTGATTTGTTTGCTTGACTTTTTATATATGATTTGGGGCTATAGAGAAGAGTGTGATTTAACTCCACTAGGAAAATTATATTGGATTTAAATTATTTTGAGTTAATGTATGGACCCTATTTGTGTGCGATGGACCCACTAGGAAGGGGCTATATCAGCCTTGACCTACCTCAAGTTTACAAATCCATAGAGATAGACTATCGGCAGTGGGGTAGAGCTAGAAAACCAAAGGGGTTGCCTTTCGGTGTGCAACGACTATGCTTAGAAGAAAGTATAACAGAATTACAACTTACAAAGGAAGGAATAATGATTAGGGTGACCTGTTTGATGCATAACAAATCAAACCTGATCTAGGGAGACTACTGAGTGAATCCCGTTGGGTACTTATGTCAACTCAAAAGTAGTTAGGATTAATTTTATCTTAATTTCATGTGATTTTATATGGGTTGTTTGGATTAGTTTGATATCGAATTGAGGGCATATTTATTGGGGATGTGAGATCGATAAAATTTTGATAGATTTAATTTATGGACCATGTTGGTATGCAATGGACCCACTAAGAATGGGCTATATCAGACTTGTCCTATCTGAGATCTACAAATCCAAAGGGATAGATCTATTTATTTCATGTGGTAGAGCTATCCAACCTAAGGGTTACCTTTTGTTGCAATGTTCTAGGAAAGAGGCATAGCAGACCACATCTTCTAAAGCGAGGAACAACCAGGGTGACCTTTGGTAACAATAAATCGAACTTGACTTAGGGGCTCTTAGTGAATGTCCTTGGAGACTTATATGTTCAATAATTAGAGAAATTCTATGAGGGAGTTTTGTGACAGTAAGGTGTCCTCCTAATCCATAAGTAAATATATATTTTGTTTATATGTTTGTGTGGACCCTGTTGGTGTGCATGGGACCACACTGAGAAGGGGCTATGTCAGTCTTGACCTATCTCAGATTTATTGGACCAAGGGAGAATCTACATATCCATATGATAGATTCTCCAACCACAGTGGTGGTTACTTAGAAAAGGGAACTTTCTAATTTGATAGTAATCTAGGTAGTGTCTATGTGGGGTTGTAAAGGATGTGATCCAAATACAGTGCCCACAGGAGGTGTTAGGGCATTATCTATGCTGGAAAAGAAAGCTTATAGGTGTGGTGGCCTCAAGGGAAAGTGTAGTACACTTATCATGAGTGGTGTATCCTAAGGTGGAGAACTAACCAACCTAAGTGTATCTGTCAACATGAGTGGTGTATCCATCGATAGTGAGAACCAACCAACCTAAGGTGCCGTGATGTGCAATGATCAATCGGAAAGAAAGCATGTAGCATCTTTCCAAGTATAATAATCAGGGATAGTCTATCATGGGGGACATATGCTATCGACCTAGAGAGACTACTAAAGCCCAAGATGGACGGACCTAGGCTTGAAGCGGTCGGGAAGGAGCAGCTAGGACTTATCTTAAACCTCAAATATACTCAACCCTTCGATTGCAGGCTAATCAAGAAGAAAATGTAGACTCACATCCTCTTAACGAAGCAACATGGGGTAGCTTATACCACACAATAAGACCTACCAAACTAATAAGGTGCTCGTCAGTGTGTAGTGGCCAAGTAAGGATGGAAAGAATAGCAGACTTACATCCTCTAAAGTAAGAAGACAACTAAGATGCCACATTAGTAGGGTAGCACATCAGCCTGACCTAGAGCAGCTACTGAGTGAGTGTCATTGGGGGCGTTATCTCAACTCAGAGTATCCTGAGACAAAAGATATGTATTATTTAATATGTTTGTGTGTAGTTCGTGTTTTTATTGTATCAAATAAGGATAGGATGCCGCTCGGGTTCCTTACACCTACCCTAAACACATCATGGCAGATTCATAAATATAAATACTTTCAACATGGAAGAGATTGAATTCAAAATGAAATTTTCATTAATAATAATTATTTTTGAACATGATTTATAATATTTCTTTAAGTAGAGCTTGTTGATTGGAAGTATTAGGCACTCTCCCTTATGATTGAAATGCTGATAAGATCCTCCTTGGTAGGCATTCTTTATGGCAAAAATGCCTTCCCAAGTGGGTTCAAACTTCGCTCCCATCTAACGTGCAACAATTGATCTCCTTAAAACTAAAATAAGCTCTCCTACTTGAAAAGCTCTAAGACGTACCAACTTATTATGAGCTTGAATCATTTTAGGTTTGTACAACTCAAGGTTTTGGCATAGATGTCTCCTCCAAACCTTCAAGCTCTTCTATCAAAACTTGGTTACATCTGTTATTGATCTTGCTACCTACAACTATCCTTAGTGATGGGAGTTAAACATCTAATGGTAGAACAGGTTCAGACCCATAAACTATAGAGAAAGGTTTAGACTGAGTTGGAGTTCTATATGTGGTGCAGTAAGCCCGTAAGGCTTCAACTAACTGCTCATGCCACTATTGCTTGTTGTTGTTGAGTGTCTTCTTCAGTATTTGGATGAGAGTTTTGTTGAAGGATTCTGCTAAGCTGTTTGGCCTCAAGTAGTTGATGGTAGAATATCCCCAATTAGTGTTGTGTTTCTAGGAAAAGTTGTTGATCTCGGTGCTCTTTAATGCAGTACCATTATCATATAATTCATTGAGGCACTCAGAACTATATATGATAAAGTTTCTAAAAATTGGAGAACATCGAGCTATGACCTCTCAGTGAACACCCATTTGAAAAGTAGTCAGTAGCAGCTAAGATGAATTAATGACCCTTGGATGAGGATAAGGACTATGTGGTATCCCAACACTCAAATAGAATGTGCCAATGTAAGATGTAGAATGTTGAGTGGTTGGTGTAGGACCACACGATGTATTTTATATTGATGGCATCGCCTAGCTGTATCCATGCAATATTTGATCATCAACAACCAGTAGTATCCTAGTCTCTTGACTTTACCTTTCATCATCGGATAAGATTGGTTGGCTCCACATAATCTTGAGTGTACCTCGGTCATGATCTTAAGGGCTTCATGTTTGTCTAACAATATAACCACATATGATCGAAAGACCACCGGTACAAGAAACCATCCGCAAGAGCATAGGAAAGTGCTCTCTATTTCATCTGATGGGCTTGGGACTTCTTTTGAGGTAGTTTTCCTTTATTTATGTAATCCATGAATGGTTGCCTCCAATCTAACTCCTTGTTCTTCTTGAAAATGGTAACCTCCCCTTCAAGAAAGTACTTTTTGATGAGTTCAATATCATTAAGGGATAAGACTTGTCTATTTTGGACTTTTATTAATATGGACTCATCCTCCAGACATGCCAACTCCTTGGCAAGCTTGGCTAAAGCATATGCTACGACATTCTCTCCTTGAGGAATCTTATAAATGGTAACCTCTGGGATTTAGGAGAACAAGTAAATGGTGTACTTGTGGTAATGATGGAGCTTGGGCTTTATAACCTTATAGAACATAGCAATTTGGTTGATAACGAATCCCAAGATATTGATGTTCTAGATGCTTAGAGTAATGACTAACTCTAGACTGGCAATCTGAGCCTCATATTCAGCTTCATTATTGGTGTAAAGATTAGACAGATGATATGAGAATCTCATCACATCGTGATCCAGAGTTAAGAGAACTATTCTTACCCCTGCCTTTTTGGATAGTAGATTGTGGTTCTTATTCTCTTTGAGAGGAAGCCGCGCCATCAAAGTACATCTCCCAATGGTGAATGCTAATATCCCCTAAGTTCATGATTTATTCATTTGGGAGATCATCACTAAGTGGAGAGTCAGCAGAGGAAGTGTATTGCTAAAAATCTGCTAGCTTATCCTTTCACGAGGGTATGAAGGTAATGTCAAATTAAGAGAGGATCAGAGATCATTTTGCCAACCGTCTGGATAGCATCGGCCATGTCATTTGATATTGTAGTAGATTGATCTTAGAGATTAAGTTCACCTTATGAGGATGCATGTATTGTAGCTTTTAGGATGCAAGGATTAAAGCTAGATGCTTCTCAATGGGTGGATAATTAGCCTCTAGGGATTAGATGAGAGGTAGTAGAGTGTGTTTTCCTTCCCTTCATCATTAGCTTGGGCCAACAAAGCACCAAGAGTCATCAAATGCAATGTGTAAAGTATGAGCTTGCCGGATAGGGTTGCTAGAACTGGCAGTGTCATCAGGTAATGCTTGATGTCTTCTAAGGCATGCTCACACTTGTCATCCACTTGAACTTGGAGTCCTTTTTGACAAGTGCTAAGAATGGCTGACATCTTCCTGATAAGTTGGATATGATTCATCTTAGAGATGCCAACCACCTTGGATTGATCGAGTTGAGTTAAACTTTATTGGGTGGCATTTTAATATATCTTCTTTTATCAATTTTGATTCCTGGTGTTGAACAATAAACCAAGGAATTTCTCATTACTCAATGCACACTTGAGGGGTTCATTTTGAGGTTAAATTATCTTAATTATTTGAAAACTACTCAAGTCAAAGAGATGGTCTTCCTTTTCTACTTTTGAACAAGATCATCGACATACACTCAACTTGATGATGAATGAGTTATTGAATATTCAGTCATAGACCATTGATATGTAGCCTGTCATTTTAAGGTGAAAGGGATGACCTTATAGCAATAGATTGATCGAGTTTTAAAAGCACTATTTCTTTCATCTTGAGCTATCTTTATTTGATTATATCGGATGAGCCATCCATGAAAGACAAGGCGCATGAGATGAGGAAATGTTACCATCAACTCTGGGATTGGTAGTGGAAATACATCTTTTGGGCATGCCTTATTTAAATCCCTAAAATTGATGCATATGTGAATTTGGCCATTCTTTTCCTTAACCAGAATGACCCTGGCTAACTAGGTAGGATATTTTTCTTCCCGGATGAAGCCAGTATCGATCAATTTCTTGACTTCATAAATGACCTATTATTCTTTGTCTAATTGCATGTGTCTAAGAGCTTGCTTGATAGAGTTTGCAGTAGGCTCTATTGCTAGTTTATGGACCACTATCTTAAGAGCCAATCCAGGCATCTCTTCATAACTACATGCAAAGTAGTCCTTAAACTCATTTAATAGCTAACTAAGTCATTGGTTTCAATTTCATTCAACAAGAACTGATGTATGTGGGCATGGATCTTCTTGTTCTAAGTTGATTTCCTTGAGCTCATCGATGGTTGACTTGATCTCTTCTTCATATGGTGTGCATCTTTGACTTCAAAATCTAGATCATCAAGTTTCTAAGCATAGCTCCTCATATTGAGTTAATGTGATTTGAAAAAATTATCATTCCAAATGATGATGACTAGCGTAATCATCATCATCGATTGGACCCACTATCCTGAATCCTACTCCAAATCTTGATTGAGAGCTTTTGCATTTTTTTCTTCCATATTCTTCCAAAGTAGTATGACCTATGCTTTGACCAAGTATGTGTGATTAACCCTTTCTTTGCTAAATTATGAACAAAAGATAAGTACCAATCAAAAGGTAATTCTATTAAATCTTTATATGAATTATTCTCAAGCTTTACATCAACTTCTTGACCTGAGGATGATGCTCCCAGATAGAACCTCGAGTCTTCACACATGGATGACTTAGGGGCTTCCTTAACTACAAACCCTCATTTTGAAAGGAAAGTGGGGTTAGAACTAAGGTTCCCAACGATGCCTATTTCACATATAGACTTGAATACACTTATGCTTTGCTTTGGAGCCATCTTCATCACTATCTAGCTCAAGTGTCACCTCAAGGAATCTACTAGAGAAGAGCTAGGTGCTAACCATATAAGACTCATCCTATGAACTAGATTCTAAGTCTATATGGATAGCAGGTGTACTCCTGGTAGTTGGGACATATCTTTTATTGAGTGGCTAATAAAGAGGTTTTCCACCCATGGGACTTCCTCTGAACTTTCTTCTTCTTCTGCCTAATGGTGGTCAGGTCGTCTCACCCATATATTTAAATGGAGTAACAAACTATGGGTGAAATCTAATGTCAAGCTCCACTTCCTCCTCCAAGTCAATTTTTGCTCCCTTTTATTTTTATTTTCATTTTCTCTTTTCTTTTCGTTTTCTTTTTCTCTTTATTTTCCATTTTATTTTTCTTTTTCTTTTATTTTCAAACTTTGGCCAAGTTTACGTGAATAGACTTATTGATTTTGAGGGAGGTAGTAAGCATCCTCATATATGCGATCTGAACTGTAAATGGCTTGAGATCTCCTTTGACATAGTAGGATCCACCTCTCTCATGAACTTCATACACAAATGTAGAGAGGATGGAACTATATTGTTCTCATGTATCCATGGTCTCCCAAAAGCATTGAAAGATATATGTCTATAATGTGAAACTTGGTCTTCATCATCTATCTCCAAGGGACACTATGGAGCCTGGGCTTGTTAACCTCACTTTTGGAGTCGATTCAATCTTCCCATCTTAGACTTAGGAGTCTTCTATACACTAAGACTTCTAGTCATAACTTCTAACAATTAGGTAAACTTAACCTAAGCTAAAGACTTAGAAGGGTTAACCATAGATTAGGTTATGCCTTGGGATTAGGATAATCCACCCTACAACCCAAATCCAATCATGTTCACCTTCTCACCAAACCTCAAGTTTTAATTCAAACATTAAATTCAAATCCAAATCAAACCCAAATTCAAAACCAAATGATTGAAGCCCATGATCAAATCCAAACTTGAAACACTTCCTAAGCCATATGACCTATCCCATGGACTTAGCCAAATCTTAATCCAAATTAATCCAAAATCAATTTATTTTCTCATAATCAATTTATATCTTCATTCATCTTCCTAAATATAAATCAAATCTACATTCAAAGAATCAAAACTAAGTAAAACTAAATAAAATTAAATCAAATTAAATCAAATTAAATCAAATTAAATCAAAACCCTTCCTAAGCCATATGACCTATCCATGGACTTAGCCAAATCTAAATCCAAATTAAGTCAAACACAATTGATTTTCTCAATCATATTTTCAATCATCTTCATAAATTTAAATGAAATTTACATTTAAATCATCAAAACTAAATCAAACCAAATCAAAATCAAACTAAGTCACACATGACCCAACTATGGACTTAGCCAAATTCCTTCATTCTAAAACCCAAATTCAATTGATTTTCTCATGAATCAATCATACCTTCAATCATATTCATAAATATAAATAAAATATACACTCATAAAGCCAAACCAAAATCAATCCAAGTCAAACCCAACTCTTAACCCTATTGACCTATGTGACTCTGAGTGAATGCCATTGAACTATATGAACTCAAACATAGTCAAGATGAAAGGAATAAATATACTCAACCTAGTTATGCATGATAGTTCAATGGACTCACATCTTCTTAAGCAAATTCAACATGAAGTAGCTCACTTCAAGCTTACCATACTAACAAACGTTGGTTTGCAATGATCAAGTTAGAAAGAAAAAGTTGGACTCACATCTTCCAACAAATGATCCGATGACACTAGCATGGTAGCTTTTGACTTGAAATGTTCAAATGAACCAAACCCATTTGAAAGCCAATTACAATTGAATTTATATATCAATCCCTCCATATATAAACTCAATTGTCAAACTCAAACTCAAAATCAAGCCAACTAAACCCAATTGGTCCACTTGACCCAAAATTGGCCAATTTGTCCTTGAGCCAAGTTCTATCCTACCCAAATTGATTGAACCAAATCAAAATCTCATCATGATTGAAGGTTGATTTTATCACAAATTAGGTCAAACCAAGTCAACTTGGTCATTTGACCAAGTCAATTAACCCTATGAACTAAACTAGCCAAATTGACCTAATAAATCCTTGAAACCAATGATTCATACCAAATCAAAATCATATTTGAATATGAATTGACCTTCAATTCAATCAAACCACAATTGGACCTCTTAACAAGTTGATAAATTGACCTCAAAGACCAAATTAGGTTAAATCAAAATATAAACCAAATTGATTTGAACTATGGCTCAAGTTCATTCCAATTGATTGTTGAACTTGAAAAGCCATGATTGGACCCAATTGACAATTAAGCTTTGAACTAAAGGTTCAAGTTGGCCTAAATCAAAACCAAATCCAAATCAATTGAAACCAGAGCCTACAATCATCTTCAATTGGTTAACTAAACCCAAACCAACACCCAATCGAAGCCAATTTGCCAATTTCTTCAAATTGGTCAACTTAACTCATTTATTACCCAAATGAATTCAAATGAGCCAAAATCAAATCAAAACCAAACTAATTGATCTAAAACATTCCAAATGATCATATGAACTTGACTCAACCCTTGGTTTGATCCAATTTGATCAATTGTTCAACTTGATCCAACCTAACCCAATTTAAAATAAATGAGTCAATTTAAGCCAAACTAACCAAATCAACTCCAATTGACTTTATTTGGGCTAACCCACTTTTGGCTCATTTCAAATCACCAAATCAAATCAATGCCAAATGATCATTTACCCTTGGGTCAAGGGCATCACATGAACAAATCACCCATGTAAGTGGTCATTTCCATTCCTTGGCCACTTAGTACTCTCCCAATGGTCCACTAGGTACCTAGGACACCAACGACCCGGTGGTGGTTTCATGACCCATGGGAGGTGAAATCTCCTCCCATTTGAGCATTTGAAACCCATAGGAAACCCATGATTTTTTCTTGGCCACCTCCACACCTTCAACCAACTAAAGAGCCAACTCACCTCCTCCCTCCACTTGACTCCTTGAGATGGTGGGATGGCCCAAAGCCAAACCTCCCACCATCCGATCAAGATGAAGGGAGGTATAAACCCTCATTTCCACTCAAACACACAAAAATCATTCCTTAGAGCCCTACCCAATCAGAGCCCTAGAACCCTAAGCTCAAGCTCTCGTTCCTTGTTTGAAAAATGCCATTCCATCCATCTGAAATAAGACACTCCCATTTCCAACCTAACTTACCCATTTCTCCCTCAAACTCAAATTAACTTTGCATGCACCTTCCTTAGGCCTCATTGAGCAAGAACAAATCATCTCCCAAGCTTCTCGAGCACTGGAGGTGGGACTTCAATCAAAGTTGAGCTCCAAATCATCAGTTTGTGGCCTTCTGAGAGAACATCGAGGAATTGATCCAATTGCTGCTCAACAAGGTTTCATCTCCACTAGATGAAACTTCCTCAATCATTGAGCTACTTTGAGCTCCATGAGGTATGCTTCCAAAAGATCCTTAAAAATGGGTTGGAGCTTTTGAAGAAAACTTGCATCTCGTGTGATCTTCATCGTTGGATCCTCTTTGATTGAGGTGAAGGTGTGGGATCCTTTGGAGTTGATCGAGCTTGGGTAAGCTTCATCAAGTGAGCAATGGGGAGACTCCATTCTCCCTCACTGTGATGTTAGATCATGCACATCCATTTTGATCAATATGGATGGTCATGATTAGATCTGCTAGATAGATCTGATTTAATCCTATTAAGCTATGGGATTAATCATAGCAATCTGATCTTAGATTGGACGATGGACGAGAAAGTGTGTCTACTGCCACCACATAGGCACTGAGTTGGATAAGTTTTAAGTAGCCAATCCTATGGTGCCACATGGAAAGCATGCTGCATCAGTGAGCCACATGTCGCCAAAAGGATTAGGCTTTAATTAGGCTTAATTAATCATTTTTAATGGCTGAAACTTTTAAAACTCATACAAAATCATAAAGAAATAAACAAAATGCAAATAAATACTCATTTTAATTGTATTTCAGAGGAGAATTAATTAAAAATGATCTTAATTAAATTTTAAGAGTAATTAAGGTTTAATTATAAGTTTAATTATAAAATTAATTAGCTTAATTACTCCTTAATCACTTGAGCAATTAATCCCAAATTTTATGGATTAATATAATGGGATGACCTCTACCTCCCATGATTTTCTTGGGATTTATTACTCAATTAATTAAGAAAATTAACTAATTAAACCTTAACTACTCTTTTAAGTTAATTAATGGTTAATTAATTCCATGAATAGTAATAAATTGGTTAATTAAGTTTATTAATCATTGTTCAACAATAAGTGAACTAAGGAATAGGGTTGGGACCCCTTTCCCTAAGTTCATTTCACCCTTTTTTAAAATGAAATTAATTAAGATTTAACTAATTAATTAAATCACTTAATCAAATTGAAATCATAATCACATGAGACCTTAATTAATAAATCATGGGGTAGATCTTTAGGTGTTTAATAACCTAAAGGGTTTAATGAAATTATGGTTAGTCCACATGTGTGGGAAAACCATAGAGTAGTAATTAATTAAATCTAATTAATTTAATTATGAGCCAATTGCATTAGGCCCCTTTTATTTCCTAGGATCATTGCAAGTTTATTTTCCTGCATATCATGTTGGCTCATAATTATTTAGTTAATTACTTTAAGGTGACATAGGTAAGGGTAATTAATTCATCTAATTAAGGGTTCAACTTAATTAACCCATAAAATCAACTTAATTACATTTCCTTAAATTAAATCAAATCACTAATAATATGGGAATGGGTTTAAAACAACAAGTGATGATTTCTCTTTATTATATTTAAATCAAATCAAATCAAAACTTAATTAATAAAATAAACTTTGGTTTGCTTTAAATAATCTTATTTGATTTGATTGTCCTTAAGAACTAGTTTGGTTGAATGAATCACATGCTTATATTTGATTGTCCTCTTTCCAATCATGTTAAATTTGGTATGTCATTTGAATTCATGCATCCATCTTTTCAAAATCAAGTAAAATAAAATGGATTTCCTTTATGTAAGCTTGCATGTTGATTAGATTTAATATATGGCTATTATCACTATTAATTCCAAATGTATTTTTAAAGCTTATAAATGAATAATAATATGTGTTATGATGCTAGTTATAAATACATAAAGAATGCATGTGCTTATAGCTTAAGTGTATGAATGTTGAGTTCTCTTTCCTCTATTCATGTGTTGATTTATATAAATTGAATGGTAATGGGTATATATGGACATCATGGGAACACGAGGCTTTAGCTAGCCCAAGGAGGTCATTTGATTACCTCATTTCCCTTTTAACAATGGCACATACCCATTTGATTTCATTTTATGTATTTCAACATTAGAATTTGATAGAGCTTTAATTCATATATTTAAATGATTAATAAAAAATGCAATCTTTGAATGGTTTTTTTCCCCATTTATGTATACATCCATGTGTGTCCAAGAAAAGAATGTATATAGTCTGACATCCGGGAATACAGGCTTTAGTTAGCCCCAAGGAGGTCATGATTACCTCACTTCCTGGTTTAACAATGACATGTGCTTTATATCTTTGTACATGTATATGTATATGTGATTAGTGAATGAAAATCCCATTTTACATTATAATTGCATGCATTCATAATTGACTAAGTGGTTGAATTAATTAGCCATATGATTTGGAGCTTACTTCCTATGTTCATGTATACATATTTACATATGTTTGAATGCAAATGGGTATATAGTCTCAACATCCCAAGAATACGAGGCTTTAGCTAGCTCCAAGCAGGTCATTTGATTACCTCACTTCCCTAGTTTAACAATGACACATGCTTGTTTAATTTCATTCATATGTCCTTTTTGTATAAGAATTTGGATAAATTTTTAAATTAATATATATATATATATATATATATATATATATATATATATATACATAATTCAATCAAATAAAATATAAATTCTAAACATACACATACATTCATCATTTAAGTGTGCTAAAATATGTTGCATTTGTAGATACACTTAGGATTAAATCATATGCATGTTACATGTGATGGAAAGGAATGATTTAATTTATGTCATGTGGTAGTAATTGAATTAAATTAATCTTAAGATGCCTTTCATTTTGAATAGGATTATTTAAAGTGAACCTAAACTTAGGATTAATTAATCATTTAATAAGCCATTCACTAAAGAGAACTAAATCAAATTAATATACTTTAAAAGTGACTTAAGGTAGGGATGAAAGAGGGCATTCATCTTTTCCTCTTTATAACACTTCATAAGTGTAATAAAATGAAAAAAGAAAAAAACAAATTAAAATTCTCAAATCAATTAAACTACTTCAAGTGAAATCAACCTTTCATGTTAAATTGAATCCTTACACTTAGAAAATACAACACTATTGCATAACAAGACTTACCACACATGCCTTAATACACATTAGAATTAAGTCATCACTAGCTCTAAGTTAGGACAGTGTATGATGTGTGATGTACATTTTATTTTATTTTGTATTATTTTAGATTGGATGTTAGGATGCATGTTTCGTAGACTAGATGATAGGCCAATTTTAGCATAATCATGTTTTTAGGGATTATACTTAATCATGTTTTAGATTGGATTTTGTTTAAATCCTTAAGCATAATCCAAGTTAGGATAGGTGGACTTAGTTACTTATGAATATGGTTCTAAGTCAAAATTATAAATACAACTACTTGGGATAATATGTATATTTAGCTAACCTCTATTTTGCAGGTGTAGTTAGATTTACTTTTCCACATAAATGTAATTTTTGCAATAGGAATTAGGATTAATTCTATGGGGGATTAGGATGAGTAGTGGCCAAAAGGCTTTATCCTGGGGTGCCTTGTGATGCCTTTGGAGCAAGCACCATCCAGATCAAAGAAGGAACCAAATCAGAAATGGAGATATGAAAAGAAGAAGACCCCCATAGCATTTAATATAATTATAATTATTCTTTCATATTCCAGTTGTATAAGGTAGAGCTTCGGCTACCATCTTTTCTCTCTTGTTGCTGGTATACCCGATTACCATCTTTTATTCTTTTAAGATAGTTTATATAATTTTTTTATGTTATGTTTACATTGTGCATTAATGACATGATTTTCATAGTTTCTTAAATGATTGATGCTTTAATGTGTGGCTTGGATACAATTAGGCTCTTAGGATAAAATAACTTTTCAACTAATCATTAATAAACAACTCATAGCCTCATCATAAAGCCTAAGACATAAATAAAATAATTAAAAGATTTAGCAACCCCTTTGTATGGTTGTATGTTTCACATCATGCATGCATATTCTTTCTCTCTTGAACATGAAGGTTCTCCATCCTTGCGATAAAGAATGCTTGACACATGAGGGCATCCCTTATGGTGGAGAACACCTTCTTCTAGCTGATTTGACCCATAACCTAGTTCATCATGCATTTAGGCATAATAAATCCTAATGCCTCTGTTAAAATAATTTGTCTAAAATGAAATAAAATTTGAAAAGATTTTACATCTATAGATTAAGTCATATGCTCATACCACTCATGCTCTAGTCTCTAGGGGTGTGTTTAGGACTTTAGTCTCTTTCTAATTAAATAACTACCCTAGCTATCTTACAATTCATAATACCAAACTACATAATTTTAAATCATAGGAGTTAGTGGCCACTCTGCTTATAAGTCACGTTGACAATTTATTCTCTCTAGGTAAAGTCAACTTATGTCCACTGTCACTTAGATTTAGGTTGTGCTTTAGCTCGTACTAAAGTTCCCTAAATTTAGGATCTAAGGTAGCTATTTCCTTTGGACTACGAGCATAAATCCTCACCTATTAGGCATTCTCACAATCTTGTTTTGGTAGATTATAAGCTCTAGTAATCTAATTAAATTTCAACTCAAAACATATAAATCTCCTCAACTTCAAAATTATAAAGCCCAACCATATGATAGATTGTAATGCTCACTAGACTTCTAGTATCATGAGGATTTCCTACTTATTTCATTGATTCAAAAATAAGTCATCTCTTGAACTTTCCCAATTGATTTTCCAAATAATCCTTTGATAGTGTAACCTTGAAATCTTTGGAGATGATAATTGTCTACTCTAATCAAAAGAATTCTTAGGAAATTTCATTTCCTAAGATGTAATTAACTATGGAGGCTTACCTCCTTAGAGAACTTAAGAACCTGGTTTAATATAAACCCTACTTTATTCATCCATAAAGTAGAAAAATATCTATTGCATTTGAAGACCCATCATTCCTTAGAGTCCTTATTAATGATTAGGTCCATTATAGGGTGATGCCTCTATCTTCAGAGATGGTACATCATACCTCAATGTTGTTCCTAATCACCTCAAAAGTACCCTCCTCTGGTGTCCCCCTACATCTAAAAATAAACACCACAAGACCCTCTTGCCTTGTTCATTGAATCCTCTCGACGTCATCCTTTTTTTTGAGTTTGGAGATGTTGATCCTCAAGTAGGCAAGGGTTCTTAGACTCATAATGTTAATTGATACACATGGGTCAATGAGAACTCTAGATAGCTTTTATGCCAACATCCCATAATGTAAGAGGGGTTGTGCATGGTTGTCCCAGATAAGTCTTCATGTTGAATGTAACTAAATTAAAATCTAACCTAAACAATAAACCTAAAAAAACTAAAATAAAAAATAATAAATAAAACCTAAACCCTAAACTAAAAAAAAAACCTAAACCTAAAATAATAAATTAAATAAACTTAAACCTACACTGAAATAAACTAAACTAAAATAAAAAACCAAAACATAAACCAAAAATAAACTAAATGTAAACATGAACCTAAATTAAATAAAATAAAATAAACTAAAATAAACCTAAACCTAAACTAAAAAAGTAAAACCTAAAATAGACCTAAAATAAAACCAAAAACTACAAAAATAAAACAAAACAACAATAAGCCTTAAACTACAAAAAAAAATATAAATCAAATTCAAAAACTAAGATCAATACATCTTAAAGTCAGGCTACCCTAAAAATCTAATGCATCTACTCTAAGATAAAGAATGTTAAAACCATAAAAAAATCTTATCTAAACAATAAAACATACTCAATAAATAAAAACTCATCCACCTAAGCAATAGAAACTTAGAGCTTCTCTTTAAAAATATAAGTCATTGTCTTACCACCATCTTATAAAACTTAAGTTTAAATGGAACTTTCACATAATAGGCCAGATGCCCTAAACTTCAACCATCCAACTTATTTAAATAACATCTCCATCTATTTCAAAATCATGAAGAATAAATATGAGAACTCTTATTAATGACTTCTAAAGTCCTACCACTAACTTCTACAAATAAAATTACACTCCGCTTAAAATAAAACCTAAATAAAATACAAACTTAAACATAAACCTAAATAATAAAATAATAAACTCTAAAATAAACTAAACCTAAACCTCCTACTAATAAAAACCTTAATATACCCTAATCAAATAAACTAATAAGATAATAACAAAATAAATATAAATAAATAATTATAAACTAAACCTCTGTTACTAATTTAAAAATACAAACCCTGGGCCCTAAAACCAACCCTACCCTAACCCCAAAAACTGAACCTAAATAAACCACAGGCCTAAACCCTACCCTGGGCCCTCCCACTGATACCTACCACTAAACTACCTAAAACCTGGGCTCTGGGCCCTGGGCCTACCTATAGAACCACACCATCCTAAACCACAAAATACTAAACTAGAACCACAAAAATGTAAAATGAGCCAAACTAAACCCTAAACCCTAAACCTAAAATAAAAACCTAATAAAATAAAAATAAATCCTAAACTTAATAAAAAAACCACAATAAACTAAAATAAAAAAACCTAAAATAAAAAATAAACCTAAAATAAAAAATAAAAAAATAAATATAATAAAAATAAAAATAAACAAAAAACTTAAATAAAACCTAATAAATAAAAAATATAAAATAAAATAAAATAAATAAAAAAAAAATAAATAAAAAATAAAAAACTTAAATAAAATAAACTAAAATATAAAATAAATAAACCTAAAAAATAAAAAATAAAAACTAAAATAAACCTAAAATAATCAAAATAAACAAATAAATAAAATAAAACCTAAAACTAAAAAAAAAACCTAAAATAAAAAATAAACAAATAAATAAACCTAAACTAAATAAATAAATTAAATAAATAAAATACTAAACCTAAACCTAAAATAAAACCTAAAAACTAAAATAAAATAAAAATAAAATAAAAAATATTAAACATAAAATAAAATAATACCTAATAAAACCTAAACTAAAATAAAAATAAAAAAAATAAACTAAACTAAATAAATAATAAAACCTAAACCTAAATAATAAAATAAAAACTCAACTAAAAAAATAAACCTAAACAAAAAAAATAAACTAAAATAAAACCTAAATAAATAAATAAAATAAACTACATAAAACTAAATAAAATAAAAAAAATAAAATAAACTACAAATAAAATAAATAAATAAACCTAACTAATTTTCTTAATTTTTTTAAAATAATAAACTCTAAATTCTAAATAAATACAAAAAAAACTAAAACCACAAACCCTAACCTAAACCCTAAACACTAACCTAAACTCTAAACCCTAAAAGCATAAACTATAAACCCTAAACCCTAAACCCTAACCTTAAACCCTAAACCCTAAACCCAAACCCCAAAACCTAAACCTAAACATAAAGTAACCAAATAAATTTAAAAAAAAAACCTAGTAACCCTAAACTTAAACCCTAAGAATGGGCAGAACCATGAAGATAAAAACATCACCGTCAACCAAGCTTAGTCTAGATCTGGTGGTGGAGATGGAGGCGGAGGCGGCGATTATCACAGTGGTGGTGGGGGATCTGGAGGTTCTGGTGGATATGGAGGTGGTGGTTGGAGTAGTGGTGGTTATGGAGGAGGGAGGAGCGATGGAGGTTATAAATGGTGGTGGTGAGGGAGAGATCGGGGATATGATGGTGGATCCACTACTCGAGGGGTAGTTTTGATAACTGGCGAAGAATAATCGATCTACTTATGGAATTATGTCTTTATGTAGAGAAGATTCTAGTTATCTAGGGTTTTGATCTGCTCATTCTTATCTATATTTGTCTTGAAAACTTAGTGTGTTACTTGTTGATAAAATTGAAAAGAAGAAATGTTGAATCAATTTGTTCTCTATTAAAATTAAAAAAAAAAAAAGACCCTAAACCCAAAAACTAAAACATGAACTAAACCCAAACCTAAAAAATAAACCCAAACCCAAACCTAAAATAAACTAAAAAAAACCACTAACCCTAAACCCTACCACAAACTAATCCCTAAATCATAAACCCAAAACCTAAAAACCATAAAAACTAAATAACCCTAAACCAAACCTTAAAAAACCATAAACCTAACTAAACTTCCCAAAGCCCTAAACCTTAAACCTAAAATACTAAATTAACAAATAAAAATAACCTAAAACTAAACCATAAAGCTAAACCTAAACTTCCCTAAACTCCAAAACTAAATAAACCTTAAAACCTGGATAACTAAACAAAAAACCAAAACTGAGCCTAAATCCTGGGCCCTGACCCTGACCTCACTCCCACCCTAAATTCCTCCCTCCTTAAAACTTAACTGACCTCTATAAACCTAATAAATAAATAAAACCTAAACCTAAATAAATTAAAAAATAAAATAACATAACATAAACCTCCCTAAAAGAAAAATAATAAATGACTAAAATATAATAATAACCTATATAAAATAAACTTAATAAAATATTATATAAAATAAAACTAAAATTAAATATAAAATAAAATAAAATAAACTAATATAAAATAAAATAAACTAAATCTAAAATAAACCTAAAATAAAATCAAAAATAAATAAAATAAAACTTAAAAAATTAAAAAAAACCTAAACCTAAAATTAAAATAAAATAAACAATTAAAATAAACCTAAACTTAAACTGATAAACTAAACTAAACATAAAATAAACTAAACCTAAACCTAAACTAAATAAAAAAATTAAACTGAAAATAAACCTAAACATAAACTAAAGATAAAACCTAAAAATAAACCAAAATAAAACCTAAAACCTAAATTAAAAAAATAAAATAAAACCTAAACTAAACATAAAACTAAAAATAAAACCTAAGCCTAAAAGATAAAAAATAAAAAAACTCAACTAAAAACTAAACCTAAACCTAAAAAATAAACTAAAATAAAAAACCTAAAATGAAATAAATAAACCTAAAATAAAACTAAAATACATAAAATAAAAAAAATTAGCTAAATAAAAATAAAAGATAAAATAAACTAAAAATAAAATAAACTAAATAAACTAAACCTAGGTTTACTTAATTAAAAAAAAACCAAAAAATAGCTAAACACTAAAAAAAACCCTAAACCCCAAAGCATAAACCCTAAATAAACCTAAACCCAACCCTCAATCCCAGCCCTAAACCCCCCAAACCTAAACTAAACCTAAAGTAAATAAATTAAAAAAAACTTAAACCCTAAAACCTAATAAACCTAAACCTAAACCTTAACCCTAAGAATGGACATAACCATGATTACAACAA
The DNA here is from genome assembly GCA_021442155.1 of Cymbidium sinense. Taxonomy (NCBI): domain Eukaryota; kingdom Viridiplantae; phylum Streptophyta; class Magnoliopsida; order Asparagales; family Orchidaceae; genus Cymbidium; species Cymbidium sinense. The sequence continues at coordinate 102,457,998 of CM038214.1, read as the reverse complement.
CATCACCGTCAACCAGGCTTAGTCTAGATCTAGTGGTGGAGGAGAAGGCGCGGGCAACAGTTATTGCAGTGGTGGTGGAGAATCTAAAGGTGTTGGTGGATATAGAGGTGGTGGCCGGAGCAGTGGTTATTATGGAGGTGGGAGGAGCGACAGATGTTATAGTCGTGGTGGTGGCACTGGGAGAAATCAGGGATATGATGGTGGATCCCGATACTAGAGAGGCTGGGGTGGTTCGATGGGAATTAAGAAATCGATCAATCGCTAAATGAAATTATGTATTTATTCTAGAAAGATTCTAGTTATCTAGGGTTTTTGATCTACTTTATGCGTGCTCATTTTTTAACAATGTCGTCGCTTATGTCTTAGAAAACTTGGTGTGTTACTTCATTGATAAAATTGAAAAGAAGAAATGTTGAATATAAATTTGTTCTCTTTTTAAATAAAGAAAACTAAAATCCTAAACCCTAAACTAAAACCAAAATCTTAAACCCTAAACCCTAAATCCTAAAAACCCTAAACCTTAAACCTAAACCACCAAACCCTAATACATGAACCTCTAATATGAACCCTAAACTCTTAACCTAAAATAAAAAACTCTAAACCCTAAACCTAAACCTAAAACCAAAAAAAAAACTAAACCATAAACCCTAAACTCCAAATCATAAACCTAAATCTAAACCCTAAACCCAAAAAAAAGCTAAAACCTAAAGCTAAATAAAACCTAAAAAATAAATAAATAAATATACCTAAACTAAAATAAAATTAAAAATAAATTAAAATAAACATATACTAGAACCTAAACCTAAACTAAACTTAAAGAAATTAAAATAAAATAAAACTAAACAAAATAATATAAATAAAATCTAAACTAAAATAAATAAAATAAAAAGACCTAAATAAAATAAAAATAAAACCTAAAATAAAAATTAAATATACTTAAAAATTGAATAAATATAAACTACAAAAAACCTAAACCTAAAAAATAAACCTAAAAATAAAATGTATAAATAAATAATAAAAAAACCTAAACCCTAAACCAAAAAAAAAAGCCAAAACCTAAAATAAAAATAAAATAAACGTAAACCTAAACTAAAATAAACTAAACTAAAAAAAATAAAACCTAAACCTAAATAAAAAATAAACTAAACCTAAACCTAAATTAAATAAAAGAAAATAAACTAAAAATAAACCTAAACCTAAACTAGAAAATAAAACATGAAATTAAAAAAAATCTAAAACCTAAACCTAATAATTAAAACCTAACCTAAACCTAAAATAAATAAAACCTAAACCTAAATAAAATAAAAAATAAACTATAAATATACATAAACTAAACCTAAACTCAAAAATAAAAATAAAACTAAATAAAATAAATAAACCAAACTAAATAAATAAAATAAACCTAAATAAAATAAATAAATACTAAATATTAATGATTTATCTACTAAATACACCTATGGGTTTGTTTTTTTTTAAAACCACAACCCTACTAAATCAAACTAACCCTACATCCTAAACCCTAAAACTAACTCTTGCACCTTGACCCTGGGCTCTAAACCTAAACTTCACAAACCATAACCACCACTGAGCCCTAACTGATACCTACCCAAACCAAAAACCCTGAGCCACTCTAAACTAAACCTTAAACCTACCTAAACTAACCTAAGCCAAACCTAAACTAAAATAACCTAAAACCTAAACCCTAAATCAACCTAAAACTCTGACCTAAAACTAAAAACCATAAATACCAAACCCAAAACTCCTTAACCTAAAATAACTAAATAAACACAAACCTTATACCTAAACCTAAAACCTAAACCTAAAAAACATAACCCTAACCTTCCATTAAAAAATAACACTAATCCTTAAACAAAACTAAACTCTAAATGACCTAAATGTAAACTTAAAGTAAAAAAATATTAAAATAAACCTAAACCCTAAAACCTAATAACCTAAACTAAGATTGGGCGGAACCTTGATGAACATCACCATCTAAAATCTATATCTAAGGTGAAGCTGATTATTAATGTGGTGGTGGGGATGAGGTGAGTGGATATTTGGTGAGCTGGTGGTTGAGGCAAAGTGATGAAGGTTATAGCCATGGTAGTGGCGAAGGGAGATGATATGATGGTGGATCCGCTACTAGAGGTTGGGGTGGTTCGATGGGAACTAGAGCGAATAATGGCCATCCAATGGTGCTTATGGAACTATGTTCATAAAGATGGTTTTAGTTATCTATTTGATTTTTCTATGCATCCTCATTTTTATCTATGTAGTAAAATGTCTTAGAAACTTGGTGTGTTACTTGGTTGATGAAATCGAAAAGAAGAAATGTTGAATCTAAATTTATTCTCTATTAAAAAAACTAAAAACCCTAAACTCTAAACTAAAACTGGAACCCTAGACCTAACACCTAAATCCTAAACCCTAAACCCTAAACCCTAAAACCTTAAACCCTAAACCCTAAACCCTAAACCCTAAACCCTAAACCTTGAATGCTAAACCATAAACCCTAAAACCTAAACCCCAAACCCTAAACCTTAAACCCTAAACCCAAGCAAACCCAAAACCCATCTTCTCCCTCTCGACTGCGCTCCCTCTCTGGCAATTTTACGTTCCCCTCAGTGGATTGGCCGTTCTTGGGTAATTGGCCACTTCTCTGGGCTTCTCTTGGCGGCGTGCATATCGGGCTCCCATTTGACGTCCTTGATTATAATGGCAGGCTCGGTCTCCATCCTGAGTCACCTCTCGACACGCGGCTTGCCTCGACTCTACAAGTTTTCTGGATTTGATTATACCTGTTAATGCACCTGTTGATAAATCATTCAAAGATGCTTTATCTGGTAAGATCTCTAGCTTGAATGCTTGATTAATCTCATTTCGACATCTTATCGTGGATTGCGGCAATAATGTGATCGGATGTTGAGAAACTTGCTAAGCCCTTGAGTTTGCTTTGGTGGGTAAATTCTCCCTTAGATGCCCGACTCTTGATAATATTCTCTTTCTTTCATAGTTTAAAATTATCGGTACTTTCTCTATGATCGATCCCCCCATCACATTCTTATTCAACTCTCAAATGATTTAGATTACTGGGTTTTCACTTTCGTCGTTCTTACTTTGTGCATAATTGTCAAATACCTATTGAAATGGTCGCCTCTTGATGTCAAAGAGGAATCTCCCATTGTCCCTCTTTGGCTTGCTTTTCCTAACATGCGAATACATTATGTCACTCATCAAGTTTTGTTTTGTTGGCGGCCTTTTGGTAGGCCTCTCCAAATTGACCAAGCGACCACTAGATCTAGGCCATCATCGTTCATATTCGTTGAGATAGACATCACAAAAAATATCCCAAAGAGGTTTGGATTAGCTCAAAAATTTGGATATAGTCAAAAGTCAAATTCAAAATTTTCGTCTTTTGCACTCTTGCAAGATTCACAGACCGATCACCAGAATGCTTTGTGCTTCATCCTAATCTCAAAAAATTTATCCCAATATGAATACCATTAATGGGCGGGAAAACCACTACTCTAGCATATGTGCTAAAAATACTCAAAAGAACCTCTCCTCCCTACACCTCCCTCTTGATCTCTAGTGGAAAACACTCGACCTTGGTACTAAAATAGCCATTGAGGGGTGTGATACCAATGGCAATTTACCTAACCTCACCTGCTAGTAATAATTTAGTTTCCCATAGTTCTTTGCTTCATTTAAATCCTGAAAATCTGAATGGTAGCCTTATATTGGACACCCAATTAAACAATTTGAATGGGATTCATATAATGGACCAAAACAATGGTGACCCTATGGCTTCAGAACATATTGAGAAAGATATTTGTATTACAAATGGTGCCAGAACTTCCCCATCTATTTTCCTTCAGAGTGATAATCAATTGAACCCAATTTCTTACACTCTATCGATGGAAGGTGAAATCCTCTTCTAAAACATTGATAGATTCTTCTACTATTGGAACCAAAATCAATCACTTTCTGATGGAGATAATTTGGATTCTGATAGACCCTTTCAAATTGTTAAAAATAAAAAACCCTATAAAGCAAAATTTTCTAATAATAACCCCACTAGAACCACTCGCTCTTCTTCCACCCCACACAAGTAATGTGTCATCATTTATCTCCTCTCTTTCCTTTCCTTTTTCCTTTTCCCTTTTGGTTGTCCCCTTATGATTAATTTTCTTATTTGGAATATCCAGGGTTGTGGGTCTCTTCTTTTCCACAATCGTGTTAGGAGTCTTTGTCGTGTTCATAATATCAAGTTACTTGTTCTTATTGAACCTCTCATTAATTCTTCTAAGATTGCTTTTGTCCAGATCCCTTGGTTTTCATAATTTCTTCTTCAATCTTAATAATAAAATTTGGTGCTTTTGGCACAACTCCATCACCATTTCCATCATTGATGATCTTGACCAATTGGTTAATGTCAAAATCTCCTTAGGTGACTTATCGATTTTGGCACTTTTATCTATGCTTCTTGTAATAGAGTGGTAGGAACATCCTTTGGAATCACTATGCACCTTGGTTCCTCGGCTAACCTTCCCGGTTGGTTGGAGGATGATTTCAATACTATCATAGTTGAAAGAAGGGAGGATGTTCTCTAACCTTCATTCCATGGAGGATTTCTCAAATATGATCCTTGATTATAATCGATCAACATTGGTTTCACGGGTCTAACTTCATTGGCAACTCTAGACTTTGGCACATCTTGATAGGACCCTCTTTAATTCTCTTTGGATCAATCGGTGGCCTACCATTATTGAGCATTTGAGCGAACTTTGTCGACCATGCTCCTCTTTTGATTTCCTTCAAAATCCCCCCTAACTCTACTCCCTCTCCTTTAGATTTCAAAATATGTGGACCCAACATTGTGACTTCACCAATGTTCTAATTGGATGGCCCCTATTTTCCTAGATAATTACGTTAAAGGTATGACTGTCTTTGGCTTAAGCTTAAAGACTTAAACAAAAAAATCTCAATTGGTGGAACAAACACATTTTAAAACCTTTTCACAAATCTTAAAGCTATGGAACAAGAGGTTTGTTCTCTTGAAGAGTCTCGATCCGTAAACTTGAGGAGTTGAACATTGCCAAGAATAACTTGGTTATTATCAAAACATGGAAGAAACCTATTGGTCAAAAAAAGCATAAACAAATATAGCGATGGTGACGAAACACCGGTATTTTCATGCCATTTGTAATAACGAAGACTTAAACTCGATTAAGAAAATTAAGAACTCTAATGGTGAATGGATAGATATAATGATATTAAGGATTGTCATACATCATTTCCAAACTTTATTAAATTCTAATCCGTTGCTGGGAACTTTATCAAACACCCATCTTATCCCTTCTATGATTAACAGTGAGGATAATCATTTACTCACTATGTGTCCTTAGAAGAGGAAATTAGTAATACTCTTAAGAACCTGAACGACTTTGTTGGGATATCGACCCACTTCTTTCGCATTGTTGGCCATTTATTAAACCGACTAGTTGATGTTGTTATTGATTTCTTTGATGGCAATCCTATTCCAAATACTTTTCAAGCACTTCTATTGTCCTTATTTCCAAAACTAACAATCCACGAATCTTGGGGCGATTTTAGAATGATTAGTCTTTGCACCTTTTTCAAAAACTCATTGCTAAATTAATAAATAATAGGCTTAGCCCTTTGCTTCCTAAAATCATCTCCCAAACCAAATTGGTTTTGTTAAACACAGCAATATCGATAATATTCTTCTTGCTCAAGAGCTAGTTCAATTGATGTCCCTTCTAGAGGCAACATCTTATTCAAACAAGACATCGCTAAAGCCTTTGACAATCTCTCATGGGATTTTCTCTTCAAATCACATTTGTTTGGTTTTCGATAGTTTTATCCGGATTATAAAAAGGTGTATCACGAATGTTTGGTTTTCGGTTATCATGAATGGTGAGTCCATAGGTTTCTTTCCTTCTAGCCATGGTTTGAGGCAAGGTGACCCACTATCACCTTCTCTTTTTATCATCGCTATTGAATACCTGTCAGGAGCCTTAACGATCTTTTATTAATAATCTAATATGTCTTTTAAAACTCATGGAGGTTTCCTATTTCTCATCTTAGCTTTGAGATGATTTCATTATCTTCTCGGCTCCCTTCAACATGTTAAAACCATTAAGAACCTCCTAAATGATTTTGGTAAAGAAATGCAGTTTTATTCCTTCAACTAAGATTCCTCCTAATAGACTTAACCAAATATCTAGAATTACTAATTTTAAGCAAAATCAACTCCTCTTAATTACCTTGGGGCTCTGCTTTTTAAAGGCCAAAAAAGATCACACCTTTTGATGATCTAATTGAAAATTTCTAACAAAATCTGGTTTGGGAATTTCATTTACTCTCTTTGGTGGTAGGCTTACCTTGATCAAGAGCACTCTAAATTCCATGCCTATATACCTTCTTCAAACCATTGTGCATACCAACTCTACCATCAATAGAATTGAGTCTCTAAACAAATTTTTTGGGACCAATACCTCCTCTAAAAGAATGCCTTGGTCATCTTGGTCTAAAGTTGTGGTACTCTTGAAGAGGGAGGTCAGGATGTAAATCCATCAAAGAAGTTATCAATGCCTTCTCCTACAAACTTTGGTGGAATTTTAGGAGAAAAAAAATCTTTGGGCAATTTCATGACTTCTAAATATTGCGGGGTAAACATCCTCTCATTTGTCCCTTTAAATGGTGATTCTCACTGTGGAGAAGACTTTGTTACTCAAATGGGATGCAATCCTTAATTTTTGGGGCATAAACTTTGGCAATTCCTTCTTTTGGCAGACAACTGGAGTGGTTGTGGATCCATTGATGACTTACTCTACACTCATCCACTTCCTATTAGAGTTAATTCATTACGGCAAAACCACAAGTGGAACACTAGTAAGATTCGATTCTATTCCTTCCACTTTCTTAAATATGATTACTAATATTCCTATCACTCCTAACAATCATGATCAGATTATCTTTAAGCTATCTCATAATGGGGATTTCAACCTTAAAATGTGTGGCTTCACACTAAAGACACTGATTCTTCTATTGTGTTCTCCAAATTTGGAATAATAATATCCCTCTTCTTACTCTGTTCTAACTTGGTATCCTAAAAAACTTTATTCTGTTGACTCTTTGTTGTGGGGTAAAGGGTTTTATTTACCCTCTAAATGTCAATGTTGTTCTCATATTGAGAATGTTAACCATGTTTTTTGTTAATGGGGCTATTACCTCAAAATTTGGATTTGGTATGACGATCTATTCAACACTCAATTTTAATTATTCTTTTACTTTATATCAACTTCTTGAAGTTTACTTTGACAATGCAATTAAAGGTCATATTAAAATCATCGCCATTACTCTTATTTGGTTCATATGGATGGACCAAATGAACTAAACATCATGGGATTCATATGAATCACATGAGGATTATTGCTAGAACTAAAAACAAAATTTATGACTTGTTTAAAGCCAATTTAATTCATCACAAACATTTTAAAAGTAAATCTGTAATAAAGCGGGCCTCAACCTTCCGACCACTTACTATCGAAATGATAGAATGGTTTTTTGGAAAAATCCTTTGATCATATTATTAAAATTAATACTGATGGCTCTATCTCTCATAATGGCTCTAGTTGTGGAGGCATTTTCAGGGATTCTAAGGTATAGTCCTATGTGCATTTGCTTATCCCCTTATTTCCGACTATCCCTATCTTGAGCTTATGGCATCCACAAAGCTCTAGAAATTTGTCTTCAAAATGGTGGCTCAATATTTGGATAGAGGTGGATGCTCTTCTCTTGATTGACCTTTTGACTTCTACCAATATGAGCAAGCGCTTATTTGTACTACCTCCTCAAGCAAACTAGGGCTCTTCTCTCTCAACGAATTTTACCATCACTCATGTTTGGTGAAGGTAACTCTGATTACCTTGCCAATCTGGGTGTGAGATTAAACATTATCATCTTCTTTGATCAATTTACATTACCCAAATACTTGCATGGTGCGGTTAACTTGGACAATTGGCTTCCTCACCTCGAATCTAATCTCCTCTTCCTTCCTTTTTTTTTTGGTTTTCTGTTTTCTTGTGTTCTTTATGGATACTCCTCATAGATATCATCTTGTCTTGTGCTCTTTGCCATGACTTCTTGCCTTTACCCTTCTCCTTTAGTTGGAAGAATTCTGTTTTGGCATTTACAATATTATGGGGCGATGTTGAACTATATGGACATCAATATCTTGAATTGGAACCAGTTGAGCCTTGTGTTACCTTGGTTTTATAACCAATCCCACTTGGGACTTTAATTTCATTGATACATTCATTTCTAAACAGAGAATTAACCATTCTTTGGAGGAAGTTATCTGTTTTGATGGGCTTAGATTTTAGTACTAACTTCTTTATCTAGTTTTTTCTCTCTGACAATATGGCTTGGAGCATTGCTACTACCTATGTTGCTTCTAGGAAACAGATTAGTGTGCATTATGCTGGTTGCAGTTTTTATTTTGATGATTATAGTATTTCTTTGGCTGATGCTTACATTCCTTGGGACTCTTTCCTCCTTAAAGGCCTAATTCATAAAGGTTTCAACACTTATCTTGAAAGGATTTTGGTTGTTGTTGGGCTTAGGACTTTTAGGTTGTCCTTGCTTATATAATGCCTAACCTCGGCATGCTTTCTGGAAGAAATTGTAATACCCTGGTCTCTTTTAATGGTTATTTTGGTCTAAAATCCTTGTACTATAATCGATTGGGCTTAATTACTTTTTGGGTTTTGGAGGTTTGCTGCCATGGTTGTTTGTTGATTTGTTTGTTGATTTGGTTTTAATCCCTTTGGGTTCCTGCTAGATTTTTTTTTTCTGCTTCTCCCGTTTTCCTCTGCTATTTTTTGCCATCTTGTCTCTTATCTTAGCAAGTTCTTGTTTTGGACCTTTATTGTCTTAAAATTCTTTGGTAATGATGTCTCCTTCTATTGAATGGATTTCTTATTAGCTCTTTTTGGTTCTTACTGTTTACCCTCCTCTTTCTGTTTCATTTTGCTCTTGTTTTCATTTGGGTTGATGTTGAACTTTACTACAATTGTTTTCACCCTTCATGCTTTGAGGAGATCATGAAAATGAAGACCATTCTACTCTTCTATATGTAACCAATGGTCTATCCTATATGCCTCTTATTATGTATCCTTGGCAATCGGTTTAATGTGACAAAGCAACCTTGCTACTAAAGCTGTTTGCTCTTAGGTTGCTATTGAGCACCTATTTTGCAATTTTCTTTATTCTTGTTATTTTTCTTGATTGGGATATCCCATCTCTACACTAATATCTCTTTGCAAATGGAATTGTGTTATTTTTTTCAATACTAGTCTTTACTATTTCTAGTCTTGCTTCCCATGATCAGGGTTTGGATTTTTTCAAGGATTATCATTGTGCATCTGAGATTGTAGTTCTTTTATAAAATAGTCCATGATGCTATTTTTTGGATTCGATGCTAACACCTGGGATGTTGTTGCTTTTCCTTGCTGTTGTTCTCCCATCCTATGCTATGATTGGAACATGTACAACGTGAAGCACATTTCTTTGTTATGCTTGGAATTAATCAATGATTTATCTTATATGCATAATTGGGTTAATGACAAACCCAGGTTTTATTGTCATTACCCTTGGCGAGAATTGGGTTATGGTGAATAAGCATCGACATTGATTTCTGAATGTCACTTACTAGATAGGTTTACTGGGGAGCTATTCATTACCTATCCTTTCCTTCGATATATGTTTATGGGTGGAATCTTGGACAACTTGTTGGTTTTAAGCGCCTTGTTGGTTGGTGATCGGATCAATACCCACCTTGCCCCGGGCTTTGGATATTTTATGCAAGTCTCTATTGAAGTTCGATTGCTTGGTAGATTTTGCTTTGAACCACCTTACTGGTTTATTTTATGCCTATCATTGGAATTCATTGATCTAACTTTTCTGCTTCTATTTACTTCATCCTTTTTCTCAAACTTGTATCTACTATTTTGATTATCCTGGATGAGTGGCATCATGGCAAACTAACTAGTTTTTATTTTGTCTTTTGTCTTGGAGATTTACCTTTTTTTATTTTACCTTGTCACCTCGGTTGGCTCTTTCTTTGTTGGTTGTAGAATTTGGTCTCATGCCACGAAAGCTGTTCTACATTCTTATCGATGGTGAGGGTTTTGGTGATTCTGTCGATTTGCCTTCAGGATAACTATTTTTTATGCTCTATTTATTTGTTTATCTATTATTACCATGTCTACTCGATTGAGGAGTTTTATGGCCAATTGTCTGTATCTTCCTATCTTGGATGTTCTTTGTTTAACTATTGCTATTTTGGATTTTAATGTTGAGACTCATTTCAATTCACTTGTTGATTTTTTTTATGGGTTTAATGTTGTATTGTTTTGGCTATTGGGGTTGGCTTTATGATTGCCCATGCAATTTATCTCATATTTTTTCCGATCTACATCACTGACCTCATTTTATTGGTTAGTGCGTCTTATGAGCGGTTTATTCAAAGAATGGTATTATGGCCTTAGTCCCTTCCTATCTTGGATGTTGTTGCCTTTTTTTTGTCTTGTTCTGGATTGATTGTTGGATTATCGAATGGAGGCCACGAATCTGCTATTGGAGATCTTGCTCTAACTATTTTGGGTGCTTATTTTGGTTGGATGCGGTTCATTCCACTGTTGAGCTATGCTATCTTCCTTTACTATTGCTTTCTCCGGGACATTAATAAGGGATTGTTTCACGGGTTATTTTACTGAAAGATTCATTTACATATCATGTGATTGGGATGGTGTTAATTATAAGCTCATTGACTTATTTAGGTTTTCAAGTTGTCTCCTCGTAATTTTCTTATGGAGGATTATATGAACTAATTTCTTTCCTGAATATGGCTATTCATGAGATTTTGGCTAAGATGGCTCACTCACTTATGTTTATGTATTCTCATGTCAAGATGACTATATTGATGATATTTTTTTTGAATGAGACTTCCTTTAGCTCTTAGCAATTACCTATATATTTTAGATATGATTTTGCTTAGGTTTGCGGTAATAAAGCTCACAAGAATATCAACAATGGGTGCTACCTTCTCACAGTTTGTTGGCTATGATGGCTGTGATGATCTCTCCCTATTGGTTTGGTAGTAGCTCATGTGATGTAACCCTTCTGCTGAAGTTTGGATGCTCATACTTGCATCTGCCCCAATAGGATGTGATTGAGCCTGAGCCTTCTCTATCACAATTCCTTACTAACATACTCATATTATGTTATTTTCCTCTAACTTTTTGTCTGTATTACCTTAACTGTTCTAATCTCCCTCTTATTATAACTTTGCAGGTGATTCTCTCTCCTTCTTTTGCAGGTCTGCTCCAGATTATCATGCATTTCCACATCCTCCAAAGCATTGGCTTTAATCTTACTTTAGCTTATTATGTTAATCATTTTGTATCTTTTGATTGTTTTTATGCTTTCTTTTACTCTTGGATGTATTTAGATAGGGGTTACTCCTTAGGCTGTAGCTCTTTGAGCAGTAGTTCTGGAGTTTATCCCCTTTAAGGACCTTGTAACCCTCTTTTTGTGGCAATAAAATACCCCTACATGGGGCTTCCCTAAAAAAAATAAAAAAATAAAAATAAAAAAATAAAAATAAAAATAAAAAACCTTAAACCCTAAACCTTCAACTAACCCTAAACCCTAAACCCTAAACACTAAATCCTAAATCTAAACTAAATCATAAAATAAAATAAATAAAAAAACTTAAACCAAAATAAAATAAAAAAAAATAATAAAATAAAATAAAACCTAAAAATAAAGCTAAAACTAAACCTAAACCTAAAAATAAAATAAAATAAAAATAAAACTAAACTAAAATAAATTAAATAAAAACATAAACTAAAACAAATAAAAACATACAACAACAACAATATACTAAGCTTTTATCCCACTAATTGTCCTACATGAATCCTTCGTCTCCAACTACTATGTGTCAAATTCTCATTTAATTCAAGTATACTAATGTCATTTTTATACATATTAACCATGTCTTTTAGGTCTACCTCTACCTTTCTTAACATAAGGAAAATCTAATGCATCTCTCCTAAAGGGTCATTGGACATGCTTTATGTGGCCAAACCATCTAAGAGACACTCTCTAATCTTATCTTGTTAGCTACTCCAACTTTATCTCAAACATACTCATTTAATATTTTATCTCTAAGAGTAAAGCCACTCATCCACTTGAGCATCATCATCTCTACAACACTTAACTTAGTCTCTTGCTTCTCCTTTATTGGCCAACATTCTGCACCATAAATCATTGTAAGTCTTACCACCATCTTATAAAATTTTTCCTTAAGTTTAAGTGGTGCTTTTCTATAACACAACAGGCCAGATGCATTCTTCCACTTCAACCATCCAACTTGAATTCTACTAATAACATCACCATCTATTCCACCATCATTTTGAATAATAGAGTCTAAATATCTGAATCGCTCACTCTTTTTAATGACTTCTTAACCTAATGTCATAACACTACCACTATAACTTCTACAACTAAAATTACACACCATATATTTAGTTTTAGATTTACTTGAACAAAAACCTTTAGACTTTAAAGTCAACCTCCATAATTCAAGTTTTTGTTAGACTCCCTCTCTAGTCTTATCAATAATAAGAATGTCATCTGCAAAAAGCATACACCAAGGTACATCTTCTTGTAAATGCCTAGTAAGAACATCCATAACTAAAGCAAAAAAGATAAGGGCTTAAAGCTGATCCTTGATGTAATCTAACTGAAATAGGGAAATATTTTATCAATCCTCCTTATGCTTGGACACAAATATCTAGTATACATATCCTTAATGACTTGAATATAACCAATATTAACTCATTTATTTTCTAGAACTCTCCAAAGAACATCTCTTGAAACTTTATCATAAGCTTTCTCTAAATCAATAAATATCATATATAGATCCTCCTTGCTTTCTCTATACTTCTCCATCAAACCTCTTAACAAATGTATATCATCAATAGTAGATCTACTTGGCATGAAACCAAATGATTGAGAAACTTTTGTATCACATCATAACCTATGCTCAATTACTCTCTCCCATAATTTTAATGTGTGAGTAATTTAATTCTTCTATAATTTGCACACTCTTCGCATCACCTTTATTCTTAAATATAAAATCAACAAATTCTTTCTCCACTCATCGTATCTTTTAGTCTTTAAATAACATTAAAAGATTTGTAAATAAAGAAATTCCTTGATCTCCTAAACATTTCAACACTTTTATTGGAATATCATCAGGTCCTACTATTTTTCCACATTTCATTTTCTTTAAAGATTCTCTAACTTCAGATTTACTAATACGATGATAAAAAAAAATTCTCTTTTTTTGTTTAAGGTAAGGTTGCCAATGTCAATCATATTTTCAGATCGTTCATTAAAATGTTTATCAAAATACCTCATCCAACTATATTCATTATCCTTTATAAGAAAGCACTATGATTTTCATCTTTAATACACCTGTTGAGCTAGATCTTTACTTCTCTAATCTCTTTGGTTAGCTAACTTATACATCTTTCACTTTCTTTGGTATCTAATATATTATATAAATCACTAAAAGCTAATTTTTTTGCATCATATATTGCTTTCTTAGAATCTCTACATGTCACTTCATATTTTTCCCAATTATCTAAGTTTTTACATCTAAACCAACTTTTATAACAACACTTCTTATTTTTATCTTTTCTTGCACATTCTAACTCCACCACCAACTATTTTTATTAAAGAAGCTTTTCCTTTTGATTCTCCAAGCACATTTTGAGCAACTTGCTAATTTCACTTCTACTTTTCCCATAACATTAGCTTCCTTATGAACATCCCAAATTCTAAGCTCTTGTAGCTTGCTCTTAAAATATTTTATTAGTCTTTAAGTGCCCCATCTAATCCTAGGGGATTTGATTTATTTCTCATCTTCCAATCTTTCATCTTAAAATCTAAGACTAATAATCGATGTTGGGTATTCAAACTTTCACTTGGAATGACATTACAATCTTTACAATCTAAGCGATCTATTTTTCTTATCGAAAATAATCAATCTGTTTAACTAGATCCATTTTATAAGTAATAATATGCTCATCTCTTTTCTTAAATAAAGTATTAGCAACTACAAAATCATAGGCTAAGAAAAATCTACATAGTCCCACCTTCTTCATTAGGCACCAAATCTATAATCACCATGAATACTTTTAAAATCTTCTACCACTCTACCAACATGTCCATTTAAATCTCCTCAATAAATACTTTTCTTCAAGAGGTATCTTTTGTATTAATCCCTCTAATTCATTCCAAAATTTCTTTTGCATCCAAACCTACTTGAGGAGCATAAACACTTATAACATTGATAATCTTAGTATCAATAATAATGTTTAAAGCTATAATTCTATCTCCCTATTAATATTTATAACATTATCCTTCAAACTTTTATCTATAATCACACCTACATTTCTAATTTTACTTCTACCTAAATACCAATGTTTAAAACCAAAACTATCAATCTCCGTGACTTTCTCCCCAACCCATTTAGTTTCTTGAACACATAAAATATTTATCTTCCTATGAACCATAATATCTTAGTTTACCTATAAGTGTACAAATATACCAAGTTCCTAACCTAATTCTGGTTTCATGGACTAACTTATTTGCTCATCCATCCATAATGTGGAACCCTTGCTTATTTAACACGAGCATCGATAGACCTTGTACATTTTCTATATTCGCCATACAGACGCCTTCGAGATGTCTAGCATTAATAGTGTTTTAAAGGATTCATGTCATGATTAATTAAAAGTTTTACATAAATAAAATAAAAACTAAACCAAAAATAAAAATAAAATAACTAAATAAAAATAAAATAAAACTAAATAAAAATAAAACTTAAAAAGACCAAAATAAAACCTAAAAATAAATAAATAACACTAAACCCTAAACCTAAAATAAACAAAATAAAATAAACCTAAACCTAAACTAAAATAAATAAAACCTAAACTATAAACTAAACCTAATAACTAAATAAAATAAAATAAACTAAAATAATGTTAAACCTACTAAAAATAAGACCTAAAAATAAAACTTAAAACCTAAATGTAAATAAAAACATAAACCTAAACATAAAATTTAAAATAAAACCTAAACCTAAGACAAAATAAAATAAACTAAACTAAAATAAGCATAAACTAAACCTAAACTTGATAATAAACTAAAATAAAACCTAAACTAAACTAAATAAAATAAAATAAACATAAAATAAAAATAAAATAAAAAAATATATAAAATAAACTAAATAAACCTAAACCTATTTTTTTGATTTAAAACCTAAACAATTAACCCCAGGCCCTGAGCCTATCATAAACCCTACCAGACTAAAACTAGGCCTACTGACCCTGACCCTAGGCCACAAAATCATGAGCCCTAGGCCCTAGGCCAAACCTGTGACTAAAATATAATAAAAAAATAAAAATAAATAATAATCCAACATAAAATAAAATAATAAAATACCCTAAACTAAAATAAACAAACAAACTTAAACTACTAAAAAATAAAATAAACCTAGAATAAAAACCTAAATAAATAAGATTAAATGTAAAATAAAATAAAAAAACCTAATAAAATAAAAGAAACTAAATAAACTAAAAAAATAAACCTAAAAATAAATAAAATAAAACTAATCTCTATAAAAAAACCTAAAATAAAATAAAATACAAATAAAATTAACTAAACCTAAAATAAATAAAACTAAATAAAATAATAAACCTAAAATGACCTAAAAATATAAAATATAAACTAAATAAAATAAAATAAACTAAATAAACTATAAAATAAAAAATAAACCTAAAATAAAACCTAAACCTAAAATCTAAAAAAAAATAAAATAAAACCTACTGACCTAAATAAAAAAAAAAACTAAAACATAAAAAATGAAATAAATATAAAAGTAAAATAAGCATAATCTACTAAACATAAAATAAACAAAAATATAAAACCTAAAACTAAAATAAATGACCTAAAATAAATAAACTAAATAAATAAAATAAAATAAACTTAAATAAAAATAATGAAATAAACTTAAATAATAAAATAAAACTAAATAAAACTAAACCTTTACTAAAATGTTAAACCAAACTAATCTAAAATAAATAAAAAATAAATGCTGAGCCACCTATAAAACCCTAACCACAAACCATAAATAAAAAACTTACACTACCCAGACCCTCACTGAGCCCACAAACTTGACTAAACCATAAACAAAAGCCCAAAACCCTAAAGCTAAACCCTGAACAACTCTAGGCCTAAACTTCAAAATCCTAATCTAAAGCCTAAACACTAAAACTTAAACCCTAAATCATAAACCACAAACTAAACTAAAAATCCTAAACCCTAAAAACCCTAAACCCTATAAAATAAAACCCAAACTAAAACTTAAACTTAAACCTAAACCACAAACCCACAAATAACACTAAATAGAAACCTAAACCTAAACCTAAAGTAACTAAATAAATTAAAAATAAACTTAAACCACTAATAACATAAACTAAAAGAATGGGCGAACCACTAGAACATCACCATCATGGCAGTCAAGATCTGTGGGTGGTGGCAAAGGTGGAGGCAGCGATTATCCTAGTGGTGATGGGGGATCTAGAGGTGCTAGTGGATATGGAGGTGGTGGTCAGCAGTGGTTATGAGGAGGAGGGGAGGATAGGAGTCAGAACTGGTGGCGGAGGAGAGATGGGGATATGATGGTGGATCACTACTGAGAGGCTGGTGGTGATGGGACTAGAAAGCGAAGAGCATGATTCGATCTGTATTTATGGAACTGTGTCTTTATAATAGAAATATTCTAGTTATCTAGGGTTTTATTTATCTATGTATGCTCATTTTTATCTATGTCATCGCTGTCTTACTTGGTTTGAAAAAAAATTGAAAAGAAAAATGTTGAATCAATTTGTTCTCATTAAAAAAATCAAAACTCTAAACACTAAACTAAAACACAACCCTAGACCAAACCTAAACCTAATCCTAAACCTAAAACCCTATACCCTACAACCTAAAACCTTAAAACTAATCTGTAAAACCCTACCAAAAACAAAAACATAAACCTAAACTAAATTAAACCTAAACTAAATTAAACTAAAAAATATAATAAATAGAAAACCTAAATAAAAAATAAAATAAACTAAAATAAAATCAAAATAAAAATAAAACCTAAACCTAAAATAAAATAAAAATAAAAAACTAAGCTAAAATAATATATAAACCTAAACTAAATTAAAAATAAAAACTAAATAAAATAAAACTAAACTAAAATAAAATTAAATTAAATTGAAACCTAAAAAAAAATTAAACCTAAACCCTAAACTAAAAATAAAATCTAAACCTAAATTAAAAAACATAAACTTATAAAATAAAAAAACTAAAATAAAACCTAAACTTAAACTGACCTAAACCCAAATAAAATAAAATTAAAATAAACTAAACTAAAATACCAAAAAATAAACCTAAATAAAACAAAGCTAAACCTAAAATAAAATAAAATAACCTAAACCTAAACCTAAAAAAATGCTTAAAAATAAAATAAAATAAATAAAATAAGCTAAACCAAACCTTAAATAAAATAAATAAATAACTAAATAAAATAAAAATAAAGCCTAAATAAAGTATAATAAATAAACAATAATAAATAAAGATAAACTAAAATAAACTAAGTAAACCTAAACCTGGTTTGAATTTTAAAAAAAATTAAAAATAAAAAGAACCAACTAAAAACCCTAAAACCTAACCCTAAACCACAGACACAAAATCTACCCTACCCCAAAACCTAGGCCCTACCCCACCCTAAACCCTAGGCCCTATAAAAAAACTAAAACCTAAACTGAGCTAAAATAACTTAAAGATAAAAATAATAAAACTTAAATAAAATATAAAATAAAATAAAATAATAAAATCCTAAACTAAAACTTAAACTAAACCTAAACCTAAACTTAAATGTGAAACAAAATAAAATAAAACTAACTAAATAAAATAAAAAAACTTAAAAAAAAAATATAATAAAATAAAATAAAATAAAATAAACCTAAAATATAAAAAAATAAACTAAATAAAACTGACTAAAAACAAACTTAAAAACTAAACCTAAGACCCTAAACCTAAACCTGAACCCTAGGCCTACTGAGCCAAAATGAGCCCACAAACCAGACCATGACCACAAATAAATCCCAAACCCTACACTAACCCTAAACCCTACCACAACCTAAACCTAAACTTAAACTAAATACCAAAAAATAAAATAAATAAATAAAACCAAATGTAAATAAATAATAATAAAATAAAAACCTAAACATCATAACCTAAATCAACTAAATAAATAAAATAAAAGTAAAGTAAACTAAAATAAAATAAATAGAGCCTAAACTAAAATAAAAAAAAGATAAAATCTAAAATAAAAAACCTAAATAAAATAAAATAAAATAAACCCAAAATAAAAATGATAAATAAACTAAATAAACTAAATAAAGATAAAATAAAATAAAACAAACCTAAACCAACTAAAAATAAAACCTAAAATAAACATAAAATAAACCTAAAACCTAAACCTAAAATAAAATAAACCTAAACCTAAACCTATAATAAAATAAAAATAAAACTAAACTAAAAATAAGCATACCCTGGACCTGTACCAAAAAAATAACTAAAATAAAATCCTCTAAAATAAATAAACCTAAATAAATAAACTAAACTAAATAAAAAAATAAACTTTCATAAATTAAAATAAAATCATGAAATGATAAAATAAACTAAATTAATACTTTTCTGGTTTTAAACACTGACCCTACCTGACCCTGACCCTATCATACCTGGGCTCCTCCCTGGGCCCCAAACTGACCCCTCACCTGAGCCCAACCCTTAGCACTGTGTCCTAACCTAAACTGGCCACTGACCCACTTGAGCCCTAGGCCCTGCACTAGGCCCTGGCTCTGGCCCTGGGCCTGGATCCTGAGCCAGGCTAGCCCTAGGCCAAGACAGCCACTAGGCCACTGAGCCACTGGGCTGGCCAAGGCTCTGGAATCAGCCCTGATCACAGGCTGAGCTAGGCCACAGGCCCTGAGCCCTAGGCCCTGGGCCTGACCCTAAGACCTACCATGGGCCAGGGACCCTGGGCCCTAAATAAACCTGAGAGGAAGGCCACAAAACCTAAATCTAACTAGATAAATAAAATAATAAATAAATAACATAAATATAAATAAAAAATAAAATAAAGATAACTAGCTAAATAATAAAATAAAATAAAAATAAAATAAACTAAGATAAGATAAATAAACTAAACTAAAAAAATAAAATACCCAGATGAAAAATAAACTAAAACTAAACCTAAAAAAAACCTAAAATAAAAATAAAACTTACATAAAAAATAAATAAATAAACTAAAAAGAATAACCAAAACCTAAATGTAAAATAAACTAAAATAAACCTACTAAGATAAATAAGCTAATAATATTAAAAATAAATAAAAAAAAAGATAAAAAAATTAAAATTAAACTAAATACCCAAACATGGGTTTGCTTGATTTTTTTTAAAGATCTTAAACCCTACTCCTAACCACTATCCTGGGCCATGAACCACTGAGCCACTGGAAACTGACTGGGACCACTATAGCTTAGCCACAAACACCCTTGACTCTAACCCAGGCCCTACCATTCTCCCCACCTGGGCCATGGGCCCTGACCTGACCTGAGCCTGAGTACAGGCAAGCCCTAGGCCTACCACTAAACCCAGACCCTGGATTACACTAAGGCCCAGGCCACCAGGCCTGAGGCCTGGCCCTAACTGGGCCATTGCTGAACCTGGACTGACCCTAAACCCTAGGCTGAAACTATCCCAAAATGAGGCCACATCTGAAAACTGCTATACTGAGCCTGAGCCACTGAGCCCTAATCCTGAGCCCTGAGCCTAAACCCTAGGCCCTACTGACCACTACTGAGCTAGCCAAACCTAAAACCTAAACCTAAGATAAATAACCTGATAATAAGATAAATAAAAAAAGGCTAAATAAGATAAAATAAAATAAAATAAAATAAGATCCTAAAGCTAACCTACCTAAACCTAAAATTAAAATAAAATAAAATAAAACATAAACTAAATAAAAAAATATAATAAAAAAAAATATAAAATAAATAAAACTAAATAAAATAAAATAAAATAAATAATAAAACCTAAACCTAAAAGATAAACCAAAAAATAAACTAAAGAATAAATAATAAAATCTAAACCCTACTAGAAAATAAAATGCCTAAAATAAAATAAAAAATAAAATAAAATAAATAATAAATAAACTTAAAATTAAACCTAAATAAATAAAGCTTAAAATAAAATAAAATAAAATATAAACTAAAGTAAACCTAAACCTAAACTAAAATAAAACCTAAAATAAACCTAAAATAAAACCTAAAACTAAACCAAAAAAATAAAATTAAAAACCTAAACCTAAACCTTAAAATAAAATAAAATAAAACTAAACTAAAAATAAACTACTAAAAAATAAACTAAAATAAATAAACTAAACTAATTAAAATTAAAATAAACTTAAATAAAAATTAAAAATAAAATAAACTAAATAATAAATAACTAAAATAAACCTAATCCTGCCGGTTTAATTGGTTCTTTAAAGAAACACTAAACCCAAATCTTTAACCTACAACCAACCCTACCCACTGACCTGCAACCCTACATGACCACCTAAACCCTAAACCTAAAACCCTAAAAGCTTAAACTAGATCCTAAACCCACAATCCTACCCCAGGCAACCACTGACCCCAACCTAAACCCCAAAACCTACAACCCTAAACCCTAAAGCCAAATCTAAACCCTAAACTAATCCTAAACTATAAACCTAAACTAAACCTTAAGCAACCCACAAACCCCCAGAATGGGGAACCTTGATGGTAGGAACATCATTGTCAGTTAGGCTCAGTCTAGATCTAGTGGTGGAGGTGATGGCGGAGGTTGTGGTTATCGTAGTGGTGGTGGGGGATCTGGAGGTTGTGGTGGATATGGAGGTGATGGTTGGTATAGTGGTGGTTATGGAGGCGGGAGGAGCGACGGAGGTTACATCCGTGGTGGTGGTGGAGGGCGAGATTGGTGATATGATGGTGGATCCTGCTACTTAAGAGGCGGGGGTGGTTCTAATGAGAACTTAGGGTCTTTAATTTGCTCTATGGGTGCTCATTTTTCACCAATGTCATCGCTTGTGTATTAGAAAACTTGGGGTGCTACTTGGTTGATGAAATCAAAAAGAAAAAATATTGAATCTGAATTTGTTCTTTGTTAAAAAAACCAAACCCTAAAACCACCTAAACCCTAAACTAAAACTCCAACCTAAAACCTAAACCTAAACCCTAAACCCTAAACCCAAACCCTAAACCCTAAACCCTAAACCCACTAACCCAAACTAAAAGCTAAAACCTAAACCTATGTAAATAAAACTTAAAATAAAATAAATAACAAAATAAACCAAAATAAAATAAAAAAACTAAAATAAAAAATAAACTAAAACCTAAACCTAAAACCTAAATGAAAATAAAAATAATAATAAACTAAACTAAAATAAAATATATAAAACCTAAACTATTAAAAATTAAAACCTAAATAACATAAAACTAAAACAAAATAAAATAAAATAATCTTAAAATAAAATAAAACCTAAAACTAAACCTAAAAATTTAAATAAACCTAAACCTAAACCTAAAACTTAACCTAAAAAAAAACTCACTAAAATAAACCTAAACTTAAAATAAACTAAAATAAAACCTAAACTAAATAAATAAACCTAAAATAAATAAATTAAACTAAATAAAAATAAACCTAAATAAAATAAAATAAACCAAATAAAATAGATAAACTTGATAAATATAAAACTAAAATGGACTCAAACAAATAAAATAAACTAAATAAACAATAAACCAAAACTTGTCGGGTTTATTTTTAAAAATACCTAAACTCTAAATCCTCACTAAACCCTAAACCTTCCCACTACTTAAACCTACCTATAACCTACACAACCTGACCCACCCCAAACCATAAACCATAAACCAACCCTAAACCCAACTCACACCACCCTAAACCCTAAACTTAAAAACAAACCCAAAACCCTAAACCACAACCCAAACCCTAAACTAACCTAAACCTAAACTAACTTTAAAAAACTAATCCTAAAAGAATGAGAACCATGATGGTGACATCTGTCAACCCAGGCTCAGTCTAGATTTGGTGGAGGAGGCAAAGGGAAAGGTGGAGGTGGCAGTTAGCGCAGTGGTGGTGGGGGATCTAGTGGTGTTGGTGGATATAGAGGTGGTGGTCACAGCAGTGGTGGTTATGGATGTGGGAGGAGTGATGGAGGTTACAGTCGTGGTGGTGGTGGAGGGAGATCGAGGATATGATGGCGGATACCACTACTCGAGAGCCGGGGGTGGTTGATGAGAATTGGAGAAACTAAAGAATGGCCGTTGATCGCTCCTTGAAATTATGTCTTTATAGTAGAGATGGTTCTTCTTATCTATCAGTTTTTGATTTGTTCTATGGTGCTCATTTTTCATCTATGTCCCTTAGAAAACTTGGGGTGCTACTTCGTTGATGAAATCAAAAAGAAGAAATGTTGAATCTTAATTTTTTCTCTATTAAAAAAAAATTTAAACTCTAAACCATAAATCCTAAACTAAAGTTGAAACCCAAAACCAAAATCATAAACCCTAAACCTAAAAAATAGAAACCTAAACCCTAAAAACTAAGCCTAAACCCTAAACCTTAAACCCCCAAACCTAAACTCTAAATCTAAACCATAAACCTAAAACTATAAACCTATAATCAAAACCATAAACCCACAAACCCTAAAATCATAAAACCTAAACCTTAAAACCTACCCTAAACCCAACCCTAAACCCAAACTCTAAACTAACCTATACCCTAAACTAACCCTAAAAACCCAAAACCCTAAACCTTGAATTAGGATGTCATTAGGAGTAGATTTAAAGAATGACCTAATCCTAACATAGTTATGGTAGCTAAATAAAATTTCTTCAAAAGACTTTCCTTTGACTATTAAAGATTTGAATACCCTAAACCCTAACCCTAAATCATATTATATTACCATATTTTGGTGTTTATTTTTAGTTCATGTGTTTGTGTGTGTGTATAGGACACCACAGATTTGAGGATGTACTTATTGAGGTGATCAGTGCGATATCAAGGTAGTATCTTATCGAAAGATAGAAATCACTAAACTACGATGGACCTAATCACCTAATAAGAACTCCTAAGGCATGATGGTCTTTAAATGTACCATAGATTTTCCCCTACTTTATATGGATGAATAAAGTAGGGTTTATTTAAATTTGGTTCTAAGGTTTCCTATGGGGGCAAGCCCCCATATTTAATTATATCATAAAGAAGGTGAATTCCTTAGGCATACTCTTGACTAAAGTAGGCAATTATTATCTCTAAAGAAATCAAAGATAGGATAATCAATAAATTGGTTATATTTGGAAGAACAAATGGGATAGATCAAAAGGAAAGACTTATTATCGAAGCCAAGGGGAGATGAGTAGGGGATGCTCATGATACTAAGAAACTTAGTGACCATCCCAAACTATCTTATGGTTGGGCTTTATATGTTTGAAATTAAGGAAATTATATGTTTGAGTTGAAATTTTATTAGAAATCTAGGACTTATAATTCCAATACAAGATTATGAAAATGCTAAGAGGTGAGGATTTATGCTTAGCCCCAAGGAAATAGTAACATCGGATCCTAAGTGCAGGGAGCTTTAGTGAGGGCAAAGCACATCCTAATCTAAGGTGAAAGTGGTTATGTTATTTACCTCCACAAGAGAGTAAATAACCCAACTGGACTTATAGTCACGAGTGGCAACCTAACTCCTTCTATAGTTTAAAATCATGTGGTCAAGAAATATGTTTTTGCAAGATGGCTACATTATTATTATTTAGAAAAAAAACTAAAGTCCTTAAACCCACTCTTTAAGAAACTAGAGAATGAGTGGTATGAATAATTACTAAGTCTAACGCAAATTTTATCAACTTTTACTTGATTTTGACTCTTTCTTTTTAACACAGGCCATAGGATTTTATGTTCTTAAATGCATGGTGAAGTTGATTATGGGCTAAATCAAAAGAGAAAGAGGTGTCTTTCCATTATAGGCTCTCAAAGGTTAAGCCTTTTTACTATCTAGCAAAGATGGAAACTCTCTCTTAGCAAGAGTGAAATAAAATGATATGCATGATATTAAGCATTCAACATCCAGCTAAGGGGTTGCATTATCTTGATTTAATGCCTAAGCTTTATGTGAGGTTATGAGTTATTTTAAAAGTTTAGTTATGAGTTGTAGTTGGATAAAAAATTTATTTTTATTCTAAGAGCCTAATCGCATCCAGGCCATACAACAATCACCAATCATAAATAAACAATGAAGAGACATGCTTTTTCTAGGGCACAAGCTAAAGAATACATCAAATAATTTTATAAAGCTAATGAAAAATAATAAGAGGCTAGTGCAGTCGGGTACCACCATGCTACCTGAAAAAGAAATGGGTAGCCGAGCTCTACCTTTATACTTCCCGGTATATAAAAGAATAACTATAAGTTACAAAATGATAAGTGTTATGGGGATCTTCAAGTCTTCATGCTCCCTCTTCTTCTTAATTTGATTTGCTTCATTTGATTTGGTAGGCTTCTAGGCATGGCACCCAGGGGTTAAACCTTAGTTAATGTTCATTTTTAGCCCCCATAACACTTAACCAAATTCCTAATACACAATTACATTAAAAGAATGAAAAAGTAAATCTAATTACACCTACAAATCAAGTGTTAGCTAATCACACTATACAACCCAAGCAATTATATGAATAATTTGGGCTTAGCACCCTATACATGGGTAACCAAGTCCACCTATCCTAATGTAGATTATGCTTATTGGTTAAGCAACCCACAAAAGAGAGCATTTATATTTATTTTAAGCACCGCTTAAGCATAATCTCCTGTAAAATATGATTAGGCTAACCACAGCCTAACATCTAGTCTATGAAACATACACCCTAATATCTAGTCTACAATAGTACATCACAAAATAAGCATACATCAAATCATACACTGCCCTAACATAAAGTTAGAAGTGGTGACTTAATCTAATGTGTATGTGTTAAGGCTTGTGTGGTATGTCCTAGCTAGGCTTTAGAGTTATGATTTTCTAAGTATGAAAGACATTTAATTAGAAAGGGTGGTTTCACTTTAAATGATTTAATTAATTTTGGAATTTTACTTAATGCTTTATTTTGTTTCATTTGACTTGCACAAATCAACTAAGTGTTATGAAGAGAAAGAAAGACAGGATCACTCTCTTTTATCCCTACCTTAAGTCACATCTAAATCAAATTAATTAATCAATTCCCTTTAGTGAATGGTTTATTAAATGTTTTGATTAGTCCTAAGTTTAGGTTCACTTTAAATAAACTCATTCAATAAGAAAGGCATCT
Organism: Cymbidium sinense; assembly: GCA_021442155.1. Classification (NCBI taxonomy): domain Eukaryota; kingdom Viridiplantae; phylum Streptophyta; class Magnoliopsida; order Asparagales; family Orchidaceae; genus Cymbidium; species Cymbidium sinense. Next base: position 102,432,355 of record CM038214.1, on the reverse strand, counting down.
TAAGGTTAGTTGGAATGAATTACTATCACATAACACATGTTTGTTCATTTCTTTGCATCATGTATATCATGCATATGATTAAATCATAAGCATAATATATGTATCTTAGCACACTTGAATGATGAATGTGAGTAAATATATTTGGAATTAATAATTCATTTGGTTGAATGATTTTGTCATATTGATTCAAAGCTCTATCTAAGTTCTTATGCAAAAGCATAAGGAAAGAACATTAAATCACATGACTAATCAACTCAACCAAATAAACAAAGTATGAATGCATATCTTTTCAATAAAAAATTTAGGTTTTTATTCATTAGCTAAGTACACATCCACATGTATAAAAGTTTTAAGCGAGTACGCCTCCATTATTCTACACCAAGGGAATAAGGTAGGAAACTTTGTGGGGCTACTTAAAGCTGTGCGTCCCTAGAATGGCCAAACTAATATACCGCTATCCTTAGATACATGTGGATGTATAAATAACTACAAGAATAAAAAGCCATGAAAAAATTGTATTTTGATTGATTTATTTATTTTGTGTAAATGAATTAAAGCTCAATCTAGATTCTAATGTCCAAATGCATAAGAATGAAATCAAGCAGGTACGTCGCCATTGTTCTGCACCAAAAGAATGAGGTAGGAACCTCTTTGGGATCACTTAAAGCCGTGCATCCCTGGAATGTCTAGACTAATATACCCGCTAACATTCTTACTTATACAAATCAACACATGAATGTAAGGAAGAGACTTTATTTCACACACTAAATTAATATTCACTTGCATTTCCTATGTATATATAACTAAATTTACAATATATATGTATATTTAATCATTAGTAAACTTTTGAAAATATATTTGAGATTTAATAATGATATTAGCCACACATATTTTTAATTTAAATCAACACATGCAAATTGACATAAAGAAAATTATTTTTATTTGATTAATTTGAAAGACATGAATGCATGAGTACAAGTGGCATACAATATTTAGCATGATTGGAAAGAAATAAAACAACACAAGCATGTGATCTCATTCAATCCAACTAAGTCTAAGGACAATCAAACTAAATAAGATTATTTAAAACAAACCAAAGTTCTTTAATGTCATTTCATTTTTATGTTTGATTTGATTAAAGGAAATGTGAAAGAGATTTGCTAACCGTAATCCCATCCCCCATGTATGAGTTAATTTAGTTTAATGAAGAATAATTATGTTGATTTTATATCTTAATTAGGTTAGGGTATGAATTAAGTCAATTAATTAACTCTTACTTGCATCACCTTAAGTTAATTAACTAATTAATAATGAGCCAATATGATATGCAAGCATAAAGTAAATTAAATGCTCTAAGAAATGAAAGGGGCTAATGCAATTGGCTCATAATTAATAGTTAATTAGGCTTAAGGGATCTCACTTAACTAGTTTTATGGTTTTCTCACACTTACGAGCTAACCATAAATTCATTAGCTCTCTATTTGGGTTATTGAACACCCAAAGAGCTACAAGATTGATTAAAGGTGATTAGATGTGAATAGATTTTAGATTGAATTAAATAAGCTCATTAATCCATTTGATTATGCATTAAGAATGTTCAAATAATGAAATGAAATTAACTTAAAGAAAGAGATCAAGAAAGAGGCCTTAATCTCAATCTGATTTTATCTTGAGGGTTAATTAATTAATTAAAGAATTAATTACTTCTTTAACAATCAATTAATTTGATTCTAAAAAGTAAAGAAAACTTAGGAAATGAATTAGGAAAAATATCCCAATCACATTCCCTAATCTCCCTTACTATTCAACAGAAGTAATTAGGCTTAAATAATTAATTAAGCCAATGTTCATTCACTAATTATCATTAATTAAATTAAGAAAGTTATTAAGGCTTAATCATTTAATTTTCCTAATTAAGCAACCAATAAAATTCCAAAAAAAATAGGGGAGGCAGAGGTCATCCCCCTAAACATCCATTGAAAGTTTGAGATTAATTGGGTGATTAATTAAGGAGTAATTAAGCTAATTAAATTTTAATTAATCCTTAATTAAGAAAAAATATCTATTCAAAATTTAGTAATAATAATTTTAATGGATTCAACTCTACAATATCTTCAAAATGAGCCCTAGTTTGCATTTTTTGGATTTTTCTAGGATTACTTATGATTTTTAGAAGTTTAGCCTTTAAAAAATATATTAAGCCTAATTAAAGCCTTAATCCCATCGGTCCATGTGGCGACTAATGCGGTGCTTTCCACATGGTGCAATGGTTATTTAAGTTATCATCTACCATTAACTTCAGATTAGTGGTGCGCTAACTCCATGGGTCAGATCTAAGATCAGATGGCCATGATTGATCGATGTTTAGGAAAGGGAATTAGATCCCAATGTGGGATTGGATCATGATCGTACATTCTGATCATGCAAAATGGATGGTTCATGATCCATCCCATTTGCGAGAGGTGAAAGACAGATGTCGTCTATCTTTCCCCGTTCGATTCGAGCTCACCCAAGCTAAGATTGCCTCCAAATTGATCTCACACCTTCAAGGAGGGGAGGCGCACACATCCAATAGCTAAAAATGCATGACATTAAAATTTGCTTCATAAAAGACCAAATGATTTTCCATACAAGGCTCAGTTTTGCAAAATTACCTCATTGGAGATAATTTTTGTGGTGGGATTAGGTAGCTTCATCTAATGAGATGAGGCCCTATTGAGAAGCTTGGGCTTTGATTTGGTGTAGAGCTCCCAGACCAATCCACATGCATGGCTTAGATCAAACTTTGATCTTGATGGTCCCGGCTAGGTTGGTTCCATTAACCGAAGTATGAGGATGGTGTGGGTGAGTTTGATTAAGTAGAGGAGGAATATTGCTCGAAAGGAGGTTGTCCTATTTCAACTTTGCTCGAGGAGGAGGAATGCCAATTGAGGAAGCTTCTGGATTGCTCTTGGGAAGTCTTTGGGATTTTGAAAATTCCTTAGGGACTCACACAAAAAAATTGGTGTCATTTGTCACTCGAATTGAGGGGATATACCCCTCAATTGCACTTGATGGATGGACGTGATAGTTTCTAGAAATTCAACTAAATGGCCACCATCGAGTCGGTAGAGGGGTCACTATCAGCTCCATTTGACATCTTGGTTGGAGGAAGTGGTGGTAGGAGTCTCAAGGCTTAATATGGGGAGTTGATCTTTGCCTTTGCCCATGGGGTTTGGCCATGAGAGGGAGTGGCTTTGTTTGTTTCCCTTGGTCCATAGCAAGAGCTAGGATGGCTTTGGGTGGGCTAAGGTGGCCTAGGAGTTCCTCATTAGGAAGCTTGATGGCTTCCATGGAAGAGGCAAAGTGAACTTTGCCTCTTATAGAAAGAATCAATGCAAATGGTCCAATGGTCAATTCCATGGGTTGGGCCCCACATGGACTTGGGGATGTTATGAGTTGACCTAGGGTCCATTTGGGTTAGGTCAGCCACCAAGGTTCCATAAGGTTGGGTGATTTGGCTTCATATTGTCAAAATAGGCTCATTTCAGTTAGGTTGGGTTGGGTTGACCAATTGTGGGTCAAACCAAAATTTATTAGGTTCATTTGATTATTTGAGATATTTTGGTTCAATTGGTTTTGATCAATTTGCCTTAGGTTTGATTTTGGCTCATTTGGATTCAAATAGGTCAAGTGGGCTAAGTTGACAATTTGACCAATTTGACCAAATTGGTATGGGTTAGGTGTAGAGTCAAGTTTAATTGGTTGATTGAAATTAATTGTAGGCTTTGGTTTGGTTTAATTTAGATTTAATTTGGATTTTGGCCAATTTGACCCTTTAGGTCAATTTGGGCTAGGTTGAGTCAAGTTGACCAATTGGTCAAATTGGGCTCAATCATGGCTTTGTTCAAGTTCAATAAGTGATTTGGAATGAACTTGAGCCATTGGTTGCAATCAATTTGGATCAAATCATGATTTGACCCATTTTGGCTCTTTAGGCCAATTTAGGTCAACTTAGGTCAAATGGCCATTTAGGCTTGGTTTGGCTCAAGTGAGGGTTTGGTCATGTTCAATCATTGATTATGTGTTAATTTGAATCAATGGTTTCAATCAATTTGGTATATGGTGGGTTTTGGCTAGTTTGGGTTTCATTTGGGCTAAATGTTGACTTCGTGAAAGGTTCAGGTTGACTTAGTTTGACCCAATTCAAGATAATTGATTAACCTAGGATGATTGTTGATCATGTTATGGGGTTTGGATGGGATTAGTTCAATCCAATTTGGGTTGAATTAGAACTTGGCTCAAAAAGGTCTTTTAGGTCACTTTGGGTCAAGTGGACCTAAATCAATTGGCTTGATCATGGCTTGATTCAAGTTTAATTGAACCCACATGAACTTAAGATGGAAATATAAATCCAATTGCAAGTAGTTTGAAGCCCTATGGATTTTGGTTCATATGATAATTTCAAGTCAAAAAGGGCTAACTTGGGTCTGACTTGGGTTGACTTAGATTTGGTTTGATAATTATAGTTTTATTTATATTTGGAACGATTGAAGAGTGATTGAATTATGAAGAAATCCATGGGTTTTGAGTTGATTTGGATATCATTTACCAAGTACAAGAAAAAAATAAAATTGGGACTTTGATTTGATTTGGGTTTGGTTTTGGCCATTTGATTTATATTTCATTTATATTTGCAAATATAAATGAAGATATAAATGGTTCATGAAAAAATCACTTGGGTTTGGAGTGATTTGTAAGTAAATTTGACCAAGTTGAGAGATGTAGGTCAAAAGGGCTTAAGTATGGAATTAGTTTGGTTTGGTTTGATTTGAATGGTTTGAATTTAGAATTCATTTATATTTAAGAATATAAATGGAGGAATGATTGATTTATAAAAATATCAAATGAGTTTGGGTTGATTTGAATTTGGTTAAGTAAGTCCATAAGAAAAATCAAAGGGCTTAGGAAAGGATTTGGATTTTAATTTAATCATGGGTTTTAATCATTTGGAGTGGGATTTGGATTTAATTTGATTTGGTTTGGAAGTTGGAAGAAGCAAGGATTGGGTTTAAGGCTATAGGGTAGGCAAGTCTTCTAAATCCTAAGGCATAACCTATTCTATGACTATCTCTTCTAAGTCTCTAGGGTTAGGTTAAGTGTTCACCTAATCGGTCTTAAGACTAAGGAACTCTTAGTGTCTCCAAGAGTCCTAGATCTATGATGAGGAAGTTGAGAGCTCACTCCAAAGTGAGGTCAACACATATATTATAAGATGTTTGAGCATGTAGTGATTTTTTTTGGATGTTCTAAGATGTATTGAAATGTTTTAGTATATTATGGTATTATTCCCTATAGTCTATATTAAAATAAATCTTAAAAATATTGATTTAATAAATCGATGATGAAATTTGTTAAATTTGAAGTGGAATTAGGTTGTAGTACCACCTATGCCACTTGTAGTCTAAAAAGTAAAATTTTATGTTTAAAATAAATATTATATGGTGTAGCATAGTATAGCATTATGTATCATAATATATTGTTCTGCGTATTTTAAATTCTTTTAGTACTTTACAATCATGCAATGGAGCCTACACTAGCATTATTTATAAAAATGTTGATTTAGACTTTTAAATGGTGGAATTTGGCCAAATTCATAATAGGTATAGCATGGCATCATAATATATTGTTTCAATTTAAAATATGTAAGTGATACTAAAATATATAGTTTTTGATTGTTTAGACTAATTTTATGATTTTTTATCTTAAGCAATCCCTTGTGATGTGCAATATAATATAATATAATATGTTATAGTGTATTATAATATAGGATGCCATAACATAGTGTAACATCATGCATTATAGCATACTATTGTGTATTACTACTTGTTGTTTAGCATATTTTAGTGTATTACTACTTGTTGTTTAGCATATTTTGTTTAGCATATTTAGTTTGTTAGTATGATGTAGTAGAGTTTGTACTCGTATAATTTATAAAAATATTGATTTATAGGTTGAGATGATGGGATTTGGCCAAATTTAAAGTAAGCTTTAGGGAACATCATTGGGGGTCTTCTACGGTGTGTCATTTAATCAAAAGAATAGAATTTTGCATCCAAAATAAATTTTCAGTTTTCAACCAAATTTTATAAATTTTTTGTCAAAAGTGATTCATTTTAAGGTGTAATGTAAGACAATATATTATATGAAAGCATATTAAAATATAATGCACATAACAATATAACTTCACATATATATATGAATGTGTTAGTGTGTTACTAAATGTTATTGTACATTTTAGTATGTTTTACTTTGTTATAATCCGTTGGGTCAAAACTCACAAAATATTAATTTGAAGGTTGAGATGGAAGAATTTGGCAAATTCACGGCACACACAGAAGCAACACCAAAATTATGCTATTTTGTACCATTTCTAATAGGAAAATAACAATTTTATATCCAAAATGAACATTATTCATATTTTGAGAAAATTTTGTTATTTGTTCCTTTTAAGTGATTCTAATGAGGTGTATTATTAGAAAATATATTATATAATACCAAATTATAATATAACATCATATATTATAATATAACATTGTGTGTTAATTCACACTATAATATGTTTAGCATGATATTGTATAGTTAGTTTGAGCTTGCACCATCACAAATCATAAAATGTTGATTACAATGTTAAGATGATGTAATTTGAACAACTACATTGTTAGGCTTTTGGTTGAAGTATTAAAGGTGTGCATAAGAGAAGAAATAAGATTTGATGAGAATTCATGTCAAGGACATGGAGGGAGATCCACTAGGGGATCACACATTTGGACATGACATGTGAGGGGTCGAGGCATAGAAGAAAATCTAGGGATAAGGTTTGAATTTTATTTGATTATATGATTTATGGAAAGAAGATCCCCTGGGAATAGGAATCTATAATCCACCAGGGATTAAATTCAAATCAACTTTAATTTGTTTTGTTTTAATTGATGTGGAGGCATATCTGCTAGAGATATGGGCTCGAGTCTGCTAGGGATCGGGTATATAATCCTTCCACTTGGGAAGCAGGTTTGGGCTATCTGTTGGGGATTGGGATTTGAGTTTGAATTCATAGATTTTTTTGGGGATGTATCCACTGGGAATAAGAGTTTGGTTGGATTTCTTTGAATTAGATTCTATTTGGGGAGTTGTTTTAATTTTGCTCCACTAGGGAGGTTGGTTCTAAATTTGATTTGTTTGCTTGACTTGTTTATATATGATTTGGGGGCTCCACTAGGGAGAAGGGTGTGATTTAACTCCACTAGGAAAAATTAGATTTAATCTAGTTAATGTGGACCATGGTGTGCGATGGACTCACTGAGAAGAAGCTTTATCAGCCTTGACCTACCTCAGGTTTACAAATCCAAAGGGATAGTCTACCGGCTATGGGGTAGAGCTTGCCAACCTAAGGGGTTGCCTTTTGGTGTGCAACAGTTGTGCTAGGTAAAAGGCATAGCATACTTACACCTTCCAAAGCGAGGAACAACTACTGGGGTGACCTATTGGATGCACAACAAATTGAACCTAACCTAGGGTGAATACTAAGTGAATGCCCTTGGGGACTTATGTCAACTCAAAAATAGTCAGGAATATTTTTATCTAAATTCCATGTGATCTAATATGGTTTGTTTGGTTTAGTTTGATTTTGAATTGAGGGCATATCCACTGGGAATGTGAAGTTGGTCAAATTTGATAGATTTAATTTATGGACCATGTCTGTGCGATGGACCACGAGAAGGGGATATATCAAACTTGACCTATCTCGATTTACAAATACAAAGGGATAGTATTGAGGTAGAGCTAGCCAACAAGGGGTTTGCCTTTGGTGTGCAATGGTTATGCTAGGAAGAAGGCGTAGCAAACTTTCATCTTCTAAAGTAGGGAACAACCACTGGGGTGACCTATTGGTAGCATAACATATCAAACCCGACTTACGTACGACTGCTGAGTGAATGCTTTGGGGACTTATATCAACTCAAGAGTAGTCGGCGATTCTATAGGGAGTTTTGACTCTTTAAAGATAGGATGTCTACTTGGGAAAAAAACTAGGGGTGTCCTCTAATCCACAAGTGAATATATTTTTTGTTTATATGTTTGTGTGGACCTGTTGGTGTCGAGGGACCACACCTTGTATGTAGGCATTGACCTATCTCAGATTTATTGGGCTAAGGGAGAATCTGCACATCCACATTATGGATTCTCCAACCACAGAGGTGGTTAATAGGAAAGCAGAACTATCCAATCTGATAGTAACCTGGGTAGTTTCTAAATGGGGTCGCAAAGGACATGATCCAAATATAGTGCCCATGGGGAGGTGCTACTAGGGCTTATCTCAAGCAGAAAAGAAAGCCTATAGGTGTTGGCCAACTCAGGAGAAAGCATAGTGACTTACATCTTCCATGAGTGGTGTATCCTAAGGTGTAGAACCAACCAACCTAAGGTGTATCCATCGCATGAGTGTGTCTATCATAGTGAGAACCAACTAACCTAAGGTGCGTGTCCAACGATCAATCTAGGAAAGAAAGCGTGTAGGCTTACAACTTTCCAAGTGGGCGATCATCGAAAGTCTTCATCGATGGGACAAATATCTCGACCTAGAGAACCTACTTGGGAGCCACGAGGAAGGATTGGACCTAGACTTGAAGCAGTCAGGAGAGATGGAGCCACTTGGGGAATCCTAAACCTCAAATATATTAAACCCAATCAATGCTAATTAATTCAAGAGAACATAGATTCACATTCTCTTAAATGAAGCCAACATGAGGTAGCTTACCCATGCATTAAGGCCTACCAAACTAACAAGGTCAAGTGAAATGGCCAAGTAAGGAAGGAAAGTGTAGTAGACTTACATCCTCCAAAGCAAGAACACCACTGGGGTGACACACTAGCAGGGTAGCATGTCAGCCCGACTTAGAGCAGCTATTGAGTGAGTGCCACTGGGGGGGTTAACTTAACTCGAGTTACTTGAGACAAAAGATATGTTTTTATTTTATATTTTTGTGTTGTGTCAATGAGGTATAGGATGCTCGGGTTCACCTACCTAAATACATCATGGCATTTGCAAACAAGAATACTTTTGACATGGAAGAGATTAAATTCAAATGAAATTTTCATTGATGATAATTATTTTCAAACATGATTTATAATTTGTTTAAGTAGAGCCTATTGATTAGAAGCATTTAGCGCTCTCCCTTATGATTAATAAGCTGATAAGATCCTCCTTGGTAGGCCTTCTCTATGGCAAAGGGCCTTCCCAAGTGGGTTCAAACTTGCCTCCCATCTTACGATGGGCAACAATCGATCTCCTTAGAACTAAAATAAGCTCTGTTACTTGAAAATCTATAGTATGAACCAACTTATTGTGAGCTTGAATCAATTTTTCTTTGTACAACTCAAGGTTTTGGCATGCTCGCAGGCCTCTCTCCACCAATCCTTTGAGCTCTTCTAACCATAACTTGGTGTTTTTCTCTATTGTGATCTTGCTACCCACAACTATCCTTAGTGATGGGAGTTGGACTTCTAATGATAAAATGACTTCGGACCCATAAACTAAGGAGAAAAGAAAGAGTTGAGTTCTTGTGGTGCGTAGGTATGGCTTCAACTAACTGCTCATGCCATTATCGCTTGTTATTGTCAAGTGTCTTCTTTTGTATTTAGATGAGAGTTTTGTTGAAGGCTTATGCTAAGCCATTTACCCTTGCATAGTTGATGGTAGAATAACCCCAATCTATGTTATGTCTACGGTCAAAGTTGTTGACCTCATTGTTAAGCTCTCTCCTATGCTCTTGTTGATGGCACCCTATACCGCCAATCCTTTGATCAAATATGGTTACATTGTTTAGACAAACATGAAGCCCATGGCATTAAAATTGAGTACACTCAGTCTATGTGAAGCACATCAATCGATCCAAGATGAAGATGAAGATCAAGCAACTTTGATACTACCCTTTGATGATTACGTGCATGGATGTAGCTAGGAGATGCCATCAGTGTCAGATACACGGTGTGGTCTTCCACCAACCTCCCAACATTCTACACCCTACATTGGTCTCATGGCCATTTGAGTGTTGGGTACCAACATTGTGGTGATTGATCCTCTTCTTCTAGGGGCATCAATTCATCTTAGACCACTACTTTTCCAAGTGGCGGCCATCCCACTCGGAGGGTCATGCTCAATATGTGCTTAGTTTTTAGAACCATATCGTATATAGGTTTGGGATGCCTTAATGAATTATATCGATAATGGTACATTCAAAAGCATGAAGATCAAAGCTTGGAAGACACGTTATAGATCGGAGATACTCCACCATCTATTATCCTAGTGCAAATGGCTTAGAAAAAGCATTCAACAAAACTCTCATCCAAATATTGAAGAAGACTCTTGATGACAACAAACGATAGTGGAACTAGCAGTTGATTGAAGCCTTGTGGGTCTACCACACCATATACCAAACTCCAACTCAGTCTACCCCATTTTTCTTAGTGTATGGGTCTGAAGTTGTTCTACATTTAGAAGTTCAACTCCCGTCACTAAGGATAGCATTGGGTAGCAAGATCACTCTGAACCAATGCAAAGTTACGGTTAGAAGAGCTGAAGGTTTGGAGGAGAGTCTCCTGAGCATGTCAAAATTTGAGCCAAAATGGTTCAAGCTCACAAGTGGTCCCCTAGGTCTTTCAGTAGGAGAACTTGTGTTAGTCCTAAGGAGACCAATTGTTTCCCATTGAAAGATGGAGGAAAGTGTGAACCCACTTGGGAAAATATGTCATAGATAAGGCCTACTAAAGAGGATCTTATCATCTTATTGATTGTAAAGGGGAACGATCCTTCCAATTAATGGGCTCTATCTAAAGAATAATTACCCATGAAAATCATGTTTGAAAACAATTATTAATAAAAGAATAAAATTTGATTCCATTCATTAAATCTTCTCTTCTTTCAAGTGTTATTTTCTTGTTGAATCACTGACATGTCTAGGGTAGGTGTAAGAGTCCCCTAGTGGCATCCTATCCCTCTTTCACAACACAAACTCAATTTCCCGACATTATTAGAATAGGTGTAAAAGAACTTGAGAGGCATCCTATTTCGATTAGCACAACTAAGATAGGTGTGAGACCCAACATCCTTTAGTGGAATTCTTTTTTGCCATATATGGCACCATTTTATCAATCGCCTAGCGTGTTTAAGGTAGGTGTAAGAGTCCCCTAGAGGCATCCTATTCCTTTTGATGTGGGAGCAAGCCCCCTATGGCACTCACTAATTAGCTGCTCTAGGTCGGGTTTACTTGCTACCTCACTAGTATGTCACCCTAGCGGTCATTTGTTTGGAAGATGTGAGTCCCCGTGCTTTCTCCCTAACTTGACCATTGCAAAGCAACGAGTGCCTTGTTAGTATGGTAAGCTTCACTGCCCAGCCAGTAAGCTACCTCATGTTGACTTTGTTTAAGAAGATGTGAGTCCCCATGCTTTCTTCTTGAACTAATCATCATGATCTAACTAGGTCGAGTATGTTTGAGGTCTAGGATAAGTCCCCCAGAGGCTCCTTTCCTCTTGACTATGTTTGAGTCGATATAAGTTCCCAAGTGGCATTCACTTAGTAGTCACCCAAGGTTGAATAACACCAATCGAGCCGAAGACAAACTATCCCAACAATCAATTCTGCTATGGGAGGATGTGAGTCCCTGAGCTTTCTTCCTATGTTGATTATTGCAAACTGATGGGTACCTTAGGTTGGTTGATGTTCACTATGCTGATAGTTACTCACCCAATAGATACACCACTCTTGACAGATATGAGTCCCCGCACTTTCTCCTTGAGTTGAACACTGAATACTTATTGAATATATATGACTAGCCAGGTCATCTTCTTCATGGTTTTAGATTAAGCCCTTAGCGACCTTATTCCCTGCGGGCACTCTATTTGGATCACATATTTTGTGACCCCATTTAGACACACAACCGTTACTTTTGGATTGGGGTCCCCTTTCTAGTAACCACCCATGGTTGGAGAATTTGTTCAGCGGATGTGTAAATTCTCCCTTAGTTCAGTAAATCTAAGATAGGTCTAGGCTAATATAAGCTACTTCTCAATTTTATCCCTCACAAACTAACAGAGTCCATGATAAAATAAACTAAACAAAATAAACAAAATAACTTGTGGATTAGAGAGCTCCAAAGGCCTCTCTTCAGCGGGCATCATCTTTTATTGTGACTCATTTATATTCATATATAATGAAATTAATAAATCAATCACTCAAATTAAATTCAAACCCAATCCTGAGTCCTTAATTTTCCTCTAGGACTTTTCCATCATGATCAAACCAATTCAAATTCAAGTTTTTTCACTTTCATTTATATTCTCATTTATATTCACATATATCGAAAATTATAAATCAATCAATAAAATTCAAATTCAAGTTTAAACTCCAAAATTTCCCAAGTCCTTTAAATTCCCTTTGACTTAGCTTGATCATGAGCAAATCACTTCAAATCCAGAAATTTTTTATCCCATTTATATTATCATTTATATTTATATAAATGAAATGAATATAAATTCAATCAAAACCACTTAAAAAATCAACTCAAATACATTCAAAATCCACTAAGCCTCTAATTTAAAATCTTGAACTTATCCAAATAAACTTCAAATCATGCCAAACTCTTGATTTTCTTCATGATTCAATCAACCTACAATCTGAATCAAATATAAATAACTTCAATCACCAAATCAAAACTCAATTCAAAATAAACCAAAATCCATTCATGTTCTTCTTTTGAATATGAAATTGTCAAATGAATTAAAACCCATTTGACTTCAATCCTCTTACCAAATGGATATTTCAATCAAACCATATACAAGTTAAATAAATTTGACCAACATTTCCCATTCTCCTTGACCTAAAGTGACCTAATGTACTCTCATGAGCCAAATTCTAATCCTCCAAATTGGATTGAATCAAACTCACCTATGCCTCTCATCATGATCATGTCCCATGAGATGATCATCCTCTCAAACTTCAAACCTGGGTTGACAAATTAGCCAAAATGAAACCCACATAGCCAAAATCCTTAGGGTCAATTTGATTGAAACCATTGATCTAAGTTCATTCATGAACTATGTTTGAACTTGACCAAGTCAACTGAGCCTACACTTAGCCACTTGACCCAAGTTGACCCAACTTGACCTCAAAGTCAAAATATATCAAAAATTGATAAGGAAAATTTATTAAAACTTGGTTAAGTTCATTTCACTTACTTACCAAACCTGATTTTACTAGGCCTCTTTATCTAATTGACCTTGAACTTGAGAAAGGGTCATGTTTGAGTCAAACTTATTGATTGAAACAATCAATCTTCATGACTCAAACCTAAACCCACCCATGATCAAATCAAATTCAAATTTCAACTTATTATTTGACCTAAATGAGTCATATGCCAAATAAACTAAACCAATTAAAACCAAAGCAACCAAAATATCTAAATGATCTTAATCCCAACCCTTGGTTTGACCCAATTTGACCAATTTCAACTTATTTATATTCTCATTTTGATTTAAATATAAATGAAATATACCAAATGAATCAAATCCAATGAAATTAACAAACTATTTTTTCAATATACCCAATACTCAAACTTATATTTTCTCACCATTTCAAATTTAATCATGAGATTTTCCTTAGATAAATCTTATATAATAAATTTTCATTCAATCTTTCGATCAAAATCTTCCTTTAGTCCTTCCATTACTCCTCAAAGATAAGATCTCATCATCAATTTTGGATAATCAAATAAATCATTTTAAATCCTATTTTACCATTTTAAAATTTAATTCATCATTAAATCTTTGATAACATATATAAATCCAATTTCCATGCATTTTGAATGATTTTAAGTCTTTCCTCAAAACTTGACTTTAAATCCCATTAGATCAAATTATATTTTAAATAATTTAAATCTCAAAACTTCAAAATTCATATAAAATATTTAGAAATATGAAAATTAAATTCCACAAAATAATTCAATCTAGAATAATCTAAAATTGGCTTTAATGGATTTTGAATTGTATCTTTCTCTAATTTTGTCATAAAATCATTTTTATTACTTCAATTTAATGATTAATCTCAAACTTCTTGAGTATATTTTATGACTCATCCCATAATTTTCTTGAGATTTATTGATCAATTAGATTAATTGCTAATCATTTCTAATCCACCTTTATATAATTAAATAATTAAGATTTTGTGTTTTAATCTTATTGAAGTTAAATTTGATATAATGAATAATTTTAAATAATTTATACCAAGCTATTCCATAAACCACCTTTCCTTCTTAATACTCAAATAGGCTAATTCATTATTACCCTCTTAATTTTCTCAAAATTTTAAGACTTTGAGACTTAATTAATCAATTTGGGTGATCTTTGGGTGTTGAGCCAAGTTTAATTAAAAATCAAAACTCAACTCTATGTGTGAAATTGATTGAAATTACTTAAGTTAAACCCTTAGCAATTAACCATTAATCATGAGCCAAATTGCATTACCCTTCTTCCTAGGTCATTGCAAACTTGTGAGATTTAATGTCATCTCATTGGCTCATAATTACTTGGTTAACTATGTTAAGGTGGTGTAGTAAGTTAATTAACATGTTTAATTCATACCTTAACCAAATCAAAATCAAATGAATCTAATCATCTAAATTAAATAAAAATTCCAATCACTAAATGGGTTAAATAGCAAACTCAACCACATTTTCAAAATTAAATCATACCAAATCAAACAAAATCATACTAAATAAACTTTGATTTACTTTGGCTTTCTTATTTCATAAGATTGTCTTTAGGATTTAATTAAAGTGAATGTGACATGCTTTCATTGGTTTAATTCCCAACTTGCTAAATATGTATGTCATGTGGTTTCATGCATCCATGCTTTTCAAAAATCAAATTTAAAATGAAAATATTTACTTTATGTCAAATTTCATGTTTTATTAAAGTAGAATATGAGTGGATATTATCACTGAAATTCTAATTATTTTCAAAAATAAGAATCAATTATCAAATTGAAAGTGTTTATATCTTAATTATAAGCTTGCATGTGGTAAAATATGGATGTGCATTTTCTCCTTCTCTTCTCTTTTAGTTTAGTTTTGAATATTTGACAAGGTTATGGTTCATTTGAAAAGAACCCAAACACTTGCCTAATTTCATATCATATTCATTCCTACTATCATAAGAAGGATACTGCTTGATATAATTCATAAACAAAAAATCTCTAATACAAATTTTTTGCATTCTTTCTTTAATTCATTTCTTTTATTTTTATGTTTTAAGGAAAGTTGTATATTAATGGACAACTTCCGAGGTTCTGAGGCTTTAAGTAGAACAGATCTTGTACCAAATAATTATTAATGGTTTTATACTCACTTATCTTAACATTAATGTGTGCATGTGAAAATTGGATAAAGAAATTTCTATGAAAATCATGCATCATAAACTTTCAAATTTCTTAAATGAATTACTTAGCATGCATCATAATGTGTTTTTTAATTTCTCAATTGTGTATAAATATGTTTAGGACTCATCCATATGCATGTTATACATGTTGGGAAAGAAATGAAGTGATGTATGTTTTGTGGTAGTTCATTTATTTAATCTTAAACTTTCTTTTTTGAATAGGTTTGCTTAGAGTTCATCTATACTTAGGATTAATTAAACATTTAATCAAACATTTCTAAACAAAACTAAAACATGAATCTACTTTAGATATTACTTAGGTTAGGGAAAAGAGAAGTTCTCTTTTCCTCTCTTTATAACAGTAATTAATTATATTCACTTGAACCTAATCAAAATGAAATAAAATAAACCCAAATTAATTAAATCACTGAAATCTCTAAGTTGAACATGCTTCACACTTAGAAAATTCTAACTAAAACCATACTAAATTACACAAAGCAACACATTAGACTAAGTCACCTAAAGCTTTAATTATGCATTTTTTGATGCTTGCTTTTATTTTATAATATATGTTTTAGTTTGGATGTTAATGTATGTGTAGAATAAATGGTTTTAATCTAAATTGTCTTAACAGAGGATTGTGCTTAAAACATAATAAACAAAATATAAATGATTTAAATTTGCAATCTAAGAAGAATCAATAGGCCAAAATGTGTATATCAAATATACATGCTTGATTTGGTTTGTTTATTTCTTTCTTTAAGATTGGCTAGATTGCTTTCCTTTTCATGTTTTTGTAATTAGTTTTGAATGATTGTTATGGATTAATGTCATTGGTCATAAGATCTCATCTTATACATGTGAATTTAGCATCCACCTTTACCATCAAAAGAAAGAACTAAGAAGAAAGAAGAAGAAAAAAAGAAGAAAGAAGAATGAAGAAATGAAGCAACTCATAACAATGAATTCACTTTTGTATTTAATTCATTTACTTTATATAGCTTTCAATTTGTTTTATTTGTTTGTGGTGGTAGTACCATAATGGTCTTATTCTTTTGCATTTAGTTTATAAATTGATTGATGATTTTTTTAGCTTTGCATTAAGTGGCATCCTTTTTCTAGTTTCTTCCTTACTTTATGTATGGTAGATGTGGATAAGCTCTTAAGAAAAATAAATCAAACAAATCTAATAATTTAAAACTAAAAATGAACTCATATCACCTTAAGCTTGCTAAAATCAAGATAAAAGAATTAGCAACTTAATTTGATGAGTATTTGTTTTATAACATCATACAAATGCATATTATTTTCACTCTTGATTGGAGCTTACCATTGAGAAACTTGGCTTGACCTTTGAGATCCATGGTGGAAACACACCTCCTCCCTTCTCGCTGATTTTGGCCAATAATCTCATTTCTTATGCATTAGGAATATGAATCCTATTAGCTTGAGTCAAAATAATTATCTAAAAATTAAAATAAAAATGAAATATGAATTGCATTAGATTTAGATCATTTGAAGCATGTCTTTACATGATCTGGTCTCTTTATGGAATGAGTTTAAGGACTTGGTCTATTTTTAAATAAATAATATCCTAGTTATCTTGTATAAATCATATGACTTGCCTACATGAATTTAAAATCATAGGAAGTTAGTTGACCAACATTTAAGTCCAAATAGTTGGTTTGTTCTCTTGTAAAAATGTACCATTTTTTTTTGTTATATTTAGGTTGTGCATGATAGATTTATTTAAGTTTTGCTTCTTTTGTGGCCATAAGCTTAAATCCTCATCTTAGGCATTTCCAATCTTGTGTTATGGAATCATAAGTCCTAAATTTTTAATGAAAATTTAAACTCAAATAAATTAAATCAATTTCAAAAATATAAAGCCCAACTATAGATGTTTGAGATGGCTAGGTTTCTAGTTGCATCTCCTACTTATCTTCCTTGGCATGATAATCTCTCTTTGATTAATCCCATTTGATCTTCCAAAATAAATTAATTGATTTAGTCCCACTTTGAAATCTTTGGAGACAATGATCATTTACCTTATTGAGGTATTCTTAGGGATCCCATCTTAGATGTAATTAATATGGGGCTTGCCCTATAGGGATTATGATGACCCTTTAAAATAAATCTTACTTTACTTGTAAAAGTAGGGAAGAATCTTTAGTACATTAACCCATTGTCCTTAGGAGTCCTTATTTGGGTGATTAGGTCCATTGTAGTGGTGACTTCTATCTCTCGAGATAGTACACTTGTCCTCAATGTCATGCAGATCACCTTAATAAAAATATTGATTATGGTGTAACAAGGCATATATTCTTTTATATATTTTTGTTTTCATTTATCCTTCTTTAGGGAGGGGATAGTTGAAGGCAAGAATGTATAAAGAATAATAAAGATTTTTTACTTTGTTAGGGATGGTTCCTCTCTCCATCTTGATTAATGATCATTATATTGAGCATCGATAGTGGGTTGTACTTTTGGTATGAATCAAGGTTTGTACTTTGGTATGAATGAGACTTTCTTTCTTCTTTGGCACTTGGCTTATTTCATTCTTAAGTTGAGTTCCATATTTATGTTTAGGACCTCATGTTGGTCTTAAAAATTTTTTTCTAATGGGTAAAAGAAAATATCTAAATAAAAGAAAACATTTAAGACTTCCTCCTTATCATTTTTATGATAAGGAAAGGTTCATTCTAAAATAACAAGATAAAATTTTTCCATAAGAACTTTGCTTTAAAAGCACTCTTTCAAAATACATAATAAATATTTTCACAAAATTTTATCACCTTATTTAACAATTCTCATAATTTTATAGGTAGAATTTTTAAAAATAAAATTAACAATCTTTTCCAAAAGCACAATGACATCTTCAATTCATTTTTTGATGATTTCATTTTCAAATAAAATAATCTTTCCAAAAGTCAAAATCAAAATCTAAAATAAAATAAAAGCATGAATTTTTCCATTCAATACACTCTTTTATTGAATGAGTTTCATTTTCAAACAAAACTAAATTCTTCAAAAGCATATATGAACATCTCCATTCAATATACAAATTTATTGAATGAAAATTTCATTAATAAAAAAATAATATTATTGAAAATCCCACTTAAACATATCCCATATGATTAAGTTGGAATTCCTCTTCAAAACAATAATCACACACAAAACAAAATTTTACATTTTAAAAATAAGATTGATTTCCATCCTTACATACCCAAATTTGTTGAATGAGTCTTCATAATTCAAAACACATTTGGAACTTCATTTTAATACTAAAATTTGCTATGAATCTCAATCCAAAATCAAAATTTTACATTTGGAACTTCATTTAGCATACTCAAATTTATTAGCTGATCTCTAAATTCAAAATCAAAAATTTCAAACACATATTTCGAACTTCATTTAGCATACTCAAATTTGTTAAGTGAAATCTCCAAATTCAAAATAAAAAATTTTCATGCACATTTTGGAACTTCATTTAGCATACTCTTAAGTGAAGTCTCCAAATCAAAATCAAAATTTTCAAAACAAATTTGGAACTTCATTTTGCATACTCAAATTTGTTAAGTGGAGTCTCCAAATTCAAAATAAAAAAATTTCAAACACATTTTTGGAATTTCATTTAGCATACTCAAATTTATTAAGTGAAGTCTCCAAATGCAAAATCAAAAATTTCAAACACAGTTTTGGAACTTCATTTAGCATACTCAAATTTGTTAAGTGAAGTCTCCAAGTTGAAAATCAAAAATATTTTCAAACACATTTGGAACTTTATTTAGCATACTCAAATTTGCTAAGTTAAGTCTCCAAATTCAAAATCAAAAATTTTCAAACATATTTGAACTTCATTTAGCATACTCAAATTTGTATGTAAAGTCTCCAAATTCAAATCAAAAAATTTTCAAACACCTTTGGAACTTTTCTTTAACATACCAAATTTGGTGAGAAGTTTCCATTTTCAAAACTAAATCAAAATTTTGAACACATATTTTGGAATCTCATTTAGCATACTCAAATTTGCTAAGTGAAGTTTCAAATTCACAAAACTAAGTGGGATTTCATCCTTAGCATTATTTATATTTGGTAAAAGTAAAGTCTCCACTTTCAATCAAATCAAAAAAAAATGAAACACATTAGGATTTCCTTAGCAAACAAATTTGCTAAGGATCCTTCTTTTCAAACAAAAAATCAAATATCCAAAATAAATGAAACTCCTTAGGATTTTCTTAGCATACCCAAATTTGTTAGAATCTATTTTCAAAAATCAAACAAAACACACTTGGTTTCTCACTTAGCATACCTAAATTTTTCTAAGTGAAAAGTTCAATCTTCAAAATCAAACAACAATTCACAAAAAGAAATAATTATTTTCAATACCCAAATTTGCTAAGTAAGCAAAATTCAAATCAAAACAAAATCAATTGACCCTTACTTTAACATACTCAAATTTGTTAAGGAAAGTCCTCAAATCAAAATAAATCTAAATTAGAAAAATTTATAGCATCCTTCTCAAAATATTTGAATCACTTTTCAACTACCCAAATTTGTTGAAGTTGGAATCATATTAAAATTCCTCTTTCAATCAAATTTCTAAATCTCTCAAATCCATTTGAACCACTTAACACCAAGATGTTGGATGTGGGTTCAAATTTTCAAATCAAAAAAAATCAACAAAGATAATGATCCAAGCTTGTTTCTGTATTGATTCTCACCATCATTCTGATCTTTCTGGAATTTTTAGTCTTGTTGTTGATCTAAAATGGCGACTTGTAGAAATTTCTTTTCACTTTCCCTCAATGGATTTAGCTTTGGAAGAACCAATTGGATCATACACTTATCCATTTTGGTAGGGATTTGAGGGGATTACATGTGAGGCACTCTCCTCACTGTTAGATTGGTTGGGCAAATTCATCTAGATTGATCTACCTTTTGATTCTTACAACTACTCGTTGAAGAGGAAAGTAGTGGCACCACTTTCAGTCCCATTTAGCATTTAATTTTTGTGCCTTGTGGTTTCTCGTGCTTCCCTTTTAGCACCCTCATTGCACTCTAAGTAGGCTCCTCATTTAGATTGCCTCCCTACTTTTGAGTCGGAGCTCTCCTCTCAATCTAAACACAATGAAAGAACAAAACCACATGATCAAGTATACACTAGGATTTCAAGATGGAGGCGTTGTCCATTCATTATTGAGTTTCCATTTTGACTTCACCACTGGTTACATCAAACCAGTTTCATCATATCTCTAGGTCTAGAGGATGTTAGGATTCACACATCTCCACCAATGATCCTCACATCATTTACTCATTTGGTTGTCATACCTCAAATTTGTGCTAGGTTGGCAAAGCTTATGGTGTTCATGGTGAGCTCAATTTGATTTGAGATCCATTATCCCCCGTAGTGTGGGAAAATATATTCATCAAGAGAGGGCCAGAGAGTCCCATACATCTACTCACATTACCAGTAGGGAGAGGAAGAGGTTGATCAATTCAACACTTGTTGATTTTCTGCTCATTTAGCAGACCATCAACATCATCTTACTGACCTCATCAAGGACTCATCATAGAGAATTCGGTGGTGTCTCCACACTCTCTACCCCATTCCATCACTAATCAGTCTAGCATCTCTTCATCAAAGGCCATGGCCATATGAAGCATACGTTGGTGATCACTACAAAGGATCCTACCCCATCTACATTTGTTTTGAGGCCAAGCTCTTCCCCTTACCATGGTGGTAGTGCGGGGAATAAACCCCAAGCAGTGGTCATCCCTTCACCAACTCTTTTCGGTGGTGATGGCGGTAGTCATTTAGGAGCGAATGATAGCCGCTAATAAGTAGAACCTCTAGGAATCCCTCTCATTTGCAGTGATAGTAGACTAGTGATGCATCTCATGGATTGACTCCCGGCAAGTGAGTGCGGTGCCTCTATGCATGATGATCACATTTCGATCATTTGTTCCCATTTAGATAGATCATTCTCTCGAGAAGATAGTAACACATTATCTTGTAGAGAAGAAGGAGATTTAGGGGTATGGTTGGTCAGATGAGGAGAAGGCTAGCTTTGATCCCAATGAAGATGACTTATGGGACTTCGGAGTGCATGGTAGATAGAGGATCTCTCTTCTTGGGGAGCAATAGGCCATGGAAGGTGATGAGGTTGATCGGAAGACACACCAATCAGCCAACACCTTGATATAGTTGAAAAAAAAAAGATGAGCAAATAGATAGGATGCATAGTTAGAGGACTTATTAGCGGATTTTGGTACTTTAGAAATAAGCCCATTAATCATCCTACTACAACATGGTGCTTTGGGTTAGTGCATGTCTTGGACCTAGCCAAGACCTTACCTCTCATTAAGCAAGGTAGTACTAGCATATATAAGAAGTAGTGGAAAGTACCTCCATGCAAGAAAAAGACATCAGATCCATGGTTGAGCAGCAAGTGAAAGAATGATTGGATCAAGCCCAGGGAGGATCATCTATTCAAAGGTAGACCCTACCGGAGGAATTTGATTCAATCCAATATTCAAGGGTTTATCCACCTTCCTTCAAAAGCTTTGATGGCGTGGAAACCCAAGAAAGTATAACACGAGACCAATTATAATGGGGCGGCGTGCTTTGCTTTTTCGCCTCTTTGTTAGTAGCCTAATAATGATTGCTTGATTGGTATGTTGAGCGCCCAAAAGTTCAATAGACATTTCTGAGTTAGAGCAACTCTTTATCAGAGGTTCTTGGAGCTCACATAGAGTATAGGTGATCTCGTTGTATAACAACACCAAGTGTGTCCCTTGTTGATTATATTCTCTCGATGGCATAACCAGTATGAAATCGACCCATCAAAGCATGCCATTGAGAATCTTTAAAGAATATCCATGGCTCTTCATGCTTAAGGGCTTCACTATCAAGACATTTGAAGCTAATCAACAAGGCGGCTATTCTAGGAGAGGCCAAATAGTTGTGTTTTCAAGACTAGTTGCTTAAAGCAAAAAGGTCGTGAAAGAAGTGGAGTAGTGATAGTGGTAGATAAAGAGTAGCTAGTTAGAGATGGGTCAGACCATGACCTCAAGCCTCTACCTCTTTTTCCACCAGCAGAAGCCTAGCGCCTCCACGGCCGGCACCCACCTCCTGACCATACCACTAGTAGCGGCACACATACCCCAAGTAGCTATGGTTCCACACTCTTTTAGATAAGCAACAAACCTTATTCATTTAAGAGGAGGTACTCAGAAGATCTTTAAGAATCTTGTAAAGAAGCTTGATTTTTACTCTAACCTACGAGATGGAGGAAGTAGGCAAAGTCATGATCTTAACTTTTGCCTACCATATCTAGGCCATTTTTTTGGAGGATTACTTCACATTTAAGGGTGGCTTCAACACAACTTCAAGACCGGTGTTGTAGTTATCCCAAAGGAATACCTTATGGAATAACCATCTAGCTCCATTAGGGTAATCCTTGTAGATACATGTGATCCTTCCAAAACCCAAGAAGGTTGGGATATTTCTTTATCAAAACCTCTAAGAAGATCATCCAAAGATCAAGAAGCTTTCCTTACAAGCACAGTTAGCTCAAACCTCCAACATCAAGGAAGGTTTGCAAGTTTGCTCGAGGAAAGGAGCTTAGAAGACAAAATGGATAGCCATTAGCGCAACCACCAGAGTCGACCTTCAACCTATAGTTAAACTTCCACGGCGGCTTCTTCCACTTCATTAGCTCTTCTTCTCTTAGTATAACTCTTGTATGTGGGATAAGGGCATCAAATCCTTTACCCCACTCACTTTACTTGATTTTTACTTTGTACCTCCAAATAGATCTAAGATTGAAGAATAAAGCTAGTTTGAATTACATCTGTGTCACTTTTGATGGGTTATCTTCTTCTATTCCTAATGATAACTCTTCAAGATAAAATAACTATAACAATTTTAATCTTCCTCTTTTTTATTCAGAGTTGGACTTTCCTACTCTGAATACTATGGGTTCGCTTCTTGAGATAGACTTGGAATCATCATTATTGAGGGTCTCATAGGAGAAGTTGTAGGTGAGCTGATGTGGTAGAGCCTTCCATTACCCTACCACAAGAGATCTCCGAAGTCAACCTCCATAGTGGCAAGGTTCTACCTCCTAGGGTAGTACCTCAAGATAGAGGGAAATAAGTCATTGGTATAGAGGATAGAGTAGCCCCTCCACAGAATGCTCTACCTTTGGATAAGCTTGTAGAGGACCAGCCAAAGGTGGACTATAATGTCCTCCCTCATCTAAGAAAGTTTCCATCTAAGCTAAGCATATATGATGCCTTCTTATCAAAGAGATGAGGGAACTAATCAAGGCTCTCCTTGATTCTATGGTTAGCTCAACGCCTAGGTGAGGAGGCATATTATATAGAAGAAGCTTAGTGGATCACCTTCACAAATGATGACCTTCTTCTAGGGGACTTGGAGCACAACCGTCCCCTCTACATCACAATTGATATGGATAGGTTTAGACTCCAGAGTTCTTATTGATCCAGTGCATCACTGAACATTATGAGTCTAAAGACCCTTTCCTATTTGAGGATTGACATCTCCACACTCTGAGGTGATCGAATGATGTTGAGAGGATTCAATGAACAAGGTGAATGAGCTTTAGGTTCCATAGTGTTACCTTTGGAGATAGGTGATTGGAAGGCAAGTTTTACATCATTGATTCAAACACTTTGTTCCTTTGCTTTGCTCAGGCCTTGGATACATCGAAGATCATTCCATCCTCCCTCCATCGATTGCATCAAGTTCAGAAAAGATGGGATTGAATACCGTGTTAATAGAGATGAAAAGCCATTTTCAGTAAGAGAGGATGAAAGCTACTATCTTCCTCAAAATACCCTTTCTCGTGAACTTGGACAAAATTCAAATTCAAAAGCAAAAGAAAAAGAAAATGAAGAAAAAGAAAAGCCAAAAGAAAATGAAAATAAAATTAAAAATTCAAGTGAACAAGAAAGGGGAATTGAAGAAGAAATAAATTTGCATATTACATTCCATCCACAGTTCATTCCATCATATGAACATGTGGGAAGGATGGCTCAACCTCCACCAGGCAGAGGCAGAGGTAGAAACATAAGCAGTTCCAGAGGTGGAAGACCTCCTAGTTGGCCATCAACCAACAAAGGTCATGTTCTAGTTCATAGGAGTACTACTATTCACATACACTTGGAATCCAACTCAGAGGGCGAGTCTAATGTGATTAGTATACCAGCCAACCTCTCTCAGCGGGTTTCATTGGAGGTGACTTTCAATCCGGGAAGATGAAGACCAAGCACTAGAAAAAGCAAAGTATTCAAATTAGGTTTATGTATTAGGCGGCTTAAGACCTTTAACCTCACTTACATCTCAGAAAGTTGAAGGTTTGGTAGTTAAGGAAGTCCCTAAGTCTTCCAGTGATATGAAGTCGAAGAGATTCTTTTTGGGATCATCATCCTCAAGTCCTGAAGTTAATGTACAACTTGAGGAGGATACATTTAAAGAATTAATGGAATTACCATTTGACTTTTACTCATCTTGTGTTCATAATCTTATATAGAAAGGTTTGGTTCCTCACACATGGTCCAGGCATAGGTCAGAGTACTTTGAAAAGCTATGGAACAATACAGGCAGGGAAGCACAATCAAGAGTAGGACTAGGATTCAGTATAGTGGGTCCAATCGATGACGATGATTACTACTTAGTTGTTACCAATCATTTGGAGTCTGATAGGTTCTTCTCACACAACACCAACTCTTATGAGAATGTGTGTTTAGAAACCTTAGATGATCTAGATGATCTCCAAATCAAAGAAGCATCACTAGAATTTGAAGAGGAGATTCATTTAACAATTGACAAGCTTAAAGAAATCAACCTCGGGATAGAAGAAAATCCACGCCAGACATACATCAGTTTGTTGTTGAATGAAGAAGAAACCAATGAATTAGTTAGGCTATTGATTGAGTTTAAAAGGCTTTGCATGGAGTTATGAAGAGATGTCTAGATTATCTCTTGGCATAGCAGTCCACAAGCTAGCAATAGATGCTAACGCTACCCCTATTAAGCAAGCTCCTAGACGCATGTGATTAGAAATTGAATAATAGGTCATTTTTGAAGTCAAGAAATTGATTGGTCCTGGTTTTATCAGTGAAGAAAAATATCCTGCCTGGTTAGCCAGTGTCATTCCAGTTAAGAAGAAGAATGACCAAATTCACATATGTGTCAATTTTAGGAACTTAAATAAGGCATGTCCTAAGGATGAGTTTCTTCTTCCTATACCAGAATTAATGGTGGACATCACCTCATCTCATGCAGTCTTTTCTTTTATAGATGGGTCAACTGGCTATAACCAAATCAAGATGTCTCCTGAAGATGAAAGAAACACTACTTTTCAAACCCTGATCGAAATCTTCTATTATAGGGTCATGCCTTTCGTCCTTAAAAATGCTGGTGCTACATACCAATGAGCCATGACTCAGATCTTCAATGAACTCATCCATCATTAGGTTGAATGCTACGTTGATGATCTTGTAGTCAAGTAGAGAAAGGAAGACCACCTCTTGGACTAGAGTAGTTTTGAATGGTTAAGATAATATAAACTCAAAATGAATCTCCAAGTGTGCATTTGGGTAGCTTCAAAATTCCTTGGGCTTGTTGTTTTGACACCGGGGAATAGATGATCAAAAATATTAAAGTTATCTTAGAAATGCCACCTCAGAGTTTTAAGTCCTTTCAAGGATCCTTTAAGATATTTATCTCCAACCTATGAAATGCAAGCCATTTTCAGCACTTGTCAAAGGATGCCAAGTTCAGTGGAATGATAAGTGTCGACATGCCTTCAAAGACATCAAGCGGTATTTGGTGAAAGCGGTTTAGCTATCCGGGCATGGCACTCATCCTCTACACTGGCACATTGGATGACTCTCTCGGTGCTCTATTAGCCCATGCTAATAATAAAGGGAAGGATAATGCTCTTTACTACCTTAGTATTCATCTGATTCCTACTGAAGTGAACTATCCACCTATTAAGAAACTTTGTCTAGCTTTGATCTTTGCCTCTAAGAAGCTATGACACTATATGCTTTCTCATAAGGTGAACTTGATCTCCAATCCTTTGCGGTACCTCATGACACATGCTATCAAACATTTGGCATGATGGTCCATGATCATCTTGTAGTTTGATATCACATTTGTACCCCTCAGTGGTGAAAGGATAGATGTAGTGGATTTCTTAGTAGACACCACTTCATTCTCGCTTAGTGATGATCTCCAATGAACAAATCATGAACTTAGGGGAGGCGAGCAACTACCGATGAGAGATGTATTTTGATGGTGCAGCTTCTTTTCAAAAGGGGAAGCACCACGATCTATTCTCCCAGGAAAGGCAGGGATAAGAATAGTTCTCTTAACTCTAGACTATGATGTGATTCTCACACTGTCTTTCCAACCCCTGTACCAACAACGAAGCTGAGAATGAGGCTTTGATTGCCAGTCTGGAGTTAGCCATCACTATCAATATCAAGAGCATCAACATCTTTGGGGATTCTCAGTTGGTTATCAACCAAATTGTCGGGTCCTACTAGGTCCTCAAACCCAAGCTTCATCATTACTACTAGTATACCATGAAGCTATTAGCATTCACAAGTCACCATCTACAAGGTTTCCTGAAGAGAACACGGTGTAGATGCTTTAGACAAACTTGCCAAAGAATTGGCATATCCGGAAGATGAGTCCATTTCAATAAGGGTCCAAAATAGACAAGTCTTATCCTTTATTGATGTTGAACTCATCAAGAGACTTTCTCTTGAAGGGGAGGTTGTCATTGCCAAAATGGACAAGGAGCTAGATTGGAGGCAACTGTTCATAGATTATTTGAACATTGGTAAACTACCTCAAGAAAAGTCACAAGCCCATCAGGTGAAACAGAGAGCTCTCTCCTACGCTCTTGTTGATGGCACCCTGTACTGCCGGTCCTTTGACCAAATGTGACGTTGTTTAGACAAACATGAATCCCATGGCATTGTAACCGAGGTACACTCAGGTCTATGTGAAGCACATCAATCTAATCCAAAGATAAAGATGAAGATCAAGATACTTGGATACTACTGGCCTTCGATGATTACAAACTGCATGGATGTAGCTAGGTGATGGCATCAGTGTCAAGCTTTTATTTTTAGATTAGGCTTAGGTTTATTTTTAGTTTATTTTATTTTATTTAGTTTAGGTTTAGGTTTAGGATTAGTTAATTTTAGGTTTAGATTTAGGTTTTATTTATTTCAGTTTTGTTTCTTTTAGTTTAGATTTAGGTTTATTTTATTTGGTTTATTTTATTTTTTTATTTAGGTTTTGGTTTTTTTTAGTTTAGGGTTTAGGTGTAATTTTTTATTTATTTTTAGGTTTATTTTTTTAGGTTTAAGTTTTTATTTAGTTTTTATTTTATTTTATCTTAGGTTTATTTTATTTTTATTTTAGGTTTAGTTTTTATTTTATTTAGGTTTTTATTTATAAGTTTATTTTATTATTTAGTTTAGTTTAGGTCTTTATTTATTTTATTTTAGTTTAGTTTTTATATTTTCTTTTATTTTATTTTTAGGTTTAGGTTTAGGTTTTAGTTTAGGTTTTATTTTATTTTATTTTATATTTTTAATTAAGTTTAGGTTTTAGGGTTTATGGTTTAAGGTTTTAGGGTTTAAGGTTTAGGGTTTAGGGTTTAGTGTTTAGGGTTTAGGGAGGGTAGGGTTTAGATTTTAGGTTTAGGGTTTTAGTGGGTTTAGTTTAGGTTAAGGTTTTAGGGGGTTTTAATCAAGTTTAGTTTAGGGGTTTAGGGTTTAGTGGGTTTAGAGTTTATAGTTTAGGGTTTAGGTTTAGGGAGGGTTTAGGGTTTAGGGTAGGGTTTAGGGGGTTTAATTTTAGGGTTATTTAGGGTTTTTTGGGAAAGTTAGAATCTTATTACCATAAAAGGAAAAGATACATTATCTTTAAAAAGGGTAAAGCTCTAAAATTCTACTGCTCTCAGAGCTACAACAAACCTAAAGAGCTAAACCCCCATCTAAGTACATTAGGAAAAGAAATGAAAATAAAAGAGCTAATGCAACAGCTAAAAAGCATAAGAGAAAAAAACACAGAGTAAGACTAAAATAAATCCTAAAAATTGTAAAAGGATGAGTCAACAGTAGTTCATGATTCCTTTGAGAAAGCAAGATAAGCAAGATCCATAGCAATAGCGCTTGGCTTGACTAAGTAATGACCATTCCCTCTGTAAAGTTCCAACCTTTAAAAGAAATCTACAAAACACTACAAATGCAAAAGTCATAGCTAAAAAGGATAAGGACGAAGAGAGGAAAAGGAGAGAGCTAAGAACGGGAAGGGGCAACAATACATTTGAGCATCCAAACCTCATAAAGAGGGGTTATAATCAAATGTAATGCTTCCAATCAGAGAGAAGAGGTTTGTAACATCAAAGCCATCATAGCCAGCATACTTGATATAAGCAAACTTCCAAAGCCAGCAGTCCGTAGAGTTCCAGATCTTGCAACATTAAACAAAGAGCAATGGCCAACAACCAACTTGCAGCTAAAGCACCAGGGAAAACCAGAACTAGCCATTAGTAAGCACCAGACCAATGCCAATTAATAGAGAAATAGCCAACAAAACCAAGATAGGAACCCTCAAGCCAATGTCCCAACAAGTAGCAGTCACCAAGCCAAACTAGGGTTAGTAACCACAAATGACTAAATAGCTCAGAAATGAAACCATCAACTGAAGGAAACATAAGATGCAAAGGTAAATCACCGTAAGACAAACAACCACATAATAAATAAGATAGCCACCAACCACCATAAATGAAAAAGTTCAATCCAAAAGGATAAGCAAAGGTTTGGAAGGCACAACAAAAGGCTCCAGCAACTTTCCAAAATGAAGAAAAAGACCAACCAAGATTCCAAGGATAAGTAAAGATCCTCCAACCAAACCAGTAAAGTAAAATAGCCCTAAGGAAACCACTAGAGAATAACCCATCATAAGTAACCAACAAATGAAGCATCCCCATCATCCAAGGAAAAGTAGAAAACCAACAAAGCACCACACAATAGTGGTCCAAAAGAAGCACATCCACCATTGAAAGGCAACAATAGCAGCTAGCTAGGACCAATCGAAAAACAAAACTTCCCCACCAACAAAGACTAACCTGACAGGAAGCATAATAACAACATAAAATGTGTTGCAAATAAAACACCCAACAGAGGCTAATCCCAGGAGAATAACCAAACACAAAACCAAGGAAAAAGAAGTATCCAATGACAAACAATAATGAACTAGGAGGAAACCCCAAAAAAATAGGTAGGAAATTCTCCAAAAGAAGGCCTAGAAAGGCAACAACCAATAGTAGTTCCCACTCAGAAGGCCACCCATCCAACCATGAAAAACCAACAAAAAGTAATTTGAGTTCAAGATGAAAGCCAAGAAACAAACCAGTACCAAAAATAGAATAAAGCTAGAGCAGAAACTATCTGATCCCCTAGTAACTAGAGTAACAACGCAAAGAAGACAGCAACCACCATGCCAAAAAAACCAAGCCAACTAGCGAAAGACAAGAACTACCGGTAACACCAGGCAAACCCAAAAGCAAGAGGTCAAAAACATAACCCAACTCAAGCTAAAATTGAAAAATAAGTTTAGGGTTTATGGCTTAGGTGGTTTAGGGTTTATGATTAGTTTTGTTTAGATTTTGGTTTAGTGTTTAGGCTTTAGGGTTTACAATTTTGAGGGTTTAGGATTTAGGGTTTAAAGTTTAAAGTTTAGGGTTTATGATTTATGGTTTAGGGTTTAGGGTTTAGTGTTGTAGGGTTTTGGTGGGGTTTAGGTTTAGTTAGTTTATGGCCAACATTTGTGGGTTAGTGGGTTTAGGTTTAGGATTTGTTTAGGTTTAGTGGGGTTTAAGGTAGTTTTAGGTTTAGTATTTTGGGTTTAGGGTTTAGGGTTTAGGTTTAAGTTTTATTTTAGGTTTTTATAATTTTTTTTAAATTAAATAAACGGTAGTTTAAATTTATTTAGTTTATTTTTTTATTTATTTTATTTTATTTTATTTTATTTTTATTTATTTGGGTTTATTTTATTTTTTAGGTTTAGGGTTTAGAGTTTTAGGGTGAGGGTTGTTTACGCTTTGGTAGGTTTAGGGTTCAGGTTTTAGTTTAGGTTTTAGGGTTTTGGTTTTTTTTAACAGAGAACAAATTTAGATTCATTATTTCTTCTTTTTGATTTCATCAACCAAGTATCACACCAAGTTTTCTAAGACACAAGTGACAACATAGATAAAAATGAGCATGCATAGAGCAAATCAGAAACCCTAGATAACTAGAACCATCTTACTATAAAGACAGCCCATGCAGATCGGATCCATTCTTCAAATTTCTCCAGTCCCATCAAAACCACCCGTCTCTCTAGTAGGATCCACCATCATATCCCCATCTCTCACTTTGCCACAACCCAGTAACCTCGCCACTCCCACCTCAATAACCACCAGCTTCCACCACCTCCATATCCACCAGCACCTCCATATACCCCAACACCACTGTGATAAGTGCCGCCTCCACCTTCGTTTCCACTGCTAGATCTAGAATGAGCCTAGTAGATGGTGATGTTCCTTTCTTCAAGGCTCTGCCCATTCTTAGGGATTACATTTAGGTTTTGGTTTATTAGGTTGTAGGTTTTAGGTACAACTTTTTTAGTTTATTTAGTTACTTTCGATTTGTATTTAGGGTTTGGGATTAGGGTTTATGGTTTAAGGATAGGGTTTAGGGCTGAGGGTTTAAGGTTTAAGGTTTAAGATTTTTTTTTTTGAAAGATGGAATTTTATTACCATAAAAGGAAAAGATATAATGTCCTTAAAATGGGTAATGCACTAAAATTCTACTATTCTCAGAGCTACAAGAAACCCAAAGAGCTAAACTCCCATTTAAGTACATGAGAAAAAGAAAAGAAAACATAAGAGCAAATAGAATAGCTAAAAAGCATAAGAGAAAAAGACACAGAGTAAGACTAAAACAAATCTTAAAAATAATAAAAAGATGAGTCAGCAGTAGTTAATGATATCTTTGAGAAAGCAAGATAAGCAAGATCCATAGTAACAACAACACTGTAAATGATCTCATTAAAGTTCCAACCTATAAAAGAAATATGTAAAACACTACAAAAGAAAAATTCATAGCTAAAAAGGATAAGGATAAAGAGAAAAAAAATGAGAGAGTTGAGATGCTCAAGCTGATTTATGATCATCCCAAGGGGAAACAATACATATGAGCATCCAAACTTCATAAAGAAGGGTTACAATCATATGTAATGCTACCAACTAGAGAGAAGAGGTGAGTAACATCAAAACCATCATAGCTAGCATATCTAATACAAGTAAACATCCATGGCCAGCAGTCCATAGAGTTCTAGATCCTGAACCATTAAATAAAAAGCAATCAGCCAGCAACCATCTAGAAGCCAAACCACCAAAAAAACTATAACAAACTAATCAAAATAACATAGAGAGAGGCTAAAACAAAGTCAAAACACCAACAATAACCATTATCCAAATACCCATCGAAGCTCCAAACTAAGGGAAAATAGTACTAGCCATCAACAAGCACCTGGTCAATGCCAATTAATAGAGAAACAACCAACCAAACCAAGATAGGAGCCTCAAGCCAAAGTGCCAACAAGTGGCAGTCACCAAGCCAAATGAGGGTGAGCAACCACAAATGACTAAACAGCTCAAAAATGAAACCATCAACCAGCAAAAAGTAATTTGAGTTCAAGATGAGAGCCAATAAACCAACCAATGCAAAATAGAATAAAGACAGAGCAGAAACATCTCATCCACTAGCAACTAGAGTAACAAAGCAGAGAAGACAGTAGCCACAAGGCCGAAAGAACCAAGCCAACCCAGGCTGGAAAGACAAGAACCATAAGGTAGCAACCACAAGGCCAACCCAAAATCTAGATGTCAAAAACATAACCCAACTCAGGCCAAAAAGTGATAATAAGTTTAGGGTTTAGGTTTATGGTTTAGGTTTGGGGTTAGGCTAGGTTTAGGGTTTAGGGTTTAGGTTTAGTGTTTAAGCTTTAGGGTTTAGGTTTAGGATTTAGGAGATTTAGGTTTTAGGGTTGGGTTTTGGGGTTTAGGGTTTGGGTTTAGGGGTGGTTTAGGTTAGTTTAGAGTTTAGAGTTTAGGGTTTTTTAGGGTGCAAGGTTATATTTTATGGTTTTAAGGATTAGGGTTTAGGGTTTAGGGTTTAATTTAGGTTTAGGGTTTTTTTAAAAATTAATTAAACGCAAGTTTAGGTTACTTAGTTTATTTAGTATTTTATTTATTTTATTTTATTTTATTTTTTATTATTTTGGTTTATTTTAATTTTTAGCCTAGTTTATTTTATTTTAGTTTAGTTTATTTTTATTTTAGGTTTTATGTTTTTTAGTTTATTTTATTTTATTTATTTTATAGGTTTATTTTTTTATTTTTTTTTTTTTTTTAGTTTATTTTTATATTTTAGATTAGGTTTAGGTTTATTTTAGTTTATTTAATTTTATTTAGTTAAGGTTTAGGTTTAGTTTATTATAGGTTTTAGGTTTTATTTATCTTTTATTAGTTTAGGTTTATCTTATTTTGTTTTTAAGTTTAGTTACTTTAGTTTAGTGTTTAGGTTTTATTTTTATTTTATTTTAGGTTTAGGTTTTATTTAGTTTTATTTTATTTTATTTAAGGTTTATTTTATTTTATTTTATGTTTTATTTTATTTTATTTAGGTTTTATTTTAAGTTTATTTTTTAGTTTAATTCAATTTTTATTTATTTTAGTTTAGTTTTTCTTTTTTATTTTATTTTATTTTTAGGTTTGTTTAGGTTTAGGTTTAGGTTTTAGTTTAGGTTTTTATTTTATTTTAAGGTTTTATTTTGTTTAGATTTAGGTTTTTTGGTTTTCAGGGTTTAGGGTTTAGGGTTTAAGGTTTGGGGTTTAGGTTTAGAGTTTAGGGTTCTAGGTTTTAGGGTTTTGGTTTTTGGGTTTAAGGTTTAGGGTTTAGGGTGGTTTAGGGTTAATTGGGTTTAGGGTGTTTATTTTATTTTATTATTTTTTTAAAATTTTTTTTGAATTAGGTAAACTCATAGGTTTAGGTTTATTTAGTTTATTTATTTGTTTTGGTTTATTTTATTTTTTCTTTTTATTTAGGTTTATTTTTATGTTTATTTAGTTTTGTTTATTTATTTTTGGTTTATTTATTTTAGTTTAGGTTTTTAATTTTAGTTTATTTTTTTGGTTTAGGTTTAGGTTTATTTTTTTAGTTTAGTTTTATTTTTTTATTTTGTAGGTTTAGGTTTTATTTTTTATTTTTAGGTTTAGGTTTTAGTTCTTTTTAGGTTTATTTTAAGATTTTATTTTTCAATTTAGGTTTAGGTTTATTTTTAGTTAATTTTAATTTATTTAGTTTAGTTTTAGGTTTAGGTTTAGGTTTTATTTATTTTAGCTTAGTTTATTTTAGTTTAGGTTTAGGTTTATTTCATTTTTATTTTAGGTCTAAGCTTTTTTTTAGTTTAGGGTTTAAGTTTTATTTATTACTTATTTTCGATTTATTTTTTAGGTTTATGTTTTTATTTAGTTTTTATTTCATTTTATTTTTATTTTAGGTTTAGTTTTTTTAATTTGTTTTTTTTTATTTTTAGTTTAGGCTTTATTTATGTTAATTTAGTTTAGTTTTTTTTTTTTATTTAATTTTCTTTTAAGTTTAGGTTTTTTTGGTTTACATTTTAGTTTTTTGGTTTTATTTTATTTTGGTTTAGGTTTTTTATTTATTTTATTTTAGGTTATATTTTAGTTTAGGTTTAAGTTTTATTTTGTTTTTAGGTTTGGGGTTGGGGTTTAGGATTTAGGGTTTAGGGTTTGGGGTTGAGGGTTTAGGGTTTAGGGATTAGGGTTTAGGTTTTAAGTTTTAGGTTATATGATTTAGGGTTTAAAGTTTAGGGGTTTAGGGTGGTTTAGTGTTTTATTTAGGGTTTAGGGTTTATGTTTTGGTTTAAGGATCTGTTTTAGTTTATGGTTTAGGGTTTTGGTTCTTTTTTTTGGAAAGAACAAATTCAGATTCAACATTTCTTCTTTGATTTCATCAACCAAGTAAGTTTTCTAAGGCACTAGAGACTACATAGAGATCAAAATTGTGCATGCATAGAGCAAATCAAAAACCCTAGATTGCATGAACTGTCTCTATTATAATGACAGTTCCATTAGCGAGATCGATCGCCGTTTCAATTTCTCAGTTCTATAGAACCACCTCGCCTCTCGAGTAAGATCCACCATCATATCCCTCGATCTCTCCTCTCGCCTCCACCATGCGCAACCTCCTCGGGTCCTCCCACCACCATAACCATCACCCCACCACCACCTCCAAATCCACCAAGCACCTCAGATCCCCACCACCACTATGATAACTAGCCACCCCTCGCTTTGCACACATGATCTAGACTTAGCCTTGTTGACGGTGATGTTCCTATCGTCAAGGTTCTGCCCATTCTTAAAGTTTCGGTTTATTAGGTTTTAGGGTTTAGGTTTATGGTTTGGGGTTCAAGATTTAGGGTTTAGTGTTAGGGTTTAGGGTTTAAGGTTTACGGTTAGGGTTTAGGGTTTAGGGTTTAGGGTTTAGTGTTTAGGGTTTATACTTTAGGGTTTAAGTTTTTTAGGTTTGTTTTAGGGTTTAGGTTTAGCTTTAAGGTTTAGGAGTTTAGGTTTTAGGTTTGGGTTTAGGGTTTAGGTTTTAGTTTGTTTAGGTTTTTGGGGTTATTATATTTTTATTACCATAGAAGGAAAAGATACAATATCCTTAAAAGGGGTAAAGCTCTAAAATTCTCCTCTGAGCTACAAGAAACCTAAAGAGCTAAACTCCCATCTAAGTACATTAGAAAAAGAAAACAAAATAAAAGAGCAAATACAATAGCTAAAAAAGCATAAGAGAAAAAGAAAGAGTGAGACTAAAACAAATCCAGAAAATAATAAAAGAATGAGTCAGCTAATAGTTCATGATTTCTTTGAGAAAGCAAGATAAGCAAGATTCACAGCAACAATAGTTGGGTTGACTGAGTACCAACCATTCCCTCTATAAAGTTTCAACCTATAAAAGAAATCTGCACCACACTACAATGGCAAAAGTCATAGCTAAAAAGGATAAGGATAAAGAGAGGAAATTGAGAGAGCTGAGAATGAGAAAGCTCAAGCTCGTCATCTCAAGGGTTAACAATACATATGAACAACCAAACTTTATAAAGAAGGGTTTCAATCATATGTAATGCTACCAACAAGAGAGAAGATGTGAGTAACATCAAAGTCATTATAGCCAACATACCTGATATAAGCAAACATCCAAGGCCAACAGTCTATAGAGTTCCAGATCCTGCACCATTTAACAAAGAGCAACCGGCCAGCAACTAGCTATTAGCCAAACCACCAAACAAAACCGAGACTAATCACAATAACCCGAGAGAGGCTAGAACAAAGTTAGAACACCAACAATTATTATCCAAATACCCATCCAAGCTCCAAACAAGGGAAAACCTAGAACCAATAGAAAGCAGCACCCATGTAATTAACAGAGAAACAACCAACAAAACCAAGATAGGATCC
Source organism: Cymbidium sinense (assembly GCA_021442155.1). Lineage (NCBI taxonomy): Eukaryota > Viridiplantae > Streptophyta > Magnoliopsida > Asparagales > Orchidaceae > Cymbidium > Cymbidium sinense. The sequence goes on along the minus strand of CM038214.1, from coordinate 102,396,239 downwards.
CTCAAGCCAAAGTCCCAACAAGTAGTAGTCACCAAGCCAAACTAAGGTGAGCTACCACAAATGACTAAATAGCTCAAAAATGAAACCATTAACTAAAGGAAACATAAGTTGCAACTAGTGCAAATCAACAGAAGATAAAATAGTCATACAAAAGGGGGCCAAAGGCAACCACCAATCACCAGAAACTAAAATGTGTAATCTAAAAGGATCAATAAAGGTTCCGCCTACATAGCTAAAGGCTCCAACAAATTTTCCAAGAATAAGGAAAAGACCAACAAGAAAAAAAATTGACCAACCAAGATTCCAAGGATAACTAAAAGTCATCAAACCAAACTAGCTACATAAATCAACCATAAGGCAACCCCTAGAGAATATCATATAATAAGTAACCAACAAAGGAAGCATTCCCAGTAGCCAAGGAAAAGTAGAAAACTAATAAAGCACCATACAATAGAGGTCCAAAATAAGCTAAAAAACCATATAAAGGAAACAACTGTAGCTAGCTAGGACTTGCCAAAAAACCAAACTTCTAGAAACAAAAACTAACCCGACAGGAAGCATAATAACAATGCAAAATGTGCTACAAACAATGCACCCAATTGAGGCTAATTTAGGAGAATTACTAAACCCAAAACCAAAGCAAAAGAAGTATCTAATAATAAACAACAAGAAACTGGGAGGCAAACCCAAAAATGTAGCTAGGAAATTCTACAAAAGAAGGTTCAAAAAGGCAACAACCAACAACAGTTCCCACTAGGAAGGCCACCTATCCAACCATGAAAAACTAGCAAAAAGTAATTCGTTTTCAAGAGGAGAGCCAACAAACCAACTAGTGGAGAAAATAGAATAAAGACATAGAAGAAACCATCTCATCCACTAGCAACCGAGTAACAAGGTGGAGAAGACAGTAGCCACCAGGCCAAAAAAGCCAAGCCAACCCGGAAAGACAGAACCACAGTAGCAACCAACCCAAAAACTAGAGGGAAAAAACATAACCCAGCTCAGACCAAAAAGTGAAAATAAGTTTATAGTTTAGGGTTTAGGTTTAGTATTTTGGCTTTAGGTTTTAGGTTTTTGAGGGTTTAGGTTTGTTTAGGGTGGTTAGGGTTTAGGGGGGGGTCTGTTGTAGGGGTTTAGGGTTTAGTTTAGGTTGCTGTTTAGTTTAGGATTTAGGGTTTGGTTGGTTTTGCATTTAAGGTTTAAGGTTTATGGTTTTATAGTTTAGGGTTTATGGTTTAGGGTTTATTTTAGGTTTAGGTTTTTTTTTAAATTAAGTAAACTAGTAGGTTTAAGATTATTTAGTTTATTTTATTTATTTATTTTTTTATTTTATTTTATTTAAGTTTATTTTTTATTTACTTTTATTTAGTTTAGTTTATTTATTTTAGGTTTATTTATTTTTGTTTAGGTTTTTTATTTTAATTTAATTTTTAGGTTTAGGTTTAGGTTTATGTTTGTTTTTTAACTTAGTTTTAATTTTATTTTATTTTTTAGTTTTAGGTTTAGGTTTTTTATTTTTATTTTAGGTTTATTTTAAGGTTTTATTTTTTTAGTTTAGGTTTAGGTTTATTTTTAGTTTATTTAAATTTATTTAGTTTATGGTTTAGGTTTAGTTTATTTTAGGTTGTGTTTAAGTTTTATTTATTTTAGTTTAATTTATTTTATTTTAGGTTTAGGTTTATTTTATTTTGTTTATTTTAGGTTTAGGTTTTTTTTTAGTTTAAGGTTTAGGATTTATTTATTATTTATTTTTAGGTTTATTTTTTAGGCTTAAGTTATTATTTAGTTTTTATTTTACATATTTTAGTTTAAGGTTTGGTTTTAGTTTTGGGTAGGGTGGGGAGGGTTTAGGTGTTAGTTTAGTTTTGGGTTTATTTAGGTTTAGTTTTAAATTATGTTTATTTATTTTCTAGTTTATTTTATTTTATTTTATTTTAGGTTTAAGTTTAAGTTTAGGTTTAGGTTTAGGTTTAGGTTTGGGTTTAGTTTTGGTTTATTTGTTTTATTTATTTTATTTAGATTTTATTATTTTTTATTTATTTAGTTTAGGTTTAGGTTTAGGTTTTAGGTTTAGGGTTTAGGGTTTAGGGTTTGGGGTTAGATTATGGTTTAGGGTGGGTTTAGGGTTTGGGTTTAGGGGTTTAGGTTTGGGTTTAGGTTTTAGGTTTAGGGTTTAAGGTTTTTTTTTTTTTATGTAAACAAGTAGGTTTAGGTTTATTTTTATTTAGTTTATTTTATGTAATTTATTTTATTTTTAATTTTATTTAGATTTATTTTTATTTTATTTATTTTTTAGTTTATTTTATTTTATTTATTTTAGTTATTTTAGTTTATTTTTTGGTTTAGGTTTATTTTTTTTTAGTTTAGTTTTATTTATTTTATTTTAGGCTTAGGTTTTATTTTTTTTTATTTTAGGTTTAGGTTTAGGTTTTAGGTTTTATTTTAGGTTTATTTTATGGTTTTTTTTAGGTTTGTTTGATTTAGTTTATTTTAGTTAGGTTTAGGTTTTATTTTATGTTAGTTTTGGTTTTCTTTATTTTATTTTTATTTTAGGTTTAGGTTTTTTTTTGTTTAGGGTTTTAGGTTTTATTTTTTTTTATTTATTTTTAGGTTTATTTTTTACGTTTAGGTTTTTATTTCATTTTATTTTAGGTTTATATTTTTAGTTTAGGTTTAGTTTTTATTTTATTTAGGTTTTTATTTCTTTAGTTTAGTTTAGGTTTTTATTTATTTTATTTTATTTTAGTTTTATTTTTTTTAATTTTATTTTCTATTTCAGTTTAGGTTTTAGTTAAGGTTTTTATTTTATTTTTGTTTAGGTATTTTTATTTATTTATTTTTTAGGTTTTATTTTGTTTAGGTTTATGTTTTAGCTTTTTGATTTAGGGTTAGTTTAGGGTTTAGGTTCAGTGGTTTTGCATTTAGTGTTTAGGGATTTTTAGGAAAGTTTGAATTTTATTACCATAAAAATAAAGGATACAATGTTTTAAAAGGGGTAAAGCACAAGTTCTAGCCACAGCTATAAGAAACCTAAAGAGCTAAACCCCCATCTAAGTACAATGGAAAAAAATTTAAAGAGCAAATACAATTGCTTAAAAGCACCTGAGAAAAGACCCAAAATAAGACTAATATAACTCAAGAAAGCAATAATAGACTAGTCAGTGGTAGCTCATGATCCTTTTGAGAAGTCAAGATAAGCAAGATCCACATCAACATTTGAGTTGACTAAAAGATCATTCCATCTATGAAGTTCCAACAAAGAAATCTACAAAACACTCTAAAGGCAATGGTCATAACTCAAGAGAAAAAGATAAAGTAGATAATTTAGAAAGAGCTGTGAAAGAGAAGGCTCAGGCTCAATTAAGATCATCTCGAGGGAAATAATACATATGAGCATCCAAACTTCATGAGAAGGGTTACAATCATATGCATGCTACCAACCAGAGAGAAGATGAGGAAACATCAAGGCCATCATAGCCAGTATACCTGATATAAGCAACCATCCAAGGCAAAACAATCCATAGTGATCCAATTCCCGCACCAAATAAATAGAGAAAAATAGCCAGCTAGCAGCCAACCCACCAACCAAAACCCACAATAAACCAATCACTTAAAGCCAACATCCTAGAAGTTACAACAGGATCAGTGGCCAAGCAAAAATAAACCAAGTAGTAACTCCACCAAAGGAACCACCAATAGGAAGAGAAACACGAAAAAGCGCAAGCATAAATGGGGTAACAACACAATCGAGCAAAACAAATCCCAAAGGCAAAACAACAACCAACAACATCTCTAGAGCACTAGCAATCCAAATCTAAGAGCAAAACCTCCACCAAATAGCAAAATAGTAGAGATAAGCAGTGAGAGAGAGGAAAGCCATAGGATAGAGGCTAAGAGGGTATCTAGAAATTACCATCAAAACCACCACCAAGGTAAAAAAAAGAACATCAAATCCACAACCAACCAAGAGGAAAATATCAAGAAATAAGGATAGCCAAATAAACTAGAGGGAGTCAATACCAATAGCCAACATAAATCCCAAAACACCAAGCCACAACACAAGCATGCAAGGCAAGACAGCAGCCACAAAAAACCCTCAAATACAACCCTAGATAACAAGTCCTAAAACATGACCAAAAAAACCACAAGAACTCATATCCTCCACCAACAAAATAGCCAATAAAACCACCTAGGCTAGCATCCAATAGGATGAGTAGTAAGAAAAATTAGAGCAATAGAAAAATTGACACCCAAACCAGGAATAAAAATAAAAGAAAAGCAGATGCACCCAAGAGAGGATAACTAACCTAGTAGCAGACTAGAACACAACTAGAGAACCCAACCAAAAGAATATAAACCAACCATCAAACATAGCCAACACATCCACCCAGCCAACCAACCTAGCTAGCCAAAATAGCCAACAAGCCCAGTCAGCCAACAAAATCAACTAGCAGACAAAGCCAATACAAAGCCCAAAAAAGAGGGAAAGAACAACAATAGACAAAGCCACAACCCACCCGAAAATCTCAAAAATAACTAAGAAACAAAAATGGTAGTCACCCAGCCAGACGAAGGCCAAGGAAGACCACCCAACCACAAGCAGCAAAGTATAAGGAAAGGAACAAGGCCAGAGACAAACAAAACCCTTTCCAATTCTCAAAGAGTAGACAATCATCACAAAGGAAAAATAGGAAGACAACAACCTAGAACTGCTACCTCCAATCCACAAGGCAGAGGGAAAGCCAACTAGTAGAAGCCCCAAGGAAAACCAGGAAAGGAGAACATTAACCACAAAAAAACCCAAAACTAAGCCAAGCAAGAAGAGGCCAACAACAGCTATGAAAAAATAACCACCCAAAATAACCAGGAAAATAGAAGAAGCAAATCACGACAACCAGTAGAGCCAACCATAGTAGCCAAAAATCCAATTCGAATAATGCCATAGCCAACCAAAACCAGAGGAAAACCCAACATCCATTAATAAAAGGGGTAGGCCAAAAATGGGCACAACCACAACCAAATAGGAGACCCTCAAAAAATCACTAGCTGTGTGACAAAAGAAGCATATCATGAGCCATAGAAAGAAAACCACCAGTCTTACATGAGAGTGAAATCAATTATAACCACTACGACCCAAAAAAGGGTTTGTCAAGTATAGAATGGGGTTAAGAGGAAGGGGGTTTAAGTATAGAAATAAACTTAGCAAAAACCACTTCTTGGTGAGGGAAGCATAAAATAAACAACCAAAAAATAGTTTGAATAAAACCACCATAGCAAAAAGATCAACAAAATAGCATAAGGTTAAAATGAGGTACCACGTTTTCAGATTGACTAGACCACGCATATGCTTAGGTAAGCTATGCTTATCAAATAAAGTGAGCTCATTTAATTCCCCTCCCAAATTAGCTAGGAAATCAGCACAAGCATTACCTTCACGAAGAATGGAAAAATTTTTGTAAAAAACTTGAGAAAGAAGCTTTTTAGTGTGATTACGAAGATAAAATAAGTCAGCTTTACCTATTTTTTTATTATTGAGAATATAAAGTAAAGGAAAAGCATCAACTTCAATCCAAATATTAAAGAGGCCTTTGCATTAACAAATATCAATAGCTTTGTTAACAGCCATGAGCTCAACATAAATAACAGAACAAGCTTTGAGGGGTTAGGCAACATCAGAAATGATAGTACTTTTAAAATCCTTAAGAATTCCACCATAGCCATATTTGTTTGGGGAAACAAAACCATCAGTATTGATCTTAAGAAAATTTTTTTAGGCTTAATCCAATGTATCATCCAAATACTCTTGTAGGAAGGATCATCATGCAAAGTGATACCCAATTTTTTAGCTATAAATTTATAACCTCTAAAGTGAAGATTACTAATTAAATATGCATTTAACAAAGTATGAATTTTTTTTAGTTCTAGTAAGAATCTTTTTATGGTTCATAGGGATACCATGATATTTAGCATCATTTCTACCCATCCAAATGAACCAAATATGGGCAATAGTAATTAAAACTTTGATATGACCTTACATAATTTTATGGAAACAAACTTCAAAGTTTATATAATGAAAGAGAGCCATGAAAATAGTTAGTTCATCATGCCATATCAAAGTTTGACAAAATATGATTAACAATTTCAACATTAAAGCAACAATAACACTTAGAAGGTAAATAAAACCCTTTAAGCTAGAGCAAGGAATCAAAAGAGATGAAGTTATTCAAAATCTTCCAAGCTAAAATAGAATAAGAAATGGGAATGATATTGTTCCAAAGTTTAATGAAAACATTAGAGGTGTTCTAATTAAATTCCAAACCTCTTTAAGAACAAAATCACCATTGTAAGAGAGCTTGAACAGAATTTTATCCAATTTATTAGAAAAAATAGTGATGTTGCAAAACTTGTCAAAAAAAAAAAGAAATAGGAATGTCGTTCTCAAGTTTGTTTTATTTTAATTGTTATTAACCCAAAAAGAGTTAACTTTGATAGCAACTGTAGAGTGTGTAGATAAAGGGAATAGAGCCATTGCCAATCCAATTGTCTTGCCAAAAGAAGAACCCAAATGAATACCCCAAGATATTAAGGATTCAACAACCCATTTAATGGAGCAAAGCCTTTTTCAAACTAGAGAGTCACCAACTTTATAAGCACAGGTAAGAGGGTGTTTACCATGGCAATATTTTTCTATCATAAAATTAGCCCAAAGGCTATCATTCCTTGTAGAATTCCACTAGAGCTTATGAGAGAAGGAAGTGATAGCTTCATGAATAGGTTTACAACCAAGACCACCTTAACCCAAAGGACCACAACATTTATGCCAGGAAGTCCAATGCATTCTCTTAATAGAATTATTGGACCTCCAAAAACATTTATTAAGCATGATCAATTCTCGATAGAGTAGAATTTATGAATAATAGTTTGAATCAAATAAAGAGAGATTGAATTGAGAGTGCTTTTAAGAATAGTAAGCCTGCCACCAAAGGAAAGTAAATGGAATTTCCAAACATAAATTTTATTTAAATTTTTTTGAATTAACTCATCAGAAAAGAGGGATCATTTTGGACCATTAAAAAGAGGAGCACCCAAGTACTTAGGAGGTTAGTGTTGATGTTTAAAATTAGAGATATGCAGAATTTGATTAATTTTATTATTGGAGATACCTGAAGAAGTAATAAAATAGTTTTTGTTATCATTGATAGAAAGACCAGTTTCTCTACCAAATTTATTTAAAAAAATCTTGATGTTCTTGATATGATGAATAGAAGCATTGCAAAAAATAATAAAATCATCTGCAAAGCTTAAGTGGGAACAAGGAAGACCACCAAAAGTTTTTTAGTACATACTAAGATTATTTAAGAAAAACTCATTGATGCTCCTAGATATGTACTCAACATCAATAATAAATAAAGCAAGAGATGAAGGATCCCCTTATCTTAAGCCATGGGAAGAAGGAAAGAAGCCCAAAGCTTCCCCATTAAGCAAAATAGAGAACCACACATTATTAATATAATTTTTAATAAGAAAAATAAATTTAGTAGAAAACCCAAATAAATTCAGAATATGGAAAAGGAAATCCTAGAGATATTATCAAAAGCTTTGGTAATATCTAATTTGAAAAGAATGTTTCCACCTCTAGTCTTTGCATCTAAATCATGAAATAATTCTTGGGCAAGTAAAATGTTATTAAATATAGATATACCTCTACCAAAACTAGTTTGGTTGAGAGAGATAATCTTATGAAGTAAAAGACTAAGCTTGTTGGAAAGAACTTTGAAAATCAGCTTATTGAAGAAAGTGTAAAGACTAATAAGTCTAAAACCATTGCAATAGTCTGGGTTATCTTTCTTAGGTATGAGAGCATTAGAAGAGCTAGAGAAATATCTAGGAAAAAGATTTCCATTAAAAAAATTAACCATAGCCTCAATCGATCATTTTAATAATAAACCAACATTTTAGAAAAATTGGGTAGTGAAACCCTCCGCAATAGAATCTATGTTCATGCTATTAAGAACTTTAAAAAATTTCTTTCATTAGGCATAATAATAAGAAAATTATTATCATCATTTGTAATAATAGAAGGAATTAAGTGTGATTTAGAAATAGCTTCATAAGAGAAACTCTTATTATGCATATTTCTAAAGTAATTAATGTCTGAATTGTTAATATCATTATTTTTTGTAATCCATTCATCGTTGTCATCTTTAATTTTTTGAATATTATTTAAGGCTCTCATTTTATTAACTAAAGCATAGAAATAGCTAGTTTTCATGCACCATCTATAATGTGTTTACTAGCAACTTTTTGGCATCAATAAGTCTCTTTCATATTTTGAAAATTAATAATCTTATCTTTCACCTTAGTCAAGTCCTTAATCTTAGAAGTATCAAACATAATAGAGACTTCAAGATCACAAACCAATTTTTTCCATATCTTTGATATTAGCAAAAAGGTTTTTAAAATAATGCTTGTTCCACCAACCCAGAGTTTGTTTAAGTATTTTAAGCTTAAACAAAAGTATTTTCATCCCCATAATAGAATTATCAGGATGTAAAGGAGCTTTCCAATTGTTAGCCACAACATTAAAAAACTCAATATGATAAATCCACATGTTCTGAAATCTAAAAGGAGAGAAACTTTTTAATCTATTAGAATTATCTTTAATAGAAACTAAAAGAGGACCATGATCAGACAAGGTTAAGCATAAATGATTGATAATAGGCCATTGAGTAATCCAATGAGTATTAAATAGAATCCGGTCCAACCTTTGCCAAAGTTTAGAGTTTTGCCAAGTATAATTAGAACCCTTAAAACCAATATTAATCAAATTACAATTAAAGATCATATTGATAAATTCTTCCATGGAATGAATATTAGGAGAGCAACCACCACTTCATTTAAAAGAGAACAAAATAGTGTTGAAATCACAACCAACAAATCAAGATTTATTGATAGAGGTGGCTAAATTAGTCAAGTTATCCCAAAGAACTAGATCTATTACAAGATATGTAAAAAAGAGCCCAAAACATAATAATCACCATAAGAGATTTGAGCATTGACAACTTGATAAAAATCAACAAGAATAGAAATTCTTACAAAGTTATTTCAAAAAATAACAAATCTTATTACTAACATTAAGAAAATTTTATTGAAATTGATCATTCTAGCAACATGGTTAATTTTATTAGCATGAATAAGCAGCTCAAGAATAACATGTAAAGAAATATTATGAATACAACAAAAATTTCTAATACATTTATGAATAGAGAGGGTACCAATCCCTTTAACATTCCAAACTAAAAATTAAACATAAAGAAAAGAAAGGGGGGGGGGAGTTAAAAGTTACTTGAGAGAAGAGGGAGGGTGCAACAGTTCTACTGTTTCTTGGCAATTTGAAGAAAAATGTTTAACATTTTTTTCTTTTTTGAATAGAAAGTTTGGAAGCCATTTTCTTTGCCCTTTAAATCATTTAATTTTTATTTATTATTTTATTTTATTTTGTTTTAAGGTTTAGGTTTAGGTTTTAGTATAAGTTTTTATTTTATTTATTATTTTATTTAGTTTACATTTCATTTATTTATTTTATTATTAGTTTTATTTAGGTTTAGGTTTTTATGTTAGGTTTATTTTTTGATTTAGGAGTTTAGGTTTAGGTGGAGTGGTGGTGGGTGGAGGTGGGTGGATTTAGGGGGGTATGATATTTAGGGTTTAGAAATTAGGATTTAGGGTTTTAGGAGGGTTTATGGTTTAGGGCTTTAGGTTTAGGGTTTAGGTGTAGTTTGGGGTTTGGGTTGGGGGTTAGTTTAGGGTTTAGAGTTTTATTTATATAGGTTTAGGTTTTACATTTAGTTTAGGTTTATGGTTTAGGGTTTTACAATTTAGGGTTTATGGCTTAGGGTTTAGTGTTTATGGTTTAGGGTTTTTAGGGTTTAGGTTTAGGGTTTAAGTTTTTGTTTAGGGTTTAGGGTTTAGAGTTTAAGGTTTGGAGTTTAAGGTATTTTTCTTAACAGAAAAAAATTCAGATTCAACATCTCTTCTTTTCAATTTCATCAACCAAATAACACACCAAGTTTTCTAAGACATAAGTGACAATATAGATAAAAAATGAGAATGCATAGAGCAAATCAAAAACCCTAGATAACTAGAATTCTTTGTAAGACACAATTCCATATGCAGTAAATTGGATTGGTTATTCTTCGCTTTCTAGTTCCTCATCAGAACCACCTCTCGAGTGATCCACCATAAAATCCATGATCTCTCTCCACCACCACCACACCAGTAAACTCTCATTCCTCCCACCTCCATAACTACCGCTCGACCACCATATCCATAACCATGCCTCCATATCCCCACCACCTCCGCCACCTCCCCTTTGCTCCAGATCAGATTGCCTGCTGATAGTGATGTTCTTGCCATCAAGCTCCCCATTCTTAGGGTTTAGGTTTATTTATTTATTTATTTATTTAAGATTTTGGGTTTAGGGTTTTGGGTTGGGTTTTTAGGTTTAGGGTTTTTGGTAGCTCATTTAGGTTTAGGTTTAGTGTTTTAGGCTTTAGGTTTAGGGTTTAGGGTTTAGCTTTTAGGTTTAGGGTTTAGGGTTTAGGGTTTTGGAGTTAGTTTAGTTTTGGGTTAAGAGAGTTTAGGTTTAGTTTAGGTTTTAGGGTTTAGGTTTATGGTTTTAAGTTTAGGGTAGAGGTGGAGGTTTAAATAGGATTAGTGATGTAAGTTTAGGAGTTTAGAGGAGTTTAGGATTTAGGTTTAGAGTTTAGGGAGAGGGTTTAGGTTTATTTTAAAATAGCACATACGTGGTTTAGGTTTATTTAGGTGGGAGGTTTAGGAAAGGTTAGTTTAGGTTTTATTTATTTTATTTTATTTTATTTATAGTTTAGAGGTTTGGTTTTAGAGGAGGGAGGTGGGTTTAGAGAGAGTGGGTAGGATTTAGGATTTAGGTTTAGGTAGTTTAGGTTTAGAGGGTAGTTTAGTAGTTTAGTTTTAGTTTATTTTATTTTTATTTTATTTTATTTATTTAGGTTTAGGTTTTAGGGTTTAGGGTTTAGGGTTAAGGTTTTAGGGATTAGGGTTTAAGGTTTAAGGTTTTTTTTAGCAAAGAACAAATTCAAATTCAATATTTCTTCTTTTCAATTTCATCAACCAAGTAACACACCAAGTTTTCTATGACACAAGTGACAACATAGATATAAATTGAGCATGCACAAAGAAAATCAAAAACCCTAGATAACTAGTTCTTTCTTTAGTAAAGACACATTTCCATAAGCAGCAGATCAGATCGGCCGTTCTTCAGTTTCTCTAATTCCCATTAGAACACCCCGGCCTCTCAAGTAATGGGATCCCCCATCATATCTACAACCTCTCCCTCTGCCACCACCACGGCTGTAATCTCAATCACTCCTCCCACCTCCATAACCACCACTACTCTGACCACTACCATATCCACCCACCCGATCCCCCACCACTGTGATAATTCGCCTCCACCTCTGATGTGATGTTCGAGGTTCTACCCATTTTAAGGTTTAGATTTATTTTTTATTTATTTAGATTAGGTTTAGGGTTTAGGGTTTAGATTTGGGGTTTAGGAGGGAGGTTTGGGGTTTAGGTTTAGTGGGTTTAGGTTTAGGGAAAGGTTTTTAGTTTGGTTTAACATGAGTTTAGGCAGTTTGTGGGTTTAGTAGGGTTTGTTAGTTTAGGGTTTAGGGAGGGTGGGTTAGTTTAGAGATTTAGGTTTATGGTTTAGGGTTTAGGGTTTAGGGTGAGGTGTATCAGTTGCAGTAGGTTGTGGGGTTTAGGTTTAGGTTAGAGTTTTTAGGGTGGTGAGGGTAGTAGGTTTAAGATTTAGGATTTTTTAAAAAATACCTAGTTTAGGTTTATTTAGTTTATTTTTAATTTATTTGAGTTTATTTTATTTTTTTCTTTATATTTTTATTTAGTTTAGTTTATTTATTTTAAGATTGTTTATTTTAGTTTAGGTTTTTTTATTTTAGTTTATTTTTAGGTTTAGGTTTAGGTTTAGGTTTATTTATTAGTTTAGTTATAATTTAATTTTTTAGGTTTAAGTTTTATTTTATATTTTTAGGTTTAAGTTTAGGTTTTTATTTTATTTTTAGTTTATTTTATTTTATTTTAGGTTTAGTTTTATTTTATTTAGTTTTTTTATTTTAGTTTTATTTTATTTTTTTTTAGTAGTTTATTTTCTTTATTTTATTTTAGTTTAGATTTTATTTTATATTTTATTTTATCTTATTTTTTTAGGTTTAGATTTAGGTTTAGTTAGTTTATTTTATTTTAATTGATTTTTTATTTTATTTTAGGTTTTATTTATTTTATTTTTTTAGGTTTTATTTAGTTTAGGTTTAGGTTTAGGTTTTTTGGAGTTTAGGAGTTTGGGGGTTTAGGGTTTAGAGTTTAGTAGTTTAGGGTTTAGGTGGTTTAGGGTTTAGGATTTAGTTAGGGTTTAGGTTTAGGGTTTGTTTTGTAGTTTAGGGTTTTTTTAGGGTTTTGTTTAGGGTTTGGGGTTTGTGTAGGGTTTAGGTTTTAATTTATTTTATTTTATTTTTTTATGGTTTGTGGGTTTTAGTTTAGTTTTAGGGTTTAGTTTTTAGGATTTAGGGTTTTAAGTTTGGTTTAGGTTTTGGTTTTAGGTTTGGTGTTTAGGTTTTAGTTTAGGGTTTTTAGGTTTAGGTTTTTTTTTTGGGAAAATTAGGGAATTTTACCACCAAATAAGAAGTACAAAGTCCTTAAAGGGATAAATCTCTAAACTAATGCTCAAAGAGCTATAATAAAACCTAAAGAGATGAATCAAAATATTACAATATTAAATAAAGAGAAGCAAAAGAAAACCAAATCAAAGAAGATCCATATGAGCAATAACAAAATCCACTTGATTTCTTTGATAATAGGAAAATCCAGGCTAGATCCAACCTATAAAAGACATCTACAACATTCTAAGGAAAGGATGAGTACAATTAAGTAGGCATAAAGAGAAAGAGAAAAGTAAAGAAAACGCCGTGCTCAATCAATCTCAGGAGCAACACTATATGTAAGCATCCAAACTTGAAGAAGGGTTACAATTACATATAGTGCTACTACCAAAACAAGAAACAAAGAAAAACATTAAGCCATAGATACCTCATATAGGTCATCCAGATCATCATCCAAAGAATGCTACAAGTCTTCCAACCAAAGAACATCCAAACACAAAGCCACCAAAATAACAAGCCCAAGAAGGAATAGCCATCCATTAGGGATAACAGGAAAACCACCAAACCCAACACCAAAAGGGACAAGAAATACCAAAAAGAGCAAGCACCATTAACTGGGATAACAACACAGTCCAAAAAAGATAGGCCCAAAGCCAAAGAACCATCCTAAGATTGTCCCCAAAGCAACAACAAACCAATACCCAAATATAGGGGAGAACTAACACCAATAGAAGCCACCAATCCAATCCAGGTAGAGGATAACCTAAGTAGACAAGCAAAAGATAAAAGGGTGTGCATACCTCCACCAAGACAGATAAGAAAAAAGACTAAAGGAGCATCCAACAAGGCTACCACGAAGAATAGCAAGTGTAACAGCAAAACCACCACCACAAACTAAGAGGCATTAACAAACAAGGAGAGCAAAATATACCTAAAAGAGGTAATACCCACTACCAAAATAAAATCCAAGACACCAAACCAAGTCACCAAAGACCCAAGCAAACAAACCAATAAACAAATTTCAACCACCAACCCAAAATGACATCAACCAAAAAACCAAGACAAAACTACAAGAGCTCACTAGAACAAAAAACAAAAACAACCAATAAAGCTACCTATCCCACCAAAAAACAACATTTATGGTATGAGAAAATAGACCCATAGCTAAGCTGCCACCCAAATAGAAGAAAAAGCAAATGATAAGCAGCTGCAGCCAATAGAGGAAGACCATTATAAGGGGAGGGTGAAAACATAACCAAAAGAACCAAACCAAAACTAGCAAAATTGATCACGAAGCCCCAATCAATAAAACAGAAAAAATAATAGCCAACAAATAGCCTCGACTAGGCCAAATCCAAACCAAAGATAAACCACCAACAACCCCCAAGATCTGCCACCAACGGAGGAGGTAAAACCAGCCACCCCGTCAACCAACCCAGCCAACCAACATAGCCAATCAACTCAGCCACCCAACAAGGCCACCCAACCAAACACCACAACAGTAAAATATCCAACTCAGATAAAGAAGCAAACTAGAGATATGAGGAAAACCTCATTCAGAGGGAAATATTTGATGGCAGTCATAGCCACAACCCAATTGGAGGCCACCAAAAACAACCAAAAAATAATTGTGGTAATATCCCAGCCAGGCAAACAACCAAGGAAAGCCATGCCTAGGAGGACCACCAACCCACCAACAGTAAGCTAGGGTTGAAAGGAACCTGAATAGAGCAAAATAAGGTCCCTTCTAGACCCTAGAGAACAAACAACCACCACCAAAGAGAAAATAAGAAGGTAACAACCACAAAACATCAAGCTTCAAGCCACAAGTGAGAGGAACAACCAACAATCAGTAGCCAGTGAGCCAAAATAGAAAAAGAAAGTAGCAATTGCCAAAAAGCCTAACACTAAGATAGAAATGAAAAGACTAAAAATAGCCTTCAAACAAACACCACCCAAGACAACCAAGCAGAGGGTAGAAATAAATAGTAGCATCCACCAAACAAGGTAGCACTCATAGAAAATGAGGTTAGCCAAGACCCTAAAGAAGAATAGCAAGGAGCAATTTCAATATGGGAAAGCACAAAAGCAGTAATCAATAAAAAGGCTCAAAGAAAACACCATTGCCAAAGAGCAACAAAAAAAAGCCATAAGTTAAAGTCTAAAGTAAGGCAAGTCCAGAGCAATGTAGATTAACCAAGCCTATCAACAGCTTAGGTAAGTTTTAATTATCTAATATAGTGAGCTCATTTAATTCAGCACCCAAATTGGCTAGGAAATCCACACAAGCATTACCTTCATGACGAATATGAGAAATTTTGTAGCAAACTTAAGAGAGGAGGTTTTAGTGTGATTAAGGAGATAAAATTAGTCAGCATTTCCCATTTTATTAGAAGTGATCATATCAAGTAAAAGGAGAGTGTCAACTTCAATCCAAATATTAAAGCGGCCTTTGTTCAAAACACTATCAATAGTTTTATTAACAACAATAAGATGAGCATAAATAACATAACATGCTTTGAGGGGATAAGAAAAAGCACAAATGATAGTATCTTTGGAATCTCTAATAATACCACCACAACCATATTTATTAGGTGAAACTAAACCATCGATGATTTTAATAAAGTTCTCATTAGGTTTGATCCAATGGATAATTCTAATAGCCTTATTGAAAGAAACATTAAAGTGAGACCTAATTTTTAGCCACAAATTTGTAACTTCTAAAATGGATGTTACTAATTAAATTAGCATTAAACAAAGCATGAATTATTTCTTTAGTTCTAGCCAGGATCATTTTATGATTCATAGGAATACCATGATATTTAGCATCATTTCTATCCATCCAAATGAACCAAAATAAAAGTAATAGAAATTAAGATTTTGATATGACCTTTCACAATTTTTTGGAAATAAGATTCAAGAAGTTGATATAAAGAAAGGAAACTATGAAAATAGTTAGTGTTAAATAAATCATCATACCATATCCATAATTTGGAAGCAATGGCACCATTGAGAAAAACATGATTAACATTTTCAACATGAAAGCAACAATAGCACTTAGAAGGTAAATAAAACC
Organism: Cymbidium sinense; assembly: GCA_021442155.1. Taxonomy (NCBI): domain Eukaryota; kingdom Viridiplantae; phylum Streptophyta; class Magnoliopsida; order Asparagales; family Orchidaceae; genus Cymbidium; species Cymbidium sinense. Next base: position 102,380,447 of record CM038214.1, on the reverse strand, counting down.
CTTTATTTTAGAGTAAGAAATCTACAAGAATAAAGTTATTCAGAATCCTCCAAGCTAAAATCAAATAAGAAATGGGAATGAATATTGTTGCAAAGTTTAATGAAAACATTAGAGGAGTTTTGCTTATCTCTAATAAAATTCCAAACCTTTTTAAGAACGAATTCACCATTGTAAGGGAGCTTAAAAATTTTTTTGATTGGGTTTGTTAAAAAAATAGCGGCATTTCTAAAGTTATCAAAAAGAGAAATAGAGATATAATTTTTAAGTTTATTTTCATTCCAATTGTTATTAAGCCAAAATGAGTTAACTTTGATAGTAGCAGTAGAGTTTGTAGATAAAAGGGAGTAAATAGATCCATTGCCAATCCAATTTTCTTGCCAAAAGAATGATGAACCCGAATGAACACCCCAAGATATTAAGGATTCAACAACCCATTTAAGGGAGCAAAGCCATTTCCAAATCAGAGAGTCACCAAATTTATAAGCACGATATAAGAGGGTGTTTACACAAGTATTTTTCCATCTTAAAATTAGCCCAAAGGCAATCATTCTTTCTAAAATTCCACAAGAGCTTATGAGAGAAGGCAATAATAGCATCACAAATGGGTTCGCAACCAAGACCACCTTCACTCAAACGACCACAAAATTTATGCAGGATGTCCAATGCATTCTTTTGATAGAATTATTAGATCCCCAAAAAAATTTATTAAGAAAGCGATGAATTTTGATAACAGTAGAATTAGTAGGAATAATAGTTTGAATCAAATATAGAGGCATTGAATTGAGAGTGCTTTTAAGAATAGTGAGCCTGCCACCAAATGAGAGTAAATGAGATTCCCAAATAGAAATTTTATTTAAATTTTTTTGAATTAACTCATCAAAAAGATGGGATCATTTTGGACCGAAAAGAGGAGCACCAAAGTACTTAAGAGGTAAATGTTGATGTTTAAAATTAGTGATATGCAAGATTTGATTGATTTTATTATTGGAGATACTGGAAGAAGTAATAAAATAGTTTTTGTTATCATTGTTAGTAAGACCAGTTTCTCTACAAATTGTATTTAAAAGATTTTTAAGATTATTGATATGATGAATAGAAGCATTGCAAAAAATAATGAAATCATCCACAAAGCTTAAATGGGAAATATGAAAATCACCAAGAGTTTTGTAATAGATACTAGGATTATTTTAGAATAAATCATTGATGCTCCTAGATAAGTATTCAACAACAATGATAAATAAAGAAGAAGATAAAGGATCCCCTTGTCTTAAGCCATTGGAGGAAGGAAAGAAACCCAAAGCTTCCCCATTAAGAAAAATAGAAAACCAGGCATTATTAATACAATTTTTAATAAGAAAAATAATTATATCAACAAACTTAAATAAATTCAAAATATCAAAAAGGAAATCTGAAGAGATATTATCAAAATCTTTGGTAATATCTAATTTGAAAAGAATGTTTCCACCTCTAGTCTTAGCTTCTAAATCATGAATTAGTTATTAGGCAAGTAAAATATTATAAAAAATATATTTACCTCTAACAAAACTAGTTTGGTTGAGAAAGATAATCTTATGAAGAAGAGGACTAAGCCTATTGGCAATAATTTTGGAAATTAGCTTATTGAAGAAGGTGCAAAGACTAATAGGTCTAAACTCACTCCAATAGTCCGGATTATCTTTCTTAAGTACGAGAATAATTGAAGTGCTAGAAAAATATCTAGGAAAAGGATTACCATTAAAGAAATCAACCACAACATCAATCAAATCATTTTTAATAATAAAGAAACAATTTTGAAAAAATTGAGTAGTGAAACCCTCCAGTCCAACAACATAATCTATGTTCATGCTATTAAGAACTTTAAAATTTTCTTCTTTATTAAGCAAAATAACCAGCAAAGCATTATCATCAGTAGTAATAGTAGAAGGAATCAAGTGTGATGTAGAAATAGCATCATAAGAGCAACTCTTTTTGAGCATATTTCTATAATAATTAATAATCAAATCGTTAATATAATTATTCTTCGTAATCCATTATCCATTATCATTTTTAATTTTCTAAATAGTATTTAAAGCTCTCTTTTTATTAACTAAAGCATGTAAATACCTAGTATTCTTTTCACCATCTGCAATATGTTTACTAGAAGCATTTTGACACCAATAAGTTTCTTTCATATTTTGAAAATTAATAAGTTTATCCTTCACCTCTTTCAAGTCCAAAATCTTAGAAGTTTTCATCATAATAGAAACTTCATGATAACAAACCAAATTTTCCATATCCTTCGTATTAGCACAACTATTTTAAGAATAATGCTTGTTCCACCAAACTGGATTTTGTTTATGTCATTTCAGTTTAAACTAGAGTCTATTCATCCCCCTAATCGAATTATCAGGATGTGAAGGAGCTTTCCAATTGTTAGCCATAACATTAAAAATAATTAATTGTGGTGTTTATTTTTGAGACACCATGTAGATCTTAAGGGGTACATTTTGAAGTGATTGTATGACATTAAAGAATGATGTACTATCTCAAGGTAGAAATCATCACCCTATAATGGACCTAATCACCTAATAAGGACTCCTAAGGTATGATGGGTCTTCGAATATACTAGAGATCTTTCCCTACTTTACATGGAAAAGTAAAGTAGGTTTATTTTAAGTTGGTTCATTAAATTCCTTATGGAGGCAAGCCCCCATAGTTAATTACATCCTAAGGAATGGGAATTCCTTAAGAATACTCTTGATTAAAGTAAATTAAGGTCTCCAAAGATTTCAAGGATAGACTATCAAAAGATTGTTTGTACTGGAAAATTAAATAGGATTGTTCAAGGAGAAGACTTATTATCGAAGCCAAAGGGAATGAGTAGGAAATGCTCATGATATTAGGAAGACTAGTGAGCATTCTAATCTATCCTATGGTTGGGCTTTATATGTTTAAAGTTGAAGAGATTAATTTTATTGAAATTAACATTTTATTATAAAGCTAGGACTTATAATCCAAGAACACAAGGTTGTGAAAATGTCTAAGAGGTGAGGATTTATGCTAGTAGATTGAAGAAAATAGCAACCTCAGACCCTCTATCTAGGAAGCTTTGGCATAAGCCAAAGGATGACCTAAGTCTAAGAAAAAATGGGCATAAGGTTCACCTCCATAAGAGAGAAAAACCACCGACACCGGGCTTATAACCTCTGGGAGCCGCCTAACTCCTCCTATGATTTTGAAACCATGTAGCAAGTCTTATGCATTTGCAAGATAGTTGGGCTATTATTAATTTAGAAAGAGACAAAGTCCTTAAACCCACTCTCTAAGAGACTAAAGCATGAGTGATAGCCTATATGCATGATGAAGTTAGATTATTAGCTAAATCAGGAAAGAGGTGTTTTCCACCATGAGGAGGCCCTAGGTCAAGCCTTCCTATCGCATGCAAGGATGGAAACCCTCTCTTAGTAAGAGTGAAGCAATATGCATGCATGATGTGAGACATACAACATTCAGCTAAGGGATTGCTAAATCTTTTAATTATTTTGATTTAATTCCTAGGATTTGTGTGAGGTTATAATTATTTAAAACTTTATTTATGAGTTATAGTTGGGTAAAATATTTATTTTTTCCTAAGAGCCTAATTGCATCTAGACCACACATTCAAACATCAATCATTAAAGAAACTAAGAAAAGCATGTCATTTCTAGTAGACATCCTTAACAAATCATTAACCAATTTTTATAACTATCATGAAAGAATAAAAGGTCGATCCAGTTGGGTATCGCCATACACCTCGAAAAAAAAAGATTGGTAGCCGAGCTCTATGCTTATACAACCCAAAATTAAAAAATAGTCATTACAACTTATAATGAATGAATGCTATGGGCGATCTTCATTCTTCATTCTTCATGTATTTATTTCTTTTCTTTGATTTAATTTGCTCCACTCAAAGACATCACATGGTCTCCAAGGATAAAGCCTTCTAGCCAATGCTCATCCTTATCCCCCATAGCACTAGTCTTAATTCATAATTGTAAAAGTACATTAAGAATAGGAAAAGTAAATCAAACTACACCTGTAAAATAGAGGTTAGTTAAACATACATATAATCTGAAGCAGTTATATCATAATTTGGGCTTAACACCCTGCACATGGGTAACCAAGCCCACCTGTCCTAACTTGAATAATTCCTAGGGGCTTAAGCAACCTGCAAAGAGAGCATTTATATTTAATTTTAATCGACCCGTTAAATATAATCCCATGTAAAAAAATTGATTAGGCTAATCATGGCCTACCATCCAGTCTATGAGGCATACACCCTAACATCCAACCTACAACAATACATCACAAACCAAAATATACATCATACCAAGCACTACCCTAACATAAAGCTAGAAGTAGTGACTTAATTCTAATGAGTGTGTTAAGGCTTGTGTGGTATGTCTTGCTAGGCATTAGAGTTATAGTTCTCTAATTTTAGAAGGACTTAATTTAACATGAAGGGTTGGTTTCACTTGAAGTTATTTAATTGATTAAAGAATTTTAATTTTTGTTTTCTTTTGTTTCATTTGATTACACTTAGCAACTAAATTTTATAAAGAGAAGAAAAGAGGATTGCCCTCTTTCATCCCTACCTTAAGCCACTTTCTAAAGCATGTTAATTTGATTTAGTTCTCTTTAGTGAATGGCTTATTACAAATTTTAACTTAATTTTAAGTTTAGGCTCATTTTTAATAATATTATTTAATATGAAAGGTATCTTAGGATTAATTCAATTGAATTACTATCACATGGAATATGTTCAATCATTCCTCTCCGTCATATGTAACATGCATATGATATTAATCCTAAATATGCCTGCACATACAATATTTTTTAGCACACTTAGATGATGAATGTAGATGTGTATATTTATAGAAAATGAGATTTTAATTCATTAGCTAAATGTACATACAAGTGATCAAAGTTTTAAGTAGATACTTTTCCATGGTTAAACAAGGGGAATGAGATAAAGACCTCATTGGGGCAACTTAAAGCCTTGCATCCCCGAAATGTCTTGATTAGATATACCCACTATTCTTGAATACACATGAATGTACAAATGACTACAAGAATGGAAAATCATGCAAAAGTTGTATTTATTTCAATTGAATTATTTTTACATGTGAACTAAAGCTGAAAAATGAGATTTTATTTAGTAGCTAAATGCACATACAAGTGTATATAAGTTTTAAGTGGATACTTTGCCATTGTTAAACTAGGGAGTGTGGTAAAGACCTCATTGGGGCTACTTAAAGCCTTGCATCCCCAGAATGTCTAGATTAGATATACCCACTATTCTTGAATACACATGAATGTATAAATGACTACAAGAATGGAAAATCATGCAAAATTTGTATTTATCTCAATCAAATTATTTATATGTGAGCTAAACTTGAAAAGGAGATGTTCATTCATTAGCTAAATGCACATACAAGTGTATAAAAGTTTTAAGTGGATTCTTCGCCATTGTTAAACTAGGGCAGCGAGGTAAAGACCTCATTAGGGCTACTTAAAGCCTTGCATCCCTGGAATGTCCAAACCAGATATACCCACTATTCTTGAATACACATGAATGTACAAGTGAATACAATAATTAAAAACTGTGTAAAAGTTGTATTTCTTTCAATTGAATTATTTATACATGTGAGCTAAAGTTGAAAAGAAGATTTTCATTCATTAGCTAAATGCACATACAAGTGTATAAAAGTTTTAAGCAGATACTTCACCATTGTTATACCAGGCGAATAAGGTAAAGACCTCCTTGGGGCTACTTAAAGCCTTGCATCCCCAGAATGTCTAGACTAGATATGTGCGCTATTCTTGAATACACATGAATGTACATGTGCTACAAGAATGGAAAATCATGTAAAATTATATTTCTTTAATTGAATTATTTATACATTTGAGCTTAAGTTCTATGTAAATTCTAACATAGAAATACATTGGAATGAATTCGAAGAAATATTGTGTCCTTTTCAAATGGACTATACACTTGTTAACATTCATTCTTTATGTAAAGGTTCCATCACTTATGTTGAAAGGACTTTGGTTGGTTGTTGGGCTTCAGAATTTTATGTACAATCGGCTGTCCTTGCTTGTATAACGTCTAACCTCAGCCCGCTTTCCTGCAAGGGAAGAAATTGTAATTCCCGGGTCTCTTTTATTGATTGTTTTGGTCTGAAATCCTTATACTGGACTGGATTCGGTTTAATTGTGATTTGGGGTTTGGAGGTTTGCTGTCATGGTTGTTTGTTGTCTTGTTTGTTGATTTGGTTTTTTCATCAGGTTCTGAGCTGCAGATTTTTTCACATCGCTTCTCTTTTCCACCCATCTTTTGCCTTGTCTACTATTGTCTTAGCAAGTTCGGTTTTGGACCTTTATTTTCTTAAAATTTCTGATTGGTAATGATGTCTCTACTTGGAATCATCTTCTTATTTTATATTTTACTAGCTTACAATGTTGCATTAGTTGCTCTCATGGGAGTGACTTGTCGATTGCATTATTCTTTGGATTGTCGCTCATTGTGGTGGTTGTAAATCCCGCATCTAATGGGCTTGTGCTGTTACCTTCTTGGATTGGAGTGTCATTTCTGTTTGAGAAGTATTTTAATCTGATGCTGCCTGTTGATGTCTTAAGATCTTGGATGTTTGTGTATTTAGTATATCTGATTAGTTGTCCCTGGGCTACTGTTGTTACCTGCTATAATATCCCTTTTACCGCTAGTATTGTGACCAATCGTGCCTAATCAACTGTTCTACTGGATCTTAACATATGGTTTGTATATTCTCAATGATCGCTATTATGGCAAGCTGGGGTATTTCTCCAAAGATTGTTTGAATTGGGATTGTCCGCTTATGAATGTTCCTTATGTGGTAACTTTTCGATTTTCACCGGGTCGGATTTGTTGACATTATCCTTGATCCCTTAATCCCGCTGCGATTTTAATGTTATAAGTTACGTGGTAATTTAAACTGAAATTTCCGATTTACCTTTCACCGGCCGGTTTATTAATCCTCAATGCATGAGACTGACTGTTTGCTCTTAGAACTGCTATTGAACACCTATTGGTTGCGTCTTCTTTATTGCAATTATTTTGCTTGATTGGAATATCCCATCTCTACTTTAATATCTATTTACGTGGAATGGAATTGTGTTATTTTTTCTTTATTAGTCTTGTTGCTTCTGGTTTTGCTTCCCATGATCAGCAGGTTTGGAGTTTTTGTGTATCTGCTGGGATTGTGGGTACTGCTTACTCTGATAGTTGCTGCTTATGTCATCTCTTATCTTGGAGATTTATTTTTCTATTTTTCCTTGTCTCCTCGTTTGGCTCTCTCTTTGTTGGTTGTAACATTTCAGGGTCTCATGACCTGAAAGATGTTCCTGCAATTGCTGTCCTGATGGTGAGGGCTTTTAGTGATTTCTGTCTGCTTTTGCTACCTGATAAGCCTATATGCCTTAATTTTTCGCTTTATCTACTATTGCCATGTCTACCTTGAGGAGTTTTCGCCAATTTGTAACTTCCTATCTTGTCGCCGCCTTATGCTATATTTTACGGATGTTAATGTTGAGCCTCACTTTTATTCACTTGTTGATTTCTTTTATGGGGGTTCCAATGTTGTATGTTTGGTCGTTGGGGTTGGCTTTCATTGCGTGCTATTTATCTCTCGTCTTCTCCGATTTGCATCACGCTACCTCTTTCTGACCGGTTGGTTCTTTTATGAGCACTTTATTATGAAAGAAGGATATTATGGCCACTTTAGTCTTTGCATATCTTGGAGGTTTCGCCTTTTTTGTCGTTCTTTTGATTTATTGTCGAGCTGGATTACTTGAATGGTGATTGAATCGCTATTGGAGCTTTTAACTGCTTCTTTTCGGTACTAACTCTGGTTGATTGCAGTTCATTCCTTGTGTTGAGCTATGATGTATTTCTTTTCTATTGCTTTCTCCAGGACATTATCAAAGGGACTGTTTCCTGGGTTCTTTTCTGCACTGAAAGACTCATTTACATACCACGTGATTGGGATGGTGTTAATTATAGGCTCATCGACTTATGTAACAGATTCTTAGCTATTAGTCTCCTCTGTAATTATCTTATGGAGGGATTATATGCTGAACAATTTCCTTCCCTGAACATGGCTATTCAGGAGATTCTGGCAAAGATGGCTCACTTACTTATGTTTAGTATTCACATGTCAAGATGGCTATATTGATGATTTTCTCTTGAATGAGACTCCTTATCCTTCACTTAGCAATTACCTATATATTTTAGATATGATTTTACTTAGGTTTGCGTGTAATAAAGCTCACAAGAATATCAACAACCGGTGCTTCCTTCTCATGTTTGTTGGCTATGATCGTGATGTTCTCACCCTTTTTTGGTAGTAGCTCATGTGATGTAACCCTTCTGCTGAAGTTTGGATGCTCATATTTGCATCTACCCCAACATGGTGTGATTGAGCCTGAGGCTTCTATATCCCATTTTCTTATTATCATACTCATATTATACTATTTTCTCCTATCTTTCTGTCTGTATTACCTTAACTGTTCTAATCTCTCTCTTATTATAACTTTGTAGGTATTTCTCTCTTGCGTTTGCTCCATATTACCAAGCACTTCTACAACTATCAGAGCTTTGGCCTTATCATTTCTTTAGCTTATTATGTTAATCATCTTGTATCTTTTGATTGCTTTAATGTTTTCTTTTGCTCTTGGATGTACTTAGTTGGGCATTTACTCCTTAGGCTGATTGTAGCTCATTGAGCAGTACTTTCGGAGTTTATCCCCTTTAAGGACCTTGTAACCTTTATTTTGTGGCAATAAAATACCCCAGATAATGGGGTTTCCTAAAAAAAAAAAAAAAAAAAAAAAAAAATTCTTTATGTAAATTCATATAGACTATAGAAAGAGAACTCCATATCACATGTTCTAAGCCATAGACACGTGCAAGCTTATAAATATTTATAAATATTATAACTACAAATGCTGTAGTTGACTTATAAACTTTCAAAAATAACTTTGGTTTAATAGTGATAATAGCCACACTTATATTAAATAAAATCGACACATGCAAGCTTGACATAAAGGGAACTATTTGATTTAGTTAATTTTGCAAAAGATGAATGCATGAATCAAATGACATGCAACATTTAATATGAATGGAGAGGAATAACTAAACATAAATACATGATTTCATTCAATTAAATTAATTTCTAAGGGCAATCATATCAAATAAAAACATTTCAAGCAAATCAAAGTTTCTTATGTCACTTTTACCTTTTATGTTTCGATTTGATTTAATGAAATGAAGGAAAGTTTGTTGATCCTAACCCATTCCCATGTTTGTGAATTGATTTGATTTAATAAAATGTAATTAAGTGGATTGTATGGATTAATTAAGTTTTAATATGCATTAAATCCACTAATTAACTCTAACCTATGTTACTTTAAAGTAATTAATTAAATTATTATGAGCCAACATGATATGCATGTAAAATAACTTACAATGATCCTAAAAAATGAAAGGGCCTAATGCAATTAGCTCACAATTATTGACTAATTATATTAAGAAACTTAATTAATTACTTTTATGATTTTCCAACACATATGGGTAAATCATAATGTCATTAACTCTCTTTAGGCTATTAAACACCTAAAGATCTATCCATGAATTAATTAATGAAGATCAGATATGATTATAATTTTGATTTCATTAATGAAATAATTAATTAATTAATCAATTTCTCTTACTTAATTTGCCAAATTGATTAATTATCCTCCAAATGAAATGGATTTAAGGAATGGGTTGGGAAAGAGGTCCCAATCATATTCCATAAATCCAATCTTTTACTGAAATAAATTATAGGAAATAATTAGGAAAGAAGTCCTAATCATTTTGCTCTAATATTTTACATGAATAAATAATTAAATAAAGCTTAATCAATCGTAATTAATAGTTAAATTTATTATAATTAAGGATATGTCTCATAACTAAATTTTCTTTTTAACTTTTATGATCAATATATGACAATTAGGGATTAAGTTGATTTTTATAATTGACATTAATAAATTGTGTTCAAACGACTTTTTATATTTAATTATAATATTTATAATGTTATTGGTTTAGTTAATTTTTTTATACAAAGTTTTACTTAAATTTTATGATAATTTAATTTGTACATTTTTTTGGAATTTGTTTGATCACATATTATTTCTTTCTTTTTTTATTCTAAAGATTGATTCACTCCTTTTTTTGGATCTAATTAAATTTAATAAAAATAAAATATTAGATTAATCGTGATCATTCGATCAAATATCAAATGGCACATGAGTTAATCAAGGCTTGATAGGTGCAATCAAATAACTAAGCTATTCGACCTAATCAAAACTATTAACTTTAAACACATAAAATGAATAGTCTTACTTTTGTCTCGAAACTCTCATTGAAAGGATTAAAAAGTAAAGTGCACGGGGTCTAAAGGTTGGATCCTAATGACGCTTACATTCAACACATCAAACATGAGATCCCTAAGGCTTTTTAGAATTATACCTCATCGGAGCTAATGTTCGATGGATTCTGACCAAGAGGTGGCTTTATTTGGAAGAAACAAAGCCCTATTAAGGTGCTTATTGGGTTGCATCAATACTTCAGCTATCATTCTTTTTATTTTCTCCTATGTTTTCCTTCCTCCTCACTTTCTCATAGACACTTTAGGCATCCCTATTTGGATGAGGAAAATCTAGATTCTTTACTTTTTTGAATGATCTCAGAACAATCTTATCCACATATATAGTCCCATTTAGATGATCAAACTCATGCTATAATATGCGATCCATCAATCCAGAAGCACTAATTTTTATAGGTTGACCAGAACAATCATGACCTATCACCTCTACCTGTAGATGCCGCTCTACCATAGCTCTAAATCCATCAATGCTCAAACAACTTTCAAAGAATAAAGCAAATTTTGCTTTCCTTCTTCTGAAGCTTTGGATTAATTATTGCTAGTAGATCAAAAGGTAGATGGTCATGTGCATCCGTTTCACTCTTAGAAGCATAGCTAATGTATTCCTTTATTTCTTCAAGAATAATAATCTTCACCTAGATTATATATATATGATTTCTTAGGGTATAGATAACAATAGGTTCAAAAGCCTCTAGAAGCCGAGCATACCACTATGGATCATTAAAGAACCCTCCATGTGCTACCAGCAGTGCCTTTGATTTGGAATTTTTGTAGATCATTGAGGATGGCTTTCAGGGCAATTAAATCCCTGACATACTGCTTTGCATCAATACTTGCACCTATTCCATGTTCACTAAGCTCATTTCCCTCAAAGGAATACTAATCTATGGCGGAGTTTGACACTAGGGCCTTCTACATGACCGCAATCATGTAATCTATGATCTTCTGGATCTTCTTCAAACTGATCTCCTCCATTGAGACCTCAACGGTGGGCTCGTGGAGGACCAAATCAATGGCCTTGACAATTTTAGGTAGGGATTGTTTCTTCACACTGAATCCAGAGAACCATCCATCGGAGACCTTCAAAGGGCCTCTTTTGTGACCAGCGATGCAATGGGAGAAGTGATGAAGAACAGAGACCGATGCTTGGGGCTGGAAAGTAGTGGTCTTTATGAAAGAGGATGGAGGCATAGAGGGAGAGTTCACTTGTGGCTAGGCCATGTGAGTGGCATGGTTCAATCGATCAAAAGAAAATTCATGGGATGTCTCATGTTCTTTTTGCAGGTAGCCAGATTTATGGGTGCTAGTTGGGATCAAGGAAGTCTTGATCAGATACTTGCTACATGCTACTGTGTGTCTCAATTTTGGAGAAAGTGAGGGAAGAGAGGTCACCTACTGGAGGAAGAAGGAGGCGTGGATGCTGCTTGGGTCGGCTAGGCTTCACTTGGTTGAGAGGAAGAGATGGATGTGAGGGAGAGTTCACTTTTGGCTTTGCATCTAGCGGAGGAGAGGTGCTCAGAGAGATTTATTATTTTTTTATTTTTTAGGGCCGGCTGGGATGGGAGAGCAACTCTTAAGTGAAGTAGGAAAGAGAGAGCTTCGACTTCTCTTGCTTGAAGGGAGATGAGAAAAAAGATGAGGCCTCATTTTTTTTTAGTGTGTCATTTTTTCTGCTAGTTGAGTGAGAGAGAGAGAGAGAGAGAGAGAGAGAGAGAGAGAGAGCCAACTTTGTCCTACATGCTCAACTTCTCCCACATTCCCCATTTTTATTTCTTTTTTTGAATTTTTTATGTGTTATCATGATCACATAAATTAGCAAGGAGTAGGTCATTTAATAGTTTTGTCTTTTTCACATTTTTTTAAAAATTTGGTGAAACTTGATTTTCTTTAAAAAAATGATTTTAAAAGTTTTACATAATTTTAATAACTTTAGTAAATAATTGAATGAAAATTTATAAGTTGTGTATAAAATAAGATAATTTTAATTATGATTAAAATTTATTGATAATATAGATTCATAATTTGATAAATTAATTATTTTGATTTAAAGGTTAATATATTATGTATATAACATTTATTTTTAGTTTTTATTTTGATTTAATTCTGAATAAATTTTGTTTAATGTTTAGAACTGGTTTAATCTCTCTCTCTCTCTCTCTCTCTCTCTCTCTCTCATTATGATTTTGGATTGAATCATGGGCTTCAATCATTTGATTTGGATTTGAATTTGTTTTTTATATTCGAATTGAATTTGAGATTTGGTTTGAGAAGGTGAACACTGGTCGAATTTAGGCTATAGAGTAGGTGAGTCTCCTTAATCCCCAAGGCATAGCCTAATCCTATGATTAACCTTTCTAAGTCTCTAAGTTTAGGTTAAGTGTTTACCTAATCACAAGAAGTGTCTTATGACTAAGGAAGTCTTAGTGTCTAGAAGATCCCTAGGTCTAAGAAGAGGAGGTTGAGAACATACTTTAAAAGTGAGGTCAACATTAATATGTTGAATCCACATGTTCTGAAATGTAAATGGAGAGAAATTCTTTAATCTATTAGAATTATTTTTAATAGAAACCAAAAGAAGAGCATGATCAGATAATGTTCTTCTTAAATGATCTATAGAAGTAATAGGCCATTGAGTAATCTGACAAGTATTAAAAAGATTCTAGTCCAACCTTTGCCAAAGTCTAGAGTTTTGCCAAGTATAATTAGAAACTTTAAAACCAATATTATTAAAATTGCAATCAAGGATCATCTTGAAAAATTCTTCCATGGAATGAATATTAGGAGAACAACCACCACTTCATTCAGAAGAGAACAAAATAGTGTTGAAATCACCACCAACAAACCAAGGTTTAGTGACAGAGGTGGCAAAATTAGTCAAGTTATCCCAAAGAAGATTTCTACCAGATCTATTACAAGATGCATAAATAGAAGAGCCCAAAACACAATAACCACCGTAAGAGATTTGAGCATTGACAACTTGATGAAAATCATTAAGAATAGAAATGTTTATAAAGTTATTCCAAAAACACCAAATCTTATTACTAACATTATAGAAAAGTTTATTGAAATCGATCATTTTAGCAACATGGTTAATTTTATTAGCATGAATAAGTGGCTCAAGAATAATAAGTAAGCAAATATTATGGATATGATAAATATTTATATTACGGTTATGAATAGAGAGGGTATCAATCCCTCTAACATTGGAAATTAAAATTAAACGTAAAGAGAAAGAAAGGGGTGGGGATAAAGTTAATTGAGAGAAGAGAAGGAGGTAGTAGCAACTTTAATGTTTCTTAGCAATTTGGGAAGAAACTTTTTCACATTTTTTTCTCTTTTGAATATAAAGTTTGGAAGCCATTTTCATTGCCCTTTAAATCATCATCCAAAAAAGATTTAGCAACATTAATCATAGATTTAGGAGAAATCTCCTGATGAGAAGTGAATTCTTTTTCTTCCAAGACACTAGAATTTATTAAAGATAAATGAGTGCTAGGAATAATAAGGGAGGGAGCAAAAATTTATTTATTAAGAAGGCAAGTGGGAACACCAAAACCTTCCTCATCATTAACCAAATTATTAGATAAAAGCAAATCTTTTTGAGAAGCTAAATCATCCTAAATTTGGAATATGGAATCAGGTTTATCAACCTGATTATCATGAGGTATTAAAGCCATATTCACCATTGAATTAGAATGATGCATAGTATTAAATTCTTCATTTATGTTCTCCATTAAAGCTTCATTTTTATATATCAAAGCTAGTAAGGATGCAAGGATTGAATCAGAGGAAATAAAATTCTCATACAAAAGTTTTTAAAAGCTATTATTGTTCACATTAGAAGCCTTCAATTGCTCAGAAGAAGTGAAAGGTAAATTAGCCTTATTTGAAACATTGAAAGAATCTTAGTGGTCAGCCTAGGGTTATATTTAATAGTACTTTTTTTTATATTTAATAGTGGTCAGCCTAGGGTTAGGAATAAAAGTTTCCTTAATAGGGATTTTCTTTTTAAGGTGAGGATGAAGAATGAAACCTTCAGAATTATCATGCCTGTGGATTTTATTTGTGAGAACAAAAGACATGGAAATTTTCAAATTCAATTCTTTGCATATAACCATAATTTTTAGATCCCAACTACATTTCTTTGGGGTGTTTCTTGGTAATGTACAATTCAACAAGGATTTTAGCCATTGAAGGATGAGATTTCATAGTCGATGCTAATCAATTCGAAAACACTAACCAAATAAACCACCCATAACAAAAAGGAATTGATGGTTATTGAAATGGATTCACATATTGGAGAGAGAAATCCAAATTAGAATGATTAAGAATTAGGGTTTATGGTTAGGGTGTAGGGTTTAGGGTTAGGGTTTAGGGTTTATGGTTTGGGTTCATGCTTTAGGGTTTAGGGTTTATTCAGGTTTAAGGTTTAGGATTTAGGGCTAGTGTAAGATTTAGGGTTAAATTAGGGTTTAGAATTTAGGGTTTTAGGGTTCAGGGTTTACTGTTTAGGTTTTAGGTTTTAGGGTTTAAGATTTAGGGTTTAGGGTTTTAGTGTTAGGTTTAGGGTTTAGGGTTTTTTAGCATTTAGGGTTTAAGGTTTAGGGCTTAGGGTTGTAGGTTTCAGTTTAGGGTTTAAGGTTTAGGGTTTAGGGTTTTAGGGTTTAGGGTTTAGGATTTAGGGTTTATGGTTTTATCTTTTTCTATTTATTTTTTATTTTTTGTCTTATTTTTGTGAATTAAGTAAATTGATAGGTTTAGGTTTATTTAGTTTACTTAGTTTATCTTTTATTTATTTGATTTTATTTTTTATTTTTAATTAGGTTTATTTTTATTTTTATTTAATTTAGTTTATTTATTTTAGGTTTATTTATTTTTGTTAAGGATTTTTATTTTAGTTAATTTTTTAGGTTTAGGTTTAGGTTTAGGTTTATTTTTTATTTTATTTTTATTTTTATTTTATTTTGGAGATTTTATTTTTTATTTTCAGATTTAGGTTTAGGTTTTTATTTTATTTTTTTGGTTTATTTTATTTTTATTTTAGGTTTAGTTTTTATTTTATTTTAGTTTTTTATTTTTAGGTTTATTTTATTTTTTAGTTTAGTTTAAGTTTTTTTTTATTTTAGTTTAGCTTAGTTTTTATTTTTTTCTTTTATTTTATTTTTACATTTTAGTTTAGGTTTAGGTTTAGGTTTAGGTTTAGATTTTAGTTCTTGGTTTTATTTTATTATTTTTATTTTTATTAAGTTTAGGTTTTTTTTATATATTTTGTTTTAGGTTTTATTTAGTTTAGGTTTAGGTTTTTAGGTTTTTGGGTTTAGGGTTTAAAGTTTAGGGTTTGGGGTATAGTGTTTTAGGTTTAGGGTTGTAAGTTCTTGGATTTAGGGTTTGAGGTTTAGGGTTTATGAGTTTTTTTATTTTTTTATTTAGGGTTTTAGGTTTAGGGTTTAGGGTTTAGGGTTTTTTTTTAAAATAGAATAAATTTAGATTCAACATTTCTTCTTTTCAATTTTATAAACCAAGTAGCACACCAAGTTTTCTAAGACATAAGCGATGACATAGATAAAAATTAGCACACATAGAGCAAATAAAAAACTCTAGATAACTAGAACCGTCTCTACTGTAAAGACACAATTCCATAAGCAGCAGATCGGATTGGCCGTTCTTTAGTTTTTCTAGTTCCCATTAGAACCACCCCCACCTCTTGAGTAGTGGGATTCTCCATCTTGTCCCTGATCTCTCCCTCCGCTACCACCACGGCTGTAACCTTTGTCGCACTTTTTGCCACCTCCATATCCACCAGCACCTCCAGATCTCCCACCACCACTATGATAACTATCGCCTCGGCCTTATCCTCCAACACCATATCTAGACTGAACCTCATTGACGGTGATGTTCCTACCATCAAGGTTCTACCCATTCTTAGGGTTTAGGTTTCAATTTATGTTTATTAGATTTTAGGCTTTAGGTTTATTATTTATTTACTTAGTTACTTCAAGTTTATGTTTAGGGCTTATGTTTTACGATTAGGGTTTAGGGATTAGGGTTTAGGGTTTATGATTCAGGTTTATGATTTAGGAATTTGGGTTTTAGGATTTAGGGTTTTAGGGTTTAGCATTTAGGGTTAGGGTTTAGGGTTTAGGCTTCAGGGTTTAAGGTTTAATGTTTAGGATTTAAGGTTTAGGGTTTAGGGTTAGCTTAGGGTTGAGGGTTAGTTAAGAGTTTAGGGTTTTAGGGTTTAGTGTTTAGGGTTTAAGCTTTAGGGTTTCAAGTTTAGGCTTAGGGTTTAGGGTTGTTTAGGGTTTTGGATTTAAGGTTTAGGGTTTAGGGTTTAGGATTTAGGATTTAAGGTTGTATGGTTTAGGGTTTAGGGTTTAGAGTTGTAGGATTTAAGGTTTAGGGTTTAGGTTTTAGGGTTTTAGGCTTTATGGTATAGGGTTTAAGTTTTTGGCATTTTAGTTTAGGGTTTAACGTTTAAGGCAAGGGATTAGGGTTTAGGGTTTATGGTTAGTTAATTATTTAAAGTTTAAGTTTTTAGGGTTTAGGGTTTTTAGGGTTTAGGTTTAGTGTTTAGGATTTAGGTTTAGGTAGGATGTAGGTTTAGTTTAGGGTTTAGGGTTTAGGGTTTAAGATTTAAGGTTTAGGGTTTTTAGGGTTTATGGTTTATGGTTTAGAGTTTAAGGGATTTTTAATATTGAATTTTTCTTAAATTAAGTATGTAGATAGGTTTGGGTTTATTTAGTTTATATTTTATTTATTTTAGTTTATTTTATTTTTTATTTTTAGTTAGGTTTATTTTTGTTTTTATTTAGTTTAGTGTATTTATATTAGGTTTCTTTATTTTAGTTTAGTTTATTTTTATTTTATTTTTAAGGTTTAGGTTATATTTTTTTATTTTTAGGTTTAGGTTTCCATTTTTTTATTTTTTAGGTTTAGGTTTAAGGTTTTTATTTTAGGTTTATTTTTTAGGTTTTATTTTTTAGTTTAGGTTTATGTACAAGTTTAGTTGATTTTTAGTTTAATTTATCTTATTTAGTTTAGGTGTAGGTTTAGGTTTAGTTTATTTTAGGTTTTGGTTTAGGTTTTATTTATTTTAGTTAATTTAAGGTTTATTTATTTTTATTGTAGGTTTAGTTTTTTTTTTTTTAATTTAGGGTTTAGATTTTTTTTTTTTTTTTAGGTTTGTTTTGAAGGTTTATTTTTTTGTTTAGTTTTTTATTTAGTTTTTATTTTATTTTATTTTAAGTTTAATTTTTATTATATGCTTATTTTTAATCTTAGGTTTATTTTATTATTTAGTTAGTTTAGATTTTTATTTATTTTATTTTATTTTATTTTTATTAATTTATTTTATTTTATTTATAGGTTTCAATTTAGGTTTTAGTTTAGGTTTTTATTCTATTTTATTTTTTTATTATATTTAAGTTTAGGGCTAAGGGTTTATTTTATTTTTAGCTTTTATTTAGTTTAGGTTTAGGTTTTTAGGTTTTTAGGGTTTAGGTTTAGTTTAGGGTTTATGGTTTAAGGTTTAGGGTTTGGGGTGTAGGGTTTAGGATTTGGGTTTTAGGGTTTAGGATTTAGGGTTGTAGGTTTTAGGATTTAGGGTTTAGGTTTACGCTTTAGGGTTTAGGGTTTATGGTTTAAGGTTTAGGGTTTAGGGTTTATGGTTTTGGTTAGGGTTTAGGTAGGTTTAGGGTTTAGGGTTTAGGTTTATAGTTTTAGGGTTTAGTGTTTAGTTTAGGTGGTTTAGGATTGAGGGTTTAGGTTTTTTAGAGTTTAGGGTTTACGATTTAGGTTTAGGTTTTTTAAAATTATTTTTTCCTTAAATTTAGTAAGCCGTTAGGTTTAGCTTTATTTAATTTATTTTTCATTTATTTTAGTTTATTTTATTTTTTATATTTATTTAGGTTTATTTTTATTTTTTATTTAGTTTAGTTTATTTATATTAAGTTTATTTATTTTAGCTTAGCTCTAATTTTATTTAATCTTTTAGGTTTAGATTAAAATTTTTATTTTTAGATTTAGGTTTCAATTTTTATTTTATTTTTTTAGGTTTAGGTTTTAGGTTTTTATTTTAGTTTTATTTTTAGGTTTTATTTTTTTATTAGGTTTAAGTTTATGTTTAGTTTATTTTTAGTTTAATTTATTTTATTTAGTTTTGATCTAGGTTTAGGTTTAGTTTATTTTAGGACTAGGTTAGGTTTTATTTATTTTAATTGAGTTTATTTTAGTTTAGGTTTAGGTTTATTTTATTTTTATTTTAGGTTTTAGTCTTTTTTTGGTTTAGGGTTTAGGTTTTATTTTTTATTTATTTTTAGGTTTTAGATTAATGTTTACTTCCTTAGGTTTAGGGTTTTATCTAGTTTTTATTTTATTTTATTTTAGGTTTATTTTATTTTCATTGTATGTTTAGTTTTTATTTTATTTTAGGTTTTTTACTTTTGGGTTTATTTTATTTTTTGGTTTAGTTTAGGTTTTTATTTATTTTATGTTAGTTTATTTTTATTAGTTTATTTTATTTTATTTTTAGGTTTAGGTTTATGTTTTAGTTAAGGTTTTTATTTTATTTTATTTTATTATTTTATTTAGGTTTAGGGTTTAGGGTTTATTTTATTTTTAGGTTTTATTTAGTTTAGGTTTAGGTTTTTAGGTTTTTAGGGCTTAGGGTTTATAGTTTAGGATTAGTTTTGGGTTTTGGGTTTAGTTTTAGGGTTTGGTGTTTAGGGTATTAGGGTTTAGGGTTATTTAGGGTATATGATTTAAGGTTTAGTGTTTAGGGTTTAGGGTTTAGGGTTTAAGGTTTAGGGTTTAGGTTTAAGGTCTAGGGCTTAGGGTTATAGGGTTTAGGGTTTAGGGTTTAGGGTTTAAGGTTTTAGGGTTTAAGGTTTAGGTTTTAAAGTTTTAGGGTTTATGGTTTAGGGTTTAGGTTTTTGGGGTTTAGGGTTTAGGGTTTAAGGTTTAGGGTTTAGGGATTAGGGTTTAGGGTTTAAGATTAGTTTAGGGTTTAGGGTTTAGGGTTTAGGGCTTTTAGGGTTTAGGGTTTAGGGTTTAGGGTTAGAGGTTTAGGGTTTAGGTTTAAGGTTTATGATATTTTTGGGTTTAAGGTTTAGGGTTTAGTATTTAGGGTTGCAGGTTTTGGGTTGTAGGTTTAGGGTTTAGGGTTTCGGTTTTGGTTTAGGATTTAAGGTTTAGGGTTTTTAGGGTTTAGTGTTTACAATTTAGGGTTTAGGGTTTTCTTAATTTATTTTTTTCTTAAATTAAGTAAGTCAATAGGTTTAGGTTTATTTAATTTAATTTTTATTTATTTTAGTTTATTTTATTTTATATATTTATCTAGGTTTATTTTTATTTTATTTAGTTTTGTTTATTTATATTAAGTTTATTTATTTTAGTTTAGTTTTAATTTAATTTTATTTTTTTGGTTTAAATTTTATTTTTTATTTTTAGATTTAGGTTTCAGTTTTTATTTCATTTTTTTAGGTTTAGGTTTTAGGTTTTTATTTTAGGTTTATTTTTGGGTTTTATTTTTTTATTTTAGGTTTAGGTTTAGTTTATTTTTAGTTTAATTTATTTTATTTAGTTTAGGTCTATGTCTATGTTTAGTTTATTTTATATTTAAGTTTAGGTTTTATTTTTTTAGTTATGGTTTAGGTTTTAAGTCTTTTTTTAGTTTAGGGTTTTGGTTTTATTATTTATTTATTTATTTATTTTAGATTAACATTTATTTTATTTGTTAAGTTTAGGTTTTTATTTAGTTTTTATTTTATTTCATTTTACATTTATTTTATTTTCATTTTATGTTTAGTTTTTATTTTATTTAAGTTTTTTATTCTTAGGTTTATTTTAATTTTTGGTTTAGTTTAGGTTTATATTTATTTTATTTTAGTTTACTTTATTTTATTTTTAGGTTTAAGTTTAGGTTTTAGTTATGGTTTTTACTTTATTTTACTTTATTTCTATTTAGGTTTAGGGTTTAGGGATTATTTTATTTTAGGTTTTATTTAGCCAAGGTTTAGGTTTTAGGTATTTAGGGTTTATGGTTTAAGCTTTAGGGTGGGTTTAGGGTTTAGGGTAGGGCTTAGTGGGGTTTGGGGGTTGTGGTAGGGTTTAGGGTTTAGGGTTGTAGGTTTTAGGATTTAGGGTTTACAATTTAGGGTTTGCAGTTTAGGGTTTTTCTTTATTATTTGATTGGGTTTAGGGTTAGGGTTTAGAGTTTAAAGTTTTAGTTTTAGGTTTAGGGTTTATGTTTTAGTTTATGGTTTAGGGTTTAGGGTTTAGAGTTTAGGGTTTATGGTCTTTTTTAATAGAGAACAAATTCAGATTATACATTTCTTCATCTTGATTTCATCAAGGAAGTAGCACACCAAGTTTTGTAAAACATAAGAGATGAAATAGATCAAAAATGAGCATGCATAGAGCAAATAAAAAACCCTAGATAACTAGAATCATCCCTACTATAAAGACATGGTTCCGTAAGTTTTAGATCAGATCGGCCGTTCTTCAGATTCTCTAGTTCCCATCAAAACCTCTCCCACCTCTCAAGTAGCTGGATCCACCATCAAATCCCTGATCTCTCCCTTCGCCACCACCACGGCTATAACCTCCATCACTCATCCCGCCTCCATAATCTCCACCTTCATATCCACCAGCACCTCTAGATCCCCCACCACCACTGCGATAACCGCTGCCTCCACCTTTGCCTCCACAGCCAGATCTAGATTGTGAGATGACTGATGTTTCTATTATCAAGGTTACCCAATCTTCTAGGTAGTTTAGGTTTACTAGCTTTTAGGTTTAGATTTATTTTTTAGTTAATTTAGGTTTAGTGGGCTTTGGGTTTGGGGTTTAGGTTGTGGTTTAAGGATTAGGGTTTAGGGAGGGTGGGTTTGGTGGGTTTTGGGTTTAAGGTTGGGTTTAGTTTAGTGTTTTAGGCAGAGTAGGGTTTAAAGTACTATTTAGGCTTTAGCCAGGTCATTACCATTTATGGTTTTTGGTGGGTCAGGCCTGTGGTAGGGTTTAGAATTTAAGGCTCAGGCCTGGGGCCCAGGGTAGTTGTTATTTAGTAAGGGCCCAGTTTAAAGCCCAAGACTCAGGGTTTAGAGCCCAGGGCCCAGGACAATCAGGCCAGGGCCTGAGTTGTGGCCCAAGATTTAGGATCAGGGCCCAACACTGCAGTGGTGGATCAGTATATGGTTTGGGTCAGGGTTCCAGCCCAGGGCCTGCCCAGTTAGAGAGCCAGCCCAGGGCCTGGGCCCAGGTTAGATGCCTTAGGGTCCAAACCAGGTAGTCCGCTGTCACTAGTTGTGGCCAGAGGTCAAGGTAAGATTTAGATTTAGGTGGTCAAGGTCAGTTTTAGGTAGCCCAGCTCCGTGTGGTTGTGGTAGGTTTAGGGTAGATTTTAGGGTTTAGGGTTTAGGGTGGATTTAGGGTGGTAGGTTTAGTTTAGGGTTTATGGATTTGGTTTTAATGGGTTTTATCATTTATTTATTTCATAAAATGTGTCAATAGGTTTAGGTTTATTTAGTTTATTTTATTTAGTTTTGTTTATTTTATTTTATATTTTAGGTTTATTTTTATTTTATTTAGTTTAGTTTAGTTATTTTAGTTTATTTTTTATTTTTATGTTATTTTTTTGGTATAGGTTTTATTTTTTATTTGTAAGTTTAGGTTTCAATTTTTATTTTAATTTTCTAGGTTTAGGTTTTAGGTTTTTAATTTAGGTTTATTTTTAAGTTTTATTTCTTTAGTTTAGATTTAGGTTTAGGTTAATTTATTTTTAGCTTATATTATTTTATTTAGTTTTGGTTTAGGTTTAAGTTTTATTTATTTTAGTTTAGTTTATTTTTAGTTTCAGTTTATTTTATTTTGTTTATTTTATTTTTATTTTAGGTTTAGGTTTTATTTTTTTATTTATTTTTAGGTTTATTATTAAGGTTTAAGTTTTTATTTGATTAGATTTTAGGTTTATTTTATTTTTATTTTAGGTTTGGTTTTTATTTTATTTATTTTTAAGTTTATTTTATTTTTTTAGTTTAGTTTATTTTTAGGTTTTGGACTAAGTTTAGGTTTTTATTTTATTTTATTTTATTTTTTATTTAGGTTTAGGCTTTTAATTTATTTTAATTTTATGTTTTATTTAGTTTAGGTCATGAAGTTTGATGGGTTTAGGGTTTACGATTTAGGCCAAAGGTTTAGGGTTAGGGTTTAGGGTGGGGTTTAGGGTTTAAGGAAGGTAGGGTTTAGTATTGGGGATTGGGATGGTGGTGGTCCGTGGTTTAGGAGGGTTTAGGATGAATTATTTAGGGTTTAGGGTTTAGTTTAGGGTTTAGGTTTACTATTTGGTTAAGGTTTAGATTTTACTTTAGGGTTTAAGATTTAGGGTGTGGTTTGGGAGTGGGGTAGGGTTTAGTGGAGGTTTAGGGTTTAGGGTTTAGGGTTTAGGGTTTAGGGGGAATCCACATGTTCTAAAATCTAAAAGGAGAGAAATTCTTTAATCTATTAGAATTATTTTTAATAGAAACCAAAAGAGGAGCTTGATCAGATAAGGTTCTGCTTAAATGATGTATAGAAGTAATAGGCCATTGAGTAATCCAATGAGCATTAAAAAGAATCTTGTCCAACCTTTGCCAAAGTCTAGAGTTTTGCCAAGTTTAATTAGAACCCTTAAAACCAATATTATTCAAATTACAATCAAGGATCATATTAGAAAATTCTTCCATGGAATGAATATTAGGAGAGCAACCACCACTTCGTCAGAAGAGAACAAAATAGTGTTGAAATCACCACCAACAAACCAAGGTTTATTGACAGAGGTGGCAAAATTAGTCAAGTTATCCCAAAGAAGATTTCTACTATATCTATTACAAGATGCATAAACAAAAGAGCCCAAAACACAATAACCACCACAATAGATTTAAGCATTGATAAGTTGATGAAAATCATCAAGAATAGAAACGTCTATAAAGTTATTCCATAAACACCAAACCTTATTACTAACATTAGGGAAAAAATTATTGAAACTGATCATTCTAGCAACATGGTTAATTTTATTAGCATGAATAAGTGGTTCAAGAATAATAAGGAAATATTATGGATACGACAAAAATTTCTAATATAGTTACGAAAAGAAATGGAACCAATCCCTCTAACATTAAAAACTAAAAAATTAAACATAAAAAAAAAAGAAAAAGGGGTGGGGTGGGAGTAAAGGTTAATTGAGAGAAGAGAGAGAGGCCACAACAACTATAGTTTTTCTTAGCAATTTGGGAAGGAAATTTTTAATAATATTTTTTTTCAAATATAAAGTTTTGAAGCCATTTTCTTTACCCTTTGGATCATCATTCGAAAAGGATTTAGCAATATTAGTCACAGATTTAGGAGAAATCTCTTGATGATAAGTGAATTCTCTTTCCTCCAAGACACTAGAATTTATTAAAGACAAATGAACTTCGGGATTGACAAGGGAGGGAGTAGAAAATGATTTATTTTTTAGTTTAGTTTAAGTTTTTATTTATTTTATTTTAGTTTTTTTATTAGTTTATTTTATTTTATTTTTAGGTTTAGGTTTAAGTTGTAGTTAAGGTTTTCATTTTATTTTATTTTTTTATTTTATTTAGGTTTAGTGTTTAGGGTTTATTTTATTTTTAGGTTTTATTTTATTTAGGTTTAGGTTTTTAGGTTTTTAGGATTTAGGGTTTAGTTTTTAGGGTTAGTTTATGGTTTAGGGTTTAGGGTTTAGGGTTTGAGGTTTAGGGTTTAGGGTTTAGGGTTTCAGGTTTTAGGATTTAGGGTTTAGGGTTTATGGTTTCGGGTTTTAGGGGTTAGGGTTTCGGGTTTAGGGTTTATTTGTTTTTTTTAAGTATAGGGTTTAGGGTTTAGGGTTTATGGCTTTTTTTAATTGGAAATAAAATGAGATTAAACATTTCTTCTTTTTGATTTCATCAAGCAAGCAGCACACCAAGTTTTGTAAGACACAACCGACGACATAGATAAAAAATGAGCATGAATAGAGCAAATGAAAATGCCTAGATAACTAGAACCGTCCCCACTATAAAGACACAGTTCCATAAGTAGTAGATTGGATCATCCGTTCTTTAGATTCTCCAGTTCCCATCAGAACTACCCCCGCCTCTCAAGTAGGGGGATCTGCCATCATATACCCTCTGCCACCGCCATGGCTATAACCTCAATTGCTCATCCTACCTTCATAACTGCCACCTCTATATCAACCAGAACCTCTAGATCCCCTACCACCATTACAATAATCTCCGCCTAGGCATTAGCCTCCACGGTCAGATATAGATTGAGCCTAGTTGACGATGATGTTCCTGTCATCAAAGTTTAGGTTTCAGTATATTTTCTTTTAGTTATTTTTATGTTACTTTAGGTTAAAATTTAAGTTTTAGGGTTTAGGGTTTAGGGATTAGGGTTTAGGGCTTAGGGTTTAGGATTTAGGGTTTATGATTTTAGGGTTTAAGGTTTTAAGGGTTTAAGGTTTTAGTGATTAGGGTTTAGGGTTAAGGTTTAGGGTTTAGGGTTTAGGGTTTAAGGTTTAGTGTTTAGGCTTTATGGTTTGGTGTTGGCTTAGTCATTAGTTTATGGTTTTGGGTAGATTTAGGTTTTAGCCCAGGGCCAGTTCAGTAGGCGGGGTTTAGGGTTTAATGTTATGGTCAGTTTTAAGTCATTTGTTTAGGGTCATGGCCTGGCTGATCGGTAGGGCCCAGTGTTTATGTTTAGGGTCACCATCAGTGGTAAGTTTCAGGGTTGTGGCCTGGCTCAGGGCCCAGGGCTCAGGCCCAGGGCCCATCTGGGTGGCCCAGGGAGGGCCCAGGGCCCAGTTAAGCCCAGTGCTAACGCCAGGGGCCCAGGCCCAGCCCATTTAGGCTCAGAGCCAACGCCTAGGGCCCAAAGGCTCAGTATATGGCTCAGTAGCCCATGGCCCAGGATCTGGGGTCAGGGCCTGGGCCTTATGACTAAGACTCTGTTTCATGACTCCAGGTTTAGGGCCCAGGTTTAGGCAGGTTATAGGCATGGGGCCTGGAGTGGGTAGTTTTAGTGCTCAAGATTTCTCAAGGTTTGGGGTGGTTTATAATTTTAGGGTTTTATAGTTTAGGTTTAGGTTTAGGCTTAAGGTTTAGGGTTTGGGGTTTAGGTTTAGGTTTAAGGTTGCAGGGTTTACTGCCAGGGTTTAGATTTTAGGTTTATGATTTATGGGTTTAGTTTTTAGAGTTTAGGGTTTAAGATTTAAGGTTTTAGGGTGGTTTATAAGTTTATGGTAAAGGATATAGGGTTTAAGGTTTATTAGTTTAGGGTTTGGTTGGTTTGGTTTAGGTTAGTTTAGGATTTAGGGTTTAGGGATTAGGGTTTTGGGGTTTTAGGGTTTAGTTTAGGTTTGGGGTTTAGTGGTTGTTATATTCAGGTATAAGGTTTAAGGATTTTTTTTAATAGTGAACAAATTCAGATTCAACATTTCTTCTTTTTTTATTTCATCAACCAAGTAGCAGACCAAGCTTTCTAAGATAAAAGTGATGACATTGATAAAAAATGTGCACACAAAGAGGAAATTAAAAAGCCTAGTAACTAGAACCGTCTCTACTATAAAGACATAGTTCCCTATGCAACAGATTTGATCAGCCATTCTTTAGTTTCTCTTGTTCCCATCAGAACCACCCTTGCCTCTCGAGTAGCAGGATTTTCCACCATATCCTAGATCTATTCCTCCACCACCACCATGGTTGTAACCTCTGTCGCTCCTCCTGCCTCCGTAACTACCACCTCCATATCCACTAGCACCTCCAGTAAGGTTAGTGTTTAAGGTTTAAGGATAGGGTTTAGGGTTTAGGCTTTAGGGTTTAGGGTTTAGTGTTTGGACTTTAGGGTTTAGGGTTTAGGATTTGCGGTTTAGGGATAGCTTATGATTTAGGGTTAGTTTAGGTTTTAGGATTTAGGGTTTAGGGTTTAAGGGTTTAGGGTTTTAAGGTTTAGGGTTTAGAGTTTAACGTTTAGAGTTTAGGATTTAGGGTTTAGGGTTTAGTGTTTAAGGTTTTAGGGCTTGGGTTTTTTAGGTTTTAAGGTTTAGCTTTATGGTTTAGGGTTTAGGGTTTAGGGTTTAGAATTTAGGACTTAGGATTTTTAGTGTTTAGGGTTTAGGATTTAGGGTATAGGGTTCTTTATTAAATTTTTAAAAGTTTTTTTAAATTAAGTAAATGAGTAGGTTTAGGTTTATTTTGTTTATATATTTTATTTTTTTATTAATTTTAGTTTATTGTATTATTTTATTTTTATTTAGGTTCATTTTTATCCCGGTTTAGTTTATTTATTTTTTTATTTATTTTAGATCAAGTTTTATAGTTTATTTTTGGTTTAGGTTTAGGTTTTGCTTTATTTTGGTTTAGTTTATTTTTATTTTACTTTTTTTATATTTTATTTTTAGTTTAGCTTTTGGTCCAGTATTAGGTTTGTATTTTAGGTTTAGGTTTAGTCAGCCTAGAGCTCAGGGCTCAGCTCAGTTTAACTTAGGTAGGTTTATGGTTTGGGCCTAGCTCAGTCAGCTCAGTTTAGGGTTGTGGTTTGGTGGTTTGTGGTTGTTTTAGGTTTAGGGCTAAGGTTTAGTAGGATTATAGTTTAGGTTTAGGATTTAGGTTTATGGTTTAGGAATTATGGTTTGCCTAGGGTTTAGGGTTTACGTTTAGAATTTATAGTGGGATTTTAGGGTGGGTTTGGGTTTAGGGTAGGTTTTGGTTTATGGTTTATGATTTTAGGTTTAGGTTTGTGGTTTAGGTTTTTAGTTTAGTTTATGGTCGTGGTTTAAAGTTTAGGGTTTAGGTTTTAGGTTTAGGGTTTAGGTTTTAGTTTAGGGTTTAAGGTTATTTTTTAAATAGAGAATAAATTCATATTCAACATTTCTTCTTTTCTATTTAACCAACCAAGTAGTGCATCAAGATTTCTTAGACAGAAGCGAAGATGTAGATAAAAGAAGAGCATGCATAGAGCAAATCAAAAACCCATAGATAACTAGAACTATCTTTATTGTAAAGACACAGTTCCATAAGTAGCAGATCGGAGCGGTCGATCATCAATTTCTCTAGTTCCCATCAGAACCACCACAACCTCTCGAGTAACGGGATCTGCCAACATATCCCTGATCTATCACTCCATGACTAGCACTATGGTAACCGCCATCGCTCCTCCTGCCTCCATAACCACCACTGCTCCTACCACCACCTCCATATCCACTAGCACCTCCAGATCCCCCACCACCACTGTGAAAATCGCCACCTCCGCCTTCGCCTCCATCGCCAGATCTAGATTGAGCGTAGTTGATGTTGATGTTCCTGTCGTCAAGGTTCTTTCCATTATTAGAGTTTAGGTTTAGGTTTATTAGGTTTTAGGGTTTAGGTTTATTTTTATATTTATTTAGTTTGTTTAGGTTTAGGTTTAGGGTCTAAGATTTAAGGTTTAGTGTTAGGGTTTAGGGCTTAGTTTTAGAGTTTGTGGGTTTGTGTGGTCTTGTGGTTAGGGTTTAGTGTAGGGTTTAAGGCTTTGTTAGGGTTTAGGGTTTAGTGCTTTATTATTTAGGATTTTTGTTAGGTTTAGGGTTAGGTTTAGGTTTTTGGGTTTAGGGTAGATTGGGTTGGGTTTATGTTTGGGTTTAGGGTGGTTTGTTTTTACGGTTTTAGAATTTAGGGTTTTGGGTTTAGGATTTTATTTATTTATTTATTTATATTTTTTAAAATTAAGCAAACCAGTAGGTTTAGGTTTCTTTAGTTTATTAAGTTTATTTTTATTTATTTTAGTTTATTTTATTTTTATTTATATTTAGGTTAAATTTTATTTTTATTTAGTATAGTTATTTATTTTAGGTCTTTTTATTTTAGTTTAGATTTTTTATTTAGTTTATTTTTTAAGGTTTCAATTTAGGTTTATTTCATTGTTTAGTTACATTTTTATTTTGTTTTTGAGGTTTAGGATTTATTTTTTATTTTTAGGTTTAGATTTAGGTTTTTATTTTATTTTTTTTAAGTTGAGGTTTTTGGTTTTTATTTTAGGTTTATTTCTAGTTTTTATTTTTTACTTTAGGTTTAGGTTTATTTTATTTTATTTTATTTTATTGAGTTTAGGTTTAGGTTTATGTTTAGTTTTTAGATTTAGGTTTTATTTATTTTAGTTTAGTTTATTTTAGTTTAGTTTAGGTTTATTTTATTTTTATTTTAGGTTTATGCTTATTTTGTTTAGGGTTTCGATTTTATTTTTATTTATTTTAGGTTTTATTTTAAGGTTTTTTATATTTAGTTTTATTATATTTTATTTTATTTTATTTTAGGTTTCTTTATTTAGATTATATGTTTAGTTTTATTTTATTTTAGTTTTATTCTTAGGTTTATTTTATTTTATAGTTTAGAGTATTTATTTTATTTTATTTTATTTTTATTAGTTTATTTTATTTTATTTTTATGTTTAGGTTTAAGTTATAGTTTAGGTTTTTATTTTATTTTATTTTTATATTTTATTTAGGTTTAGGGTTTATTTTATTTTTAAGTTTTATTTATTTTATGTGTGCTTTTAGGGTTTGTGAGGTATGGTTTATGGTTTAGAGCCCAGGGTTTAGGGTTGTAAGTTTAGGATTTATGGTAGGGTGGTTTAGGGTAGGGTTTAGGGTTGCGTAGGGTTTAGCTTGTGGTTTCAATTTTTATTTTGGTTTAGATTTTAGTTTTTTATTTTAGGTTTATTTTTAGGTTTTATTCTTTAGTTTAGGTTTAAATTTAGGTTTAGTTTAATTTATTTTATTTAGTTTAGGTTTAGATTTAGGTTTAGTTTATTTTAGGTTTAGGGTTATGTTTTATTTACTGTAGTTAAGGTTTAGGATTATTTTATTTTTATTTTAGGTTTAAATCTTTTTTTAATTTAGGGTTTAGGTTTTATTTTTTATTTATTTTTAGGTTTTAGATTAACATTTATTTTAAGTTTAGGTTTTATTTAGTTTTTTATTATATTTTATTAGGTTTATTTTATTTTCATTTTATGTTTAGTTTTATTTTATTTAGGTTTATTCTTAGGTTTATTTATTTTTTTTAGTTTAGTTTAAGTATTTATTTATTTTATTTTAATGTATTTTATTAGTTTATGTTATTTTATTTTAGGTTTAGGTTTAGGTTTTACTTATTATTATTTTATTTTACTTTACTTTATTTTATTTAGGTTTAGTGTTTAGGGTTTATTTTATTTTTAGGTTTTATTTTGATTAGTTTAGGTTTTAAGTTTTGGGCCTAGGTTTGAGTTTAGTTTAATGGTTTAGGGTTTAGGGTTATAGGTTTTAGGATTTAGGGTTTATGGTTTAGGAGTTTTTTTTTAGGATAGGGTTTACGATTTAGGGTTTTGGGTTTAGGGTGTTTAGAGTTTAAGGTTTAGGGTTTATGTTTTAGGTTTTAGGTTTAGGGTTTATGGCTTTTTTTAATAGAGAATAAATTCAGATTCAATATTTCTTCTTTTTGATTTCATCAGGCAAGTAGCACACTATGTTTTGTAAAAGACAAGCAATAATATATATAAAAATGAGCAAGCATAGAGCAAATGAAAACCCTAGATAGCTAGAACCGTTCGAACTATAAAGACACAGTTCCATAAGTAGTGGATCGGATCATCTGTTCTTCAGATTCTCTAGTTCCCATCAGAACTACCCCCGCCTATCTAGTAGTGGGATCTATCATCATATCCCTGATCTCTCCTGCAGCCACCACCACGGCTATAACCTCCATTGCTCATCCTGCCTCCATAACCACCACCTCCATATCCACCAGAACCTCCAGATTCCCACCACCACTATGATAATCGTTGCCTCTACCTTAGCCTCCATAGCCAGATCTAGATTGACCTGGTTGATGGTGATGTTCATGCCGTTAAGGTTCTGCCAATTCTTAGGGTTTAGGCTTATTAGCTTTTAGGGTTTAGCTTTATTTTTTGTTACTATAGGTTTAAGTTTAAGGTTTAAGGTTTAGGGTTTAGGGATTAAGGTTTAATGTATTGGGTTTAGGGTTTTAGGGTTTAAAGTTTAGGGTTTAAGGTTTTAGTGTTTAGGGTTTAGGGTTGAGGTTTAAGATTTAGGGTTTAGGGTTTAAGGTTTATTGTTTAGGCATTAGGTTTTAGGTCAGTGGGTACAATCAGTTTAGGTGGTTTAGGATTTAGGCTTTAGAATGATCAGATGGACCAGGTCTTTAGGCCCAGGGAGTTTGTGGTGGAGTTTGGGTCAGGGCCTAAGCCTTCAGGTCCCAACACTAAAGTTTTAGGGTCACCATCAGTGCTCAGAGCCCAGTTTATGGTTGCATGGCCCAGGGCCTGGGCCTGTGGAGGTTTAGTTTATAAGGCCCAGGCTCAGTATAGGGCCTAGGCCCAGGTAGGCACAGCCTGGGTGGCCCAGGGCCTAGGCCCAAAGCCTTCTCAGGCAGGGATAGTTGGGCTCAGTGATCAGTAGCAGAGGTTCTGGTCCCAGGACTAGGTGTGCCCAGGGCCTTAGGGCCAGGGTCAGGCTCAGTTTTAGCGCTCAGGCCTGCCCATGGTCTTTGGACTCCAGGCCAGGTTCGCAAGTCCGATGGGCCCAGGGCAGGCCCAAAGCCCAGAGCCCAGGGCCCAGGTTTGGCCCAGGATCCAGCAGTGCAGATCTTAGGGCCCAGGGCCTAGGGCCCAGGCCCAGGTCTGGGTAGGGCTCACACTCCAGGGCTCAGGGTCAGGAGTTTAGGTTTGGGGAGGGTGGATTTAGGGGTTTAGGCCCAGCACAGGTTTATGGAGGTGTGGCCCAGGGTTTAGTTTAGAGTTTTGGGCTCATGATTTAAAGTTTTAGGGTTTTAAGTGGGTGGTAGGTTTAAGAAGTGGTTTAGAGAGTTAGTTTAGGGTTTAGGTGGGTGGGGTTTAGGGAGGTTAGTTTATGGTTTAGGGTTTAGGAATTAGGGTTTTGGGTTTGGGGTTTTAGGGTTTTAAAGATTTTTTGGGTTTAAGGTTTAGGGTTTAGGTTTCAGTTTGGGGTTTAGGGTTTAAGGTTTATGTTCTTTTTTGAAAAGAACAAATTTAAATTTAACATTTCTTCTATTCGATTTCATCAATCCAGTAGCAGACCAAGTTTTCTAAGATACAAGCGATGGCATAGATAAAAAATGAGCACGCATAGAGCAAATCAAAAACCTTAGATAACTAGAATCGTCTATGCTCGAAAGACAGTCCTTAAGCTGATTGGATCGCCATTCTTCGCCATCTAGTCGAATGTAACCACCTTGCCTCTAGAGTAGTAGGATCTGCCATCATATCCCTGATCTATCACTCCACCACCACCACGGTTGTAACTTCTATCGCTCCTCCAACCTCTATAACCACCACGTCCATATCCACCAGCACCTCTAGATCCACCAGTACCTCCAATAGGGATAGGGTTTACGGTTTAGGCTTTAAGCTTTAGGATTTAGGGTTTAGTGTTTAGGCAGGTAGGGGTTTCCGTTTAGGGTTTGGGGTTTAGGGATAACTTATGATTTAAGTTTAGGTTTTAGAGTTTAGGGGTTTAGGATTTAGTGTTGTAGTTTAGGGTTTAGGGTTTAATGTTTAGTGTTTAGGGTTTAGGTTTTAAGTTCAGGGTTTAGAGTTTAGGGATTAGGGTTTTAGGGCTTGGGGTTGTTTAGGGTTTAGGGTTTAGGGTTGAGGATTTTTAGGATTTAGGGTTTAGGGTTTTTTTATTAATTTAGTTAAATTATTTTCTAAATTAAGTAATTGATTAGGTTGAGGTTTCTTTTGTTTATTTTGTTTATTTTTTATTTATTTTATTTTAATTTATTTTTTTATTTTTATTTAGGTTCATTTTTATTTTTATCTAGTTTAGTTTATTTAATTTAGGTTTATTTATTTTAGTTCAGGTTTATTATTGTTTTTAGTTTTAAGGCTTTATTTATTTTAGCCTAGTCTCATTTTCAGGTTTATGTTTTATCTTTTTATTTTAAGCTCAGTTTGGTTTTTTTATTTTATCTTTTAGGTTTAGGTTTATATTTTATTTAGCCCAGGTTTAGTTTAGCCAGGTTAGGCCTCAGGGCTCAGCTCAGGCTTTAGGGCCTTAGGGCCCATAGCCTGGCCCAGGCTGGGCCTAGGGCCTGCTTCAGGTCACGTTCCTAGCCTAGGGCTCACCTAGGCCCAGGCTCAGGGTAGATCTTTAGGTTTAGACCTCAGGGCCCAGGGTTTAGGGCCGCATGCCCAGGGTTTATGGTTTAGGAACATGGCCTGCTCAGGGTTTAGTTTTAGGGTTTAAAAACCCAGAGCCCAAAGTTTTAGGGTTTAGGTTTAGGGTCGAGGTGTGGTTTAGGTAGGTTTAGCCAAGTTAAGTTTAGGTTTAGGGTTTATGGTTTAAAATTTTAGGCTTTGGGGTTTAGGGTTTAGGGATTAGGGTTTAGGGTTTAGGGTTTAGTGTTTAGGGTTTATGGTTTTCAAGTTTAGGGTTTAAGGTTTAGGTTTTAGGTTTAGGGTTTAGGTTTTAGTTTAGGGTTTAAGGATTAAGGTTATTTTTTTAATAGAAAACAAATTCATATTCAACATTTCTTCTTTTCGATTTAACCAGCCAAGTAGCGCACCAAGTTTTCTAAGACAGAAGCGACGATATAGATAAAAAATGAGCACACATAGAGCAAATCAAAAACCCATAGATAACTAGAACTATCTCCACTATAAAGACACATTCCCATAAGCAGAAGATCGGATCAGCCGATCTTTAGTTTCTCCAATTCCCATCAAAATCACCACCACCTCTCGAGTAGCGGGATCCACCATCATATCCTTGATCTATCCCTCCATGACCAGCACGGCTGTAACTTCTATCTCTCCTCTTGCCTCCATAACCACCACTCCTCCTACAACCACCTTCATATCCACTGGCACCTCCAGATCTCCCACCACCACTACAAAAACTGTCACCTTCGCCTTCACCTCCAACGTCAGATCTAGATTGAGCCTAGTTGATGTTGATGTTCCAACTGTGAAGGTTCTTCCCACTATTAGTGTTTAGGTTTAGGTTTAGCTTTAGGTTTATTAGGTTTTAGGGTTTAGATTTATTTTTATATTTATTTAGCTTCTTTAGGTTTAGGTTTAGGGTTTAAGGTTTAGTGTTAGGGTTTAAGGCTTAGGGTTTAGGGTTTTGGGTTTACGATTTAGGGTTTTAGGGTTTAGGGTTTAGGGTTAGTTTCGGCTTGTGGGTCAGATTTGGGGTTTAGTGTTTAGGCATTGGGGGTTTTGTGGTTTTAGGTAGGGCCCAGGGTGTGGCCTGGCCAGCCTTTAAGCAGTGGTTTAGGGAAGTTTAGGGTTTAGGTTTATCACAGTGGTTAGGTCAAGGTTTTTAGGATGGGGTTTGGGTGTGGGTTGGATTCCAAGATTTTGGTAGGGTTGCTGGCCTTTAGGTTTGAGGAGGGTCTGGGGCCTAGAATTTAGGGTTTATGGTTTAGAGTTTTATTTATTTATTTTATTTTGTTAAATTAAGCAAACCAGATTTAGGTTTCTTTGCTTATTGCTTGATTTTTGTTTATTATTTTATATTTTATTTATATTTAGGTTATATTTTATTTTTATTTAGTTTAGTTGATTTATTTTAGGTCTAAATGGTTTAGTTTAGGTTTTTTTATTTAGATTATTTTTTAGGTTTAGGTTTAGGTTTAAGTTTATTTTATAATTTATTTTTATGTTTATTTTATTTTTTGGGATTAGGATTTATTTTTTATTTTTAAGTTTATGTTTAGGTTTCTATTTTATTTTTTTAGGTTGAGATTTTTGGTTTTAATTTTAGGTTTATTTTTAGCTTTTATTTTTTTACTTTAAGTTTAGGTTTATTTTTTGTTTATTTTATTTTATTTTATTTTATTTAGGTTTAGGTTTAGTTTAGTTAGTTTATGTTTATGTTTTATTTGTTTTAGTTTAGTTTAATTTAGTTTAGGTTTAGGTTTATTTTATTTTATTTTGGATTATCTTTTAGTTTAGTTTAGGTTTTATTTTTATTAATTTTAAGTTTTATTTTAGGTTTATTTTTTTAGGTTTAGGTGTTTATTTAGTTTTATTTTATTTTATTTTATTTTAGGTTTATTTATTTTTATTTTATGTATAGTTTCATTTTATTTTTTTTTTTGTTTATTTTAGGTTTTATTTATTTTATTCTCATTATGTTTTTTATTTATTTATTTTGTTTTTAGGTTTAGGTATAGGTTTTAGTTTAGGCTTTTATTTTATTTTATATATGTTATTTTTGTTTAGGGCTTTTTTATTTTTTTAATTTCTAGTTTTTATTTTGTTTTGGTTAGGTTTTTAGTAATTTAGGGTTTAGGGATTAGGGTTTAGGATTTTAAGGTTTAGGATTTAACATTTCGGGTTTATGGTTTAGGGTTTTAATGGTTTAGGGTTTAGGGTTTAGGTTGTAGCTTTTGTGTTCAAGTTTTAGTTTAGGGTTTAGGATTTTTGGTATTTTTTAAGGAAAAAAAAGAAAATAAATTCAGATTCAACATTTCTTTTTTTATTTCATTAATTAAGTAACACACCAACTTTTTTTCGACACAAGCGACAAATAGATAAAAAATGAGCATGCACACAACAATTCAAAAACCCTAGATAACTAGAACCGTCTCTATTATATAGACACGTTATATGCAAATGATCGATCTCTTCGCTTTCTCCCTATCCTCCACTGCCCTCTTGATTTGCGGGTTCCACCATCATATCTTCGATCTCTCCCTCCGCCACCACCACGAATGTAATCTCCATCGCTCCTCCTGCCTCCATAGCCACCACTGCTCGACCACCACCTCCATATCCATATCACCTCCAGATCCCCCACCACCACTGTGATAACTGCCACCTATGTCTTCACCTCAACTGCCAGATCTAGACTAAGCCTGGTTGACGGTGATGTTCCTACCATCAAGGTTTTGCCCATTCTTAGGGTTTAAGTATTAGTTTGTTAAGTTTTAGGGTTTAGGTTTCTTTTTTATTTTATTTACTTACTTTAGGTTTAGGTTTAGGGTTTTTGGGATTAAGGTTTATGGTTTAAGGTTGGGGTTTAGGGTTTAAGCTTTAAGGTTTAAATTTTAGGGTTAGGGTTTAGGGTTTACGATTTAGGGTTTAGGGTTTAGGTCAATGGTTTTGGTTTGGGTTTGGTTTTAGGTTTAGTTTAGTAGGTTTAGGGTTGACCTGTTGTGGTTTAGGTTTGGGTTTAGGATTTAGGTTGAGGTTTATGGCTAGTTCAGGGTTTGTGGCATGGGGCTCAGGGTTTTTCAGGGTCAGGCTTGGCCTGTTTAGGGCCTAGGTTGTGGATCTAGGGGTTGGCTCAGGTCAATTTGGTAGGGCCAGTGGCTCAGGATTCTTTTAGGTTTGTGGCCCAGGGTCAGTTTTAGGGCAGCTTAGAGCTCAGATTTGGCTCATGGTGTGGCCAGTGTCAGGCCTAGGCTCAGTTGTGAGCTCAGCCTCAGGGCTCAGGCTCAGGATTTGGGGTAGGGTTAGGTCTTGGGTTAGCCTATGGTTTATGGTTTTTATTTACAAAAGAATTAGTGTGTTTTATTTTTATTTAGTTTATTTTATTTATCTTAGTTTTATTTGTTTATTTTATTTAGGATCATTTTTTTATTTTATTTAGTCTTTTATATCATTTTATTTATTTTAGTTTAGTTTTAGTTTATTTTTAGGTAAGTAGTGTTAGTTTTGTTTGTTTTTTAAATTTAAGGTTTAGGTTTTATTTTTTATTTTAGAGGTTTTAGGTTATTATTTTATGTTTTTTTAGGTTTTATTTCTTAGTTTGTCTTATGTTTATCTTAGTTTATTTTATTTTATTTATTTAGGTTTAGGTTTAGGTTTATTTATTTCAGTTTAGGTTAGGTTTAGGTTTTATTTATTTTAGCTTTTATTTTATAGGTTTAGGTTTATTTTATTTTGTTTATTTTATTTTTATTTTAGGTTTAAGTTTTTTTTTAGTTTAAGGTTTAGGTGTTATTATTTATTTATTTATTGTTTTCATTTTTAGGTTTATTTCTTAGGTTTAGGATTTTATTTAGTTTTTCTTTTATTTTACATAGGTTCGTTTTATTCTTATTTTAGGTTTAATTTTTATTTCATATATGTTTTTTATTTTTAGGTTTATTTTTTTTTTATTTTTTTTTAGTTTAGGTTTTTATTTATTTTATTTTAGTTTAGTTTTTTTTTCTAATTTATTTTAGTTTAAGGTTTAGGTTTAGGTTTTAGTTTAGGTTTTTATTTTATTTTATTTTATTTTCTTATTTAGGTTTAGGATTTAGGGTCTTGGGTTCTGTATGGTTTATGGTTTGGTTTAGGTTTTTAGGGTTTAAGATTTAGTTTTGGTTTAGGGTTTTAGGGTTTAGGATTTAGGGTTTAGGTTTTAAGTTTAGGTTTAGGTTTTAGTTTTAGGATTTAGGGTTTTTAGGGTTTTTTAAATAAAAGTGAGGTTTACATTTTAGGTTGGGTAGGGTCATGGTTTAGTAGCATTTAGGGTAGGGTTAGTATTTTATTATTTTAATTATTAATTATTATTTTTTTAAAATTAAGTAAAAACGCTAAGTTTAAGTTCACTTAGTTTATTTTATTTATTTTGTTTATTTTATTTTATTTTTATTTAGGTTTATTTAGTTTAATTTTTTTTATTTAGTTTAGGTTTTATTTTAGTTTTTTTTTTAGGTTTAGGTTTAGTTTAAGTTTATTTTAATTTAGTTTTATTTTTATTTTATTTTTATTTTTAGGTTTTAGATTTTTTTTTTATTGTAGGATTTAGGTTTTAGTTTTCATTTATTTTTAAGTTTTATTTTTAGGTTTATTTTTTAGTTTAGGTTTATATTTTGTTTTAATTTTATTTTATTTTAAGTTTAGTTTATTTTTATTTTAGGTTTAGTTTTTATTTTATTTAGGTTTTTTTATTTTTTTTGTTTAGTTTAGGTTTTTATTTATTTTAGTTTAGTTTAGTTTTTTTTTATTTTATTTTATGTTTAGGTTTAGGTTTAGGTTTAGGTTTAGTTTATGTTTTATTTTATTTTATTTTGGTTTAGGTTTTTTTTTATTTATTTATTTTTAGTTTTATTTTGTTTATTTAGGTTTTTGGTTTTAGGTTTTGGGTTAGGGTTTTGGGTTTAGGGTTTAGGGTTTAGTGTTAGGTTTTAGGGTTTAGGGTTTAGCATTTTAGGGTTTAGGGTTTGGGGTTTGGTTTAGGTTTAGGTTTAGGGTTTGGGTTTAGTGGGTTTTGGTAGGGTTTAGGGTTTAGGTTTAAGTTGTGGATTTAGGGTTTTGATTTTTTTAACCGAGAACAAATGATTCAACATTTCTTCTTTCAATTCATCAACCAAGTAACACACCAAGTTTTCTTAGACAAGTTTATGACATGATAGAAAATGAGCACTCATAGAGCAAATCAAAACCCTAGATAACTAAAATTGTCTCAATCAGAAAGACAGCCATAAGCGACCATTTTTTAATTTCTCCAGTTTCCATCAAAACAACCCCAGATTCTTGTGTAGCGGGATCCACCATCATATCCCCGATCTCTCCCTCCGCCACCACCACATCTGTATCCTCCGTCGCTCCTTCCACCTCCATAACCACCACTACTCTGACCACCACCTGATCCCCACAACCACGGTAATCACCACCTTCATTTCCACGCCCATCTAGATCGAGCCCGACATGGTGATGTTTCTACCGTCAAGGTTCTGCCCATTCTTAAAGTTTTTTGCTTTAAAAAAAAACAAAAAGTGGGAGAATTTTATTGCCAAAAAGAAAGAGATAAAAGGTCCTTAAAGGGGATAAATCTCTAAACTACTGCTCAAAGAGCTATAATTAGCCTAAAGAGGTAAATCCCCTACCTATTACAAGAGAACGAAAGCAAAATAATGAAAAGACAAAAACTAAGAAAGAAATAGCAAAAAATTCCAAGAAGGGTGGCCAAAGCCGCCTATATCCCAAAATCTTCTATGAGATGCACAAACCACCTACAACCCCAAAACCTGCCACAAACCTGCAAAGAACTTAAGATAGAGATAAGCATCTAGAAATAAGGATAAGATAAGTACACAAAAGGAACAAAATGATAAAAATCTTAGATAAGGCTCAGGCTTAGTCACATTCATCTCAAGGGGCAACAGGATATGTGAGCATCTAAACTTTAGAAGAAGGGTTACAATCACATATGGTTCTACCAGCCAAAAGAATAATAGGGAAAATATCCTAGTCATCATAGCCAACTTACCTTGATTAAACAAAATAGCCAATAGCCAAGAGTTAGCCAAGTTATAGTATCTATCATCAAGATTAAATAGGAAACTAACAAGCAAAACATCTAGCCAAACCAGAGTAAAGCAACCAACCAAACAGGACAACAACCAAGAAATAGCCACCATCAAAGTCACCCAAAACAAAAAAAGACCAAAGGTAAAGAACCAAAAATTTTGTAGAACCACCAACCAACAGCACAATTGCAGCCAGCCATCAAGGCCACCCAGCCAATGATAACAGCAAGAATCAGCAAAAATAGAAACAGAGCCAAGAACAGCCAAAACTACATACAAGTTCATCCCACAATAGAAAGAAATGATAAGCCAATGGGCCATCCAGCGAATAGGCAAACACCATAAAATAACTTCAAAAAAATTACCATAAAAGGGAACGAAAACTAGATGGTAGGTAACAACTCAAGATAGATTAAGTCAGCCTAGGAAGGAACAAAGCCAAAGTCCAGGCTCAACCAACAATCACGATGCCAGATAGCCAAAATTGAAAGCAAGCTCCGAAGCTTGACAATCACCAGGCCATCCTAAAACCAACACAGTATGAGACCAATAAAAGTGGAGAGCCACCAATATTAGTGGGCAACCAAAGCTCAGAAGATTAACTAGAAACAATCCGACCTCCGGAAGTGATACCATTCTTAGGGGTTCAGTTTAGGTTTATTAGGTTTTAGGGTTAGGTTTACTTTTAATTTACCTAGTTTATTGGTTAGGTGGGATTTAGGTTTTGGCTTTGGGTAACATTTAGGGTTATGGTTTGGGGTTGGGTTAGGGTTTATGCTTTAGGGTTTTAGGTTTATGGTTTAGTAGGGTTTAGGGTTAGGGTTTAGGCTTTAGGGTTTATGCTTTAGGTTTAGGTTTAGGTTTAGGGCTTGTGGGTTTTTAGGGTTTTTTAGGGTTATCAGTGCAGTTAGAGTTTAGGGTTTAGGTTGTATTTTGGATTTATGGTTTTTTTTTAAATCATGAACAACAAGTTTAGGTATTTAGTTTATTTATTATATTTATTTATTTTATATATATTATTTTATTTATTTTTTATTTATATTGGTAGTTTATTTATTTTAGTTTTCTTTATTCTAGTTTTGGTTTTTTATTTTAGTTTACTTTTTAGGTTTAGGATTAGGATTTGCTTTATTTTTTAGTTGAGTTTTATATTTCATTTATTTTTTAGGCTTAGCTTTTATTTTTTATATTTAGGTTTAGGATTAGGTTTTTATTTTAGAATTTTAGGTTTAGGTTTTAGGTTTTTTTTTAGGTTTATTTTTAGGTTTTACTTTTTAGTTTAGGTTTAGGTTTATTTTTAGTTTATTTTATTTTATTTAGTTTAGGTTTAGGATTAGGTTTTATTTAATTTATTTTTATTTTTAGTTTAGGTTTTTTTTAGTTTAGGGTTTAGGTTTTATTTTGAGGTTTATTTTTTTAGGTTTATGTTTTTATTTTATTTAATTTTAGGTTTATTTTATTTCTATTTTACGTTTAGTTTTTATTTTATTTTGGTTTTTAATTCTTAGGTTAATTTTATATTTTATTTTACTTTAGGATTTTATTTAATTTATTTTAGGTTATTATTATTAATTTAATTTATTTTATTTTTAGGTTTAGGTTTAGGTTCTTATTTAGGATTTTATTTTATTTTATTTTTTTAATTTTATTTATGTTTAGGTTTATTTATTTATTTTATTTTTATGTCTTATTTAGTTTAGGTTTAGGTTTTTAAGTTTTTAGGGTTTAGGGTTTATGGTTTAGGGTTTGGGGTTTAGGGTTTGGGGTTTAGGGCTTAGGGTTTTAGGTTTTAGGGTTTAAGGATTAAAGTTTAGGCTTTATGGTTTAGGGTTTAGGGTTTAGGATTTAGGGTTTAGTGTTTAGGGTTTACGATTTATGGTTTAGGGTTCAGGCTTTACTTTAGGGTTTAGGGTTTTTGGTTTTTTTAAATAAAGAACAAATTTAGATTCAACATTTCTTTTTTTCGATTTCATCAACCAAGTAACACGCCAAGTTTTCTAAGACACAAGCGATGATATAGATAAAAAATGAGCACGCATAGAGAAAATTAAAAACCCTAGATAACTAAAACCGTCTCTACTATAAAGACATAGTTCCATAAGCAGCAAATCGGTTTGGTCGTTCTTCGATTTCTTCAGTTACCATCAGAACCACCTTGGCCTCTCGAGTAGCGGGATCCACCATCATATCCCCGATCTCTCCCTCTATCACCACCATGGATGTAACCTTCGTCCCTCCTCCCGCTTCCCTAACCACCATTACTCCAAACACCACCTCCATATCCACCAGCACCTCTAGATTCCCCACCACCACTATGATAATCATCGCCTCCACCTTTACTTTAATTACCATACCTAGACAGAGCCTGGTTGACGATGATGTTCCTACCGTCAGGGTTCTGCCCCTTCTTAAGGTTTTGGTTTATTAAGTTTTTGGGTTTAGGTTTATTTTTTAATTTATTTAGTTACTTTAGGTTTAGGTTTAGGGATTGGGGTTTCGGGTTAAGACTAAGGGTTTAGGGTTTAGGATTTTAGGTTTTATACCTTTACGGTTTAGGGTTTAGGGTTAGGGTATAGGGTTTAGGGTTTATGGTTTATTGTTTAGGCTTGATAGGGTTTAGGGTTAGTTTAGGGTTTAAGGTTTAGGGTTTTATGGTTTAGAGTTTAAGGTTTAGGGTTTAGGGCTTAAGGTTTAGGGTTTGGGCTTAGGGTTTAGGGTTTAAGATTTTAGGGATTTAGGGTTTAGGGTTGTTTAGAATTTAGGGTTTAGGGTTTAGGGTTTAGAGTTTTTTTTGGGAAAGTTAGAATTTTATTACCATAAAAGGAAAAGATATAATTTTTTTAAAAGAGGTAAAGTTCTAAAATTCTAGTGCTCTCAGAGCTACAAGAAACCTACCGAGCTAAACCCCCATCTAAGTATATTAGAAAAAGAAAAGAAAACAAAAGAGCAAAATATATCGCCTAAAAAGCATAAGAGAAAAGGACACAGAAGACTAAAATAAGCCCTGAAAATAGTAAAAGGATGAGTCAGCAATAGTTCATGATTCCTTTGAGAAAGCAAGATAAGTAAGATCCACAGCAACAGAACTTGGGTTAACTGAGCAACGACCATTCCCCCTTTAAAGTTCCAACCTGTAAAAGAAATCTACAAAACACTACAAAGCTAAAATTCATAGTTAAAAAGGATAAAGATAAAGAGAAGAAAAGGAGAGAGCTGAGAAAGAGAAAGCTCAAGCTCAGTTAGGATCATCTCAAGGGGAAACAATACATATGAGTATACAAACTTCATAAAGAAGTGTTACAATCATATGTAATGCTGCCAACTAGAGAAAAGAGGTGAGTAACATCAAAGCCATCATAGCTAGCATTTTTGATACAAGCAAACATCCAAGGCCAGCAGCCCATAAAGTTCCAGATCTAGCAGACAAACCATGAAAAAAAAAACCACAACAGACTAATCACAATAACCCAGAGAGAGGCTAGAACAAAGTTAGAACACCAACAATAGTGATTAACTAAATACCCATCCAAGCTCCAAACCGGGAAAATTTGAGAACCAACCATCAGCAAGCACCAGACCAATGCCAATTAATAAAGAAATAGCAAACAAAACCAAGATAGCCCTCAAGCCAAAGTCCCAACTACAACTAGTCACCAAGCCAAACCAAGGTTAGCAACCACAAATGACTAAACAGCTTAGAAATTAAACCATCAACTTAAGGAAACATAAGCTGCAACCAGTGCTAATCATTAGAAGACAAAACAACTACACAAAGGAAACCACCAACCACGAGAAACCAAAAAGTCCAATCTAAAAGGATGAACAAAGGTTCAGCTAGCACAGTAAAAGGCTCTAGCAAATTATCGAGTTCAGGTTTTAGGTTTAGGGTTCAGGTTTTAGTTTACGATTTAGGGTTTAAGGTTTTTTTTTTAACACAGCAAATTCAGATTCAACATTTCTTCTTTTTGATTTTGTCAACCAAGTAACACAATAAGTTTTCTAAGAAACAAGTGGTTATTGTCTTAATGAGCCTCATGTTCAGTCCGATCAATTTTGATGATAACAAGTGAATGCTTGGATGTTCTAATGTATGTTTTATGTGTTTCAAATATATTAATTGCTAATTACATATCCAATAAATCTCATAATATGTTTGAGGAAATTGGAAAAATAGAAGAATGAAAGATAGATCAAAATGGATAACGTGAAGCTTAAGATACAATATTTTTGGTTATACGCATTTATAACTATCCTAGAAATTCATATGAGTTCATTGGCATGAATCAATTTGAACATAACTTAACATATTAATTTTATTTATTTTCAATAATGATAATGAGGTTAATTTATATAAATCTATATCTAATTAACATTGAATTATATGTTTCATGCATAACATTTGAATTGTCAAAATAATAAATGATAATAAATTATTACTATTAAGTGTAATTAGTTTATATACTTAATATAATTTAATAATTTAATTTGATTTTAAGGTTATATGATAACTAACATATGTATGATTATATATAAATTATATCACAATATTTAAATGTCATATTTCAAAATTAACAAAAATATGTGGAATTTTGTATTTTAGCCAAAGTCATTTTATAATCAAGGTAATTATATATGATTTCATCTCCAATGGATTCCTTAGATTTTTTTTCCTTCAATTTGATAGGTTACATGACCCACGTTTGATTAAAATTGTATTTATTATTACTTTTGAAACATTAGCTGATTTTAATAATGAATGCATGCTATATGCTTTGAATATATTAAGAGCCATATTTGATTATTTTTGACTTGCCCATGTGAATAGCCAAATTTTGGCTATTTGAATTTAATATTTTTTAATATAAATTATATTTTTATTGAATATTAAATTATTATATGATAAAATGTTGTTAGAATAATATATTTTTTGAAATAATTCAAAATGACCTTCTTGTTATATTCATGAAAGCATTCCTCATTCAAATTCAAAATCCTCTCCACCAAATCTAGGATAAAATTTCCTAGATTTTCCTTCTAAGTGTTCTCTAAAATATTGCAAGATCAAATCCTTGGTTTGGAAGCTTCAACATCTTCAACTAAGCAAGCTTTATCAAATTACTTCAGTTTATTTTCT
Organism: Cymbidium sinense; assembly: GCA_021442155.1. NCBI lineage: Eukaryota > Viridiplantae > Streptophyta > Magnoliopsida > Asparagales > Orchidaceae > Cymbidium > Cymbidium sinense. The sequence continues at coordinate 102,336,549 of CM038214.1, read as the reverse complement.
TGATCTTAATCCCTATTTAGTTGTTCATACTATTTTCACCATCTATTTATTCTTTCCAATTTATACTTTTTGGTGGATTAGTCTTTGGACATCAAAGTCTATGTTTTTCACATCAAAGTTTCTTCAATCATTTTTTTGTGAAAAACTCTTGTGATAGTTTGTAGGATTTATTTCAACTTGTTGAAATTTTTATCTTCCTACAAATTTCTTTTGTTTCTTGAAATATTTAGCAATACGTGTCTTATTTGAAAGATCATTAATTCTTAGATCTATTTTAGATGTATATTTTAAGCATTTCAAATTAATTTTTGTGCTGAAATTATTTTTATATTTGATAGATCTCTCTTTTAATTAAAAGCTTACTAGTTTACTTAAATCTATCATATACTAATTTTATTTAAGTATTTTTTGATTAGTTTCATTAATTCAAAGCTTCATTTTGGTTAAAATAAAATAAATTATTGCTGGAAATTTAGAGTATATGTTAGATCTATTATAAATCAAGTTTCTTTAACAAAATAAAAATTTATAAAAAATTACATTAATTCATTTGTCACTTATCATTTTATTTTAATTAATATCCTTTATTTTAAAAATTTTATCTTGCTAAAATTTAGTAAAGCTTGTTGTTTTCATTGTTTAATAATTAATAAAAAGGAAGTTTAGTAGAAAGTTAATCTTTCTTACACTATTATATACATACTAGTCATAGTTTCTCTTAAACTTAAAATTATTCCTTTCTAAAATTTAATTTATTGTACAATAGTCTATTGTGAATTTATTTTGAAATCATTTTATTTTAATCAACAAGTTGTAATAATATAAACATCTTAGTAAGATCACTTTAAGATATTTATTTAATATTTCTTATCAAAATTAAGTGAGCGTTCTATCTTGCCAAATTAGTTAGTTGTAAAGTGATCATTTATAAGTTATGAGATAACTTTATGAATTGGATAGCTTGGTATATTTGTGACAGATATATTTTATCAAAATTTATTATTTTATATTTTTCTTTTCGTGATGTAAAATTTATATTGGGGTTGTACTCGTCCCTTTGTAGGAGAGTACATATTATTATAGGGGTTGTACTCGCCCTATTTATAAGCTATTTTACATTTAGTGGTTTTCTAGCAAAGGGTGGCTAGGCGTGGATGTAGGCTGATTTAGGGTTTGGTGAACCATGTAAAAGCTATTGTGCCTATTATCTCTCTTTACTTTATACTTTTTTTTATTTTTCTACATTAAGAATTGTATCTTGTCATTATAAAATCAAAAATTAATTTTCTACTAAAACTTAAAATTTAAGATTTAACTTTTAAAATTTTTAATATCACCTAATTCACTCCCCCCCCTTTCTCTTGGGTGCTATAGTGACTGATAGTGGTGCATAGATAAAAAATGAAATAGCATAGAGAAATCAAAGGCCTTAGATAAATAGAACTATTTCTACTATAAAGAGACAATTCCATAAGTAGGTCGGATCGGTGTTCTTTAATTTCTCTAGTTCCCATCAACCACCGGCCTCTCAGTGGTGGGCTCCACCATCATATCCCGATCTCTCCCTCCTCCACCACCGATGTAACCTTATCGCTCCACTCACCTCCACCACCAATGCTCACCCCACCATATCCACCAACACCAGATCCCCACCACCAAAGCAATAATCCCCACCATCAATGCAATAATCTAGGCAGCATGGTTGTGGATGTCCTTTTGTCAGGTTTTGCCCATTCTTAGGGTTTACATTTAGGCTTAGGTTTATTAGGTTTTAGGGTTTAGTTTTATTTTTTAATTTATTTAGTTACTTTAAGTTTAGGTTTAGGGTTTAGAGTTAGGGTTTAGGGTTTAGGGTTTAGATTTTATGCTTTTAGGGTCTAGGGTTTAGGGTTTTTAGGGTTTAGGGTTGTAGGTTTACGATTTAGCATTTATGGTTTAGTGTTTTGAATTTAAGGTTTAAGGTTTTTTAAAATAAAAAAATAAAGTAAACTGGTAGGTTTAGGTTTATTTAGTATATTTAGTTTATTTTTTAGTCATTTTAATTTACTTTATTTTTTATTTTTATCTAGGTTTATTTTTTATTTTTATTTTGTTTAGTTTTTGTAATTTAGTTTAGGCTTTTTATTTCAATTTATTTTTTAGGTTTAGGTTTAGGTTTATTTTTTTAGTTGAGTTTTATTTTTATTTTATTTTTTAGGTTTAGGCTTTATTTTTTATTTTTAGGTTTAGGTTTAGGATTTTATTTTATTTTTTAGGTTTAAGTTTTAGGATTTTATTTTATGTTTATTTTTTGGTTTTATTTTTTAGTTTATATTTGGGTTTATTTTATTTTATTATATTTTAGGTTTAAGTTTAGGTTTAGTTTATTTTAGGTTTAGGTTTAAGTTTCATTTTATTTTAGTACAGTTTATTTTAGTTTAGGTTTAGTTTTATTTTATTTTAGGTTTATGTTATCTTTTGTTTAGGGTTTAGGTTTTATTTTTAGGTTTATTTTATGGGTTTAGTTTTTTATTTAGTTTTTATTCTTAGGTTTATTTTATTTTAAAGTTTAGTTTAGATTTTTATTTATTTTATTTTAGTTTATTTTTAATTTTATTTTTTTTATTTTATTTTATTTTTAGTTTTACGTTTTAGTTTAGGTTTTATTTTATTTTATTTATTTATTTTATTTAGGTTTAGGTTTGATATTTATTTTATTTTAGGTTTTATTAAGTTTAGGATTTAGGTTTTTTTTGGTTTAGGGTTTAGGGTTTAGGTTTAAGGTTTAGGTTTAAGTTTAGGGTTTAGGGTTTAGGATTAGTGTTTAGTGTTTAAACTTTAGTTTAGTTTTAAAGTTTAAGGTTTAGGGTTTAGAGTTAACAAGGATTAGGGTTTAGTGGGGTTAGCTTAGGGGTTAGGGTTAGATTTGGGTTTAGGATTTAGGGTTTAGGGTTTAGGCTGTAGTGTTTTGGGTTTTCATGATTTAGGTTTTAGGGTTTAGGGTTAGTTCATGGTTTAAGTTTTAGGGTTTTAGGGTTTAGGATTTATAATTTAGGGTTTAGGGTTTAGGGTTTAGGTTTAGGGTTTAGGGTTTAAGGTTTAGGGTTCGCTTAGGGTTTAAGGTTTAAGGTTTAAGGTCTCGAGTTTAAAGTTTTTTAAGGTTTAGGGTTTGGGGTTTAGGATTTGAGGTTTAGGATTTAGGGTTTTAGAGGTTTTAAGGTTTAAGGTTTATGGTTAAAGTTTAGGGTTGAGGTTTTAGTATTTAGGGTTTAGGGTATAGGGTTGAAGATTTAGCATTTAGGGTTTAGGGTTTAGCGTTTATGGTTTTTATTTCTAAATTAAGTAAACCGGTAGGTTTTGGTTTATTTAGTTCATTTTTTATCTTATTTAGGTTTAGTTTTTAATTTTACTTAGTTTAGTTTATTTATTTTATGTTTATTTATTTTATTTTAGGTTTAAGTTTATTTTATTTTTATTTTAAGTTTAGGTTTTTTTAGTGTAGGGTTTATTTATTATTTATTATTTATTTTTATGTTTTATTTCTAGGTTTATTTTTTAGCCCTAGGCTTTTATTTTATTTTATTTTTGGTTTATTTGGTTTTAATTTTACGTTTAGTTTTTATTTTATTTATGTTTTTTAATTTTATTTTATTTTTAAGTTTAGTTTAGGTTTTTATTTATTATATTTTAGTTTATTTTTATTAGTTTATTTTTTTAATTTTTAGGTTTAGGTTTAGGTTTTAGTTTAGGTTTTTATTTGATTTGATTTTTTATTTTATTTAGGTTTAGGTTTTTTTATAAATTTTTTTTTTATGTTTTATTTAATTTAGATTTAGGTTTTTAGCTTTTTAAGTTTTTAAGGTTTAGTGTTTAAGGTTTAGGGTTTAAGGTTTTTTATTTATTTATTTTTTTTTTATGGAAACCCCATGTAAGAGTATTTTATTACCACAAAAAGAGGGTTACAAGGTCCTTAAAGGGGATAAACTCCAGAACTACTGCTCAAAGAGCTACAATCAGCCTAAGGAGTAAATCTCCTATCTAAGTACATCCAAAAGCAAAAGAAGACATTAAAGCAATCAAAAGATACAAGATGATTAACATAATAAGCTAAAGGAAGATTAAGGCCAATGCTGAGGATGTGAGAATGCATGATAATATGGAGCAAACTTGCAAAGAAGAAGAGAATCACCGAAGTTATAATGAGAGAGATTAGAACAGTTAAGGTAATACAGACAAAAGGATAGTTGAAAACAATATAATATGAGAATGATAGTAAGGAATTGTGATAGAGAAGGCTCAGGCTCAGTCACACCAAGTTGGGGCAGATGCAAGTATGAGCATCCAAACTTCAGCATAAGGGTTACATCACATGAGCTACTACCAAACCAAAAGGGAGTGAGATCATCACAGCCATCATAGCCAACAAACTTGTGAGAAGGTAGCACCCAGTTGTTGATAGTCTTGTGAGCTTTATTACACCAAACCTAAACAAAATCATATCTAAAATAGAGGAAATTGCAAAGATGAATGATAAGGTGTCCCATTCAAGAAAAGTATCATCAATATAGTCATCCTGACATGAGAATACATAAACATAAGGGAATGAGCCATCTTAGCCAGAACCTCATAAAAAGGCATATCCAAGAAAGAAAGCAAACCAGAATATAATCCCTCGACAAGAAAATTGCAGAGGAGACAACTTGCTGAAATCCTGCTAATCAAGTCAATGAGCCTATAATTAACACCATCCCAATCATATGATATATAAATGAAACTTTCACAACCCAGGAAACAACCCCCTTTTTAATGTCCATATCAGTAATTGGAAAAAGGCAATTGTAAAGGAAGGTAGCATAGCTCAACACAGGGAATGGACTGCAACCAACTAAAAATAGCACCCAGTAAAGACAGTTAGAGCAACAGCTCCAATAGCAGCATTCAGGGCCAAAATTCAGATAATCCAACTCAACAAATAACCAAGAGAACAAGACAGCAAAAGGCAGCAACTGTCCATAATACCACTCTTTCAGAATAGACAGCGCATAAGACTGCACAAACTCATCTGAACCGAGATGGGAATAGAGACAACAACAGGAAATGCAGATCACAAAAATCAGGAGATGAACAGAAGCCCAGACATAAAAAACACAGGCATTCAGGAAGCCAACCCCAACAGGAAAACAACTAATGCAACATTGGAACCCACCATAAGAAAAATCAACAAGTGGATTGAAATGAGTATCAACATTAGAATCCAGAAAAAATAATACAGTGGATAACCAAGGAAAAACCAGCCAAGATAGCAACAGTTAAGACAGCAACATCCAAGACAGGAAGGGACAGCAAATTGGCCATAAAACTCCTCAATCAGAGTAGACATGGCAATAGTTGATAACCAAATAGATAAAGCATAAAAATAGTTATCTTGAAGGCAGCAACTCAGACAAAAATCACCAAAAACAATCACCATCGGGGAATGTAAATAACTGCGAGCATGAGACCCTGAAATCCTACAACCAACAAAGATGGAGCCAACAAAGGTGTCCTGATAAAACAAGACAATAAATCTCCAAGATAAGAAACAACCAAAATAGCAAAAACCAGCTAGCTTGCCATAATGCCACTCATCTAGTATAAACAGTGCAATAGATACAAGTTTGACTCAAAAAAGATGGAGAAAATAGTAGCATAAAAGGTAGACCAATGAATTCCGATGATAAGCACAAAATAAACCAATAAGGGGGTTCAAAGTAAAGTCCACCAAGCAATCAGCAACTTCAATAGAGACTTGCTGAACAAAATAATCTAAAACCCCAGAGGCAGTATGAAGAGTATTAATCCAGTTCAGCTAACAAACAAGGTTAATACACAAGGCCAAGAGTCCACCCAAAAGCATATATAAATAAAGGAAGGGATAGATAATGAATAGCTCCCCACCACAAGCTAATCCAGTAAGTGACATTCAGAGAAATCAGATCAGTAGCAGGATACTTAGTCTCCTTAATCCAATTCTGCCAAGGATAATGACAATAATAACCAGTGGGTTGGTCAATAACCCAATTATGCATATAAGATAAATCATTGATTAATTCCAAGCATAACAAAAAAATGATCTTCAAGTTTTGCATGTTCCAATCATAGCATAGGGAGGGAAAACAACAGCAAGGAAGAGCAACAACATCCCAGATGTTAGCATCAAAGATAGAAAGAAAAACAAAGAAAACTTGCTGGGCAAGGAAATCAGAATTCCAAAAATCAACAATGTGGACATTGTTACGGTTAATACACCAATTAGGAAAAGAAAATATTACTAAAAAGGATATAAAATAGATAATGTATGAGTTCAAGTAATTCCCACCAGAGTAAACAGAAATACCCACAACTTGAGCAGATGCAGAATGATCATCCCTTGAGTAACTCCAAACCTGCTGATCATGGAAAACAAAACCAGAAACAACAAGATTGACAGTAGCCTCAAGGTGCCATATCAGCCAACAACTAAGAGAGAAGTTATCAACAAGTTGGCCATAGGATAAGCCATTAAGAGTTGACAGAACATAAAAAGGATCCCGTAATAAAAAGAAGAAATACTATGGGAACGAACGGGATGAAAACAACAACAGCATGCGTGATCAAAAATAGCCCAGTTGATATTAGTACAAATAATTTGGAAATCGTGATTCAAAAGACAACCATAAATCACAAAGACAGCAATATGTAAAGAGGACCCAAAAAGCCAATGACTAGCATTGAAAAGAATAACACAATTCCATTCCTGCAAAGAGATATTAGAGTAGACATGGGATATCACAAACAGCAAAATAGCAGCAATAAGGAAAATTACAACCAATTGGTGCTCAATAGCAGTCCAAAGAGCAAACAGTTTAGTAGCAGGTTGCTTAGTCACATTAAGCCAGTATTTCCAAGGATAATGACAGTAATAACCAGTAGGTTGGCCAATAACCAAGTTATGCATATAGGATAAACCATTGGTTAAATTTAAGCAGAACAAAAAAATGATCTTCAAGATTTGCATGTTCCCATCATAGCATGAAGGGTGAAAACAACTACAGGAAAGACCAACATCATCCCAAATGTTAGCAACAAGCGCAGAAAGTGAAACAGAAAAAAGAGGGTAAACACAGTAAGAACCAAAAAGAGAGGCCAACAAGAAAATCCATTCCTGCAGGTAATAGGAGAAGACAGCCAGCAAAAAATAGTTAATATTCAGATAAGAGCAATGAAAGAACTTGACCAAAACTCCAATCTCAGAAACATCCTGCACAGAAAGGATCTCATGGGTAAAATAGCCAAAAACAATCTGAATAAACTCCATCCAGGACAAAAAATAAACAGTGCAGAAAGAAACAACAGAATGCCAAAGATTCCACCCAAGCAAGTTCTGCACAATAATAGGTCTGCCATAAGGTGTAGGGAGGTCAGCAATAGCCTGTAAGAAAACCTACAAAAAATAGCCATAGTAGGTGGAAGAAAAGAAGGAAACCCCCCACAATAAGATCCCACCAAAGGGACCCAACAGAATCAAAAAATGGATTTCAAAGAGAGCATGCTGAGTGGGATCTAGTTTCTAGTAAAGACAACAGCCAAGAAGATAATTATCAGGAAAAGGGCCAAAAAGCCACTTCATGCAGAAGAATAAAGTAAAGGATAATTTCCAGAAATAAAAGAGAAACGTCTGCTCCAATCTAGAGTTAAAAAGAATGTCAGCAGCAGCCCAAGATCTAATAGAGGAGACAAGCAGCATGTCAAAAGCCATCCAGCAGTCATTATCAAATAAAATCCAACAACCAATCAGTAAATCATCAAAATAAATATTACAACCAGCATAGTGGACAATAATACAATGCATAGAAACAACATAAATAACTAAGATGCTCCAAGCAGTAATATCTTTGAGAACCAGTAGATTGTAGAAGTTAATGGGAGTAGCTAAACCCATCAAAATAAAAATCTCCATCCATTAATGATTAAACCTCCTAAGATTAGAAATGCAGCCAGCATTGGTATAAGAAACCCAAGTAGGATTGGGGTTATAAAACCAATAGCAGTTGACACAAAGCTCAACATAATTCCTATACTGATTATCCGTATGCACATAGCTCAACATCAGCCTTTTATCAATGTAAATGCCAAAAGTAGTGAGCCTCCAAATGAAGGAGGAGCTATTAAAACACCAAAGCATGACATAAAGATCTAGACACCAAGTTTTATCCGTGTGAAGCATCCACAAAAGGCACAAAAAGGAATAGAAAACTAAAAAGTAAAGAAGCATATAGATAAAAGATGAAAGGACAGAAAACATCAAAAATTTAAATTAAGTTTTGAGATAAGGAAACCCAGAATTATCCAAGTTAACCAGCCCACGCAAGTGTTTGGGTAAGGTGTGTTGATCAAAGAAGATGATACCATTGGATCTAGCACCCAGATTGGCAAGGTAGTCAGCACAAGCATTTCCTTCATGCCATACATGTGTGATGTTAAAATTCAATTGGGAAAGAAGAGATCTAGTTTGCTTGAGGAGGTAGTACAATTCAGTGATGCTCATCTTAGTGGAAGTCAAAAGATTAATCAGAAGAGTAGCATCCACCTCGATCCAAATATTGATCCAGCCATTTTGGAGATAAATCTCAAGAGCTTTGAAGAGGCGCCATAAGTTGAAAAAGGGGATCTGAAAATAAGGGGATAAGCAAAAGCACATAAGACTATACCCTTAGAGTTCCTAAAATGCCACCACAACGAGCCATTATGAGAGAGAATCGTATTGATTTTAATAATATGATCAAGAGGTTTTTTCCAATAGATAATCTTGTCATTTCGACGGTAAGGTTGATCCGGCAAATTTATGCTCAGTTTATTGGCCACAAATTTACAACCTTTAAATTGTTTGTAATGAGTGAGATTGGCTTTAAACAAGTCACGAATTTTGTTTTTAGTTCTATCAATAATCCTCACATGGTTCATTGGGATCCCACGGTGTTTTGCATCATTTTGGTCCATCCATATGAACCAGATAAGAGTGACAGCAATGATAACTTTAATGTGACCTTTAATAGTATTATCAAAATAAATTTTGAGAAGTTGATATAAAGTAAGAGAGCCATTGAAATTGACAGTGTCAAAAAGATCATCATACCAAATCCAAAGTTTAGAAGCAATGACCCCATTAACAAAGACATGATTAACATTCTCAATATGAAAATAGCATTGACATTTAGAGGTAATGGAACCTTTATCCCACAACAAGGAATCAACAGGGGAAAATTTTTTAGAGTAAACCAAGTAAGAAAGAAATAGGGATATTGTTATTCCAAAGTTTAGAGAATACATAGAAGGAATCATGAGTATCTTTAATGTGGAGCCACACATTTTTGAGGTTGAAATCACCATTATGAGAGAGCTTAAAGAGAATATGATCTTGATTTTGAAGAGTGATAGGAATAGTAGTAACCATATTCCAGAAAGTAAAAGGGATAAAATCAGTAAGCTTACTATTGTTCCACTAATTGTTATGCCAGAAAGAGTTTACTCTAATAGCGGAAGTGGAATGTGTGTAGAGTAAGTCATCCATGGAACCACAACCACTCCAGTTATCTTTCCAAAAGAAAGAGGTACCAGAGTTGATGCCCCAAAAAATTAGGGATTCGGCATCCCATTTGACAGAACAAAGTCTTTTCCACGCATGAGAGTCACCCGGCTTAAAGGGACAAATGAGGGGGTGCTTACCCTGGAAATATTTAACAATCATGAAATTAGCCCAGAGACTATGATTACTCCTAAAATTCCACCAGAGTTTATAGGAAAAGGCATTGATAGCTTCTTTTATGGATTTACAACCAAGAACACCTTAGTGCCACAACTTTTAAACCAATAGGTCAGTGCATTTTTTTAGAAGTGGTATTGGAGCCCAGAAAAATTTAAGAGGCGCTCAATTATGATGCTAGAGATGGTCGACACAATAGTTTGGATGAGATATAAAGGCATGGAATTAAGAGTGCTCTTAATCAAGGTTAGCCTATCACCAAAAGAGAGTAAATGAAATTCCCAAACCAAAATTTTATTAGAAATTTTTTGAATAAGGTCATCAAAGAGATGAGATCTTTTCTGGCCTTTAAAAAGCGGAGCCCCGAGGTAATTAATGGGAAGTTGACTTTGCTTAAAGTTAGTAATTCTGGAGATTTGATTTAATCTATTAGGAGGAATCTTAGCTCAGGGAATAAAATAGCATTTTTTGTCTTTAAAGAAGAGACCACTAACTTTGCCAAAATCATTTAAGAGATTCTTAATATTTTTAACATGTTGAAGGAAGGCATTACAGAAGATTATAAAATCATCTGCAAAGCTAAGATGAGAAACAGGGAAACCACCATGAGTTTTAAAAGCCATGTTTGGGTTTTTGATGAAAAGGTCATTGAGGCTTCTCGAAAGATATTAATGATAAAAGAGGGAAAGAGAAATAAACCATGGCTCGAAGAAAAGAAACTAAGGGACTCACCATTTAAGATGATAGAAAACTAGATGTTAGTGATACAACTTTTTATAAGTCGAATAAAATGATCAAAGAAACCAAACAAATGCAAGATTTGGAAAAGGAAATCCCACGAGAGGTTGTCAAAGGCTTTAGAGATATCCAGTTTGAAAAGCATATTACCTCCTCTAGAAGAAACATCAATGTCATGAACTAGCTCTTGAGCGAGGAGAATATTATCAGATATGGCTCTATTTTTAATGAAACCAATTTGATTAGGGAGATGATTTTATGGGCGGGGCTAATTATTATTAATGAGTTTAGCAATGAGTTTTGGAAAAGGTACTAATAGGTCTAAGTCATCCAGGATTGAGATTGATGGTTTTGGGAATAAGGACAATAGAAGTACTTAAAAATATCGAGAATAGTGTTGCCATCAAAGAAATCAATAACGCATTAACAAGATCAGATTTAATAAATGGCCAACAATCTTTGAAAAAAAGAGTGAAACCATCGGGACCGACACGAGAATCATTGTTCATGAGAGTACTAGTAATCTCCTTAGAGGGCGCATAGTGAGCAAATGGTTATCCTCATTGGTAATCATAGAAGGGATAAGATGGGTGTTGGAGGGGTTTTCTAATGAAGGATTAGAATTTAATAAATTTTGAAAGTGATGTATGACAAAATCCTTGATTTCATTATCAGTTATCCAACCACCATTAGGGTTCTTAATTTTCTTAATCGAGTTTAGAGCTTTCTATTTATTGCAAATAGCATGGAAGTACCTAGTGTTTCGGTCACCATCAGCGGTATGTTTGCTAGCGGCTTTTGGCGTAATAGGTTTCCTCCATATTTTGGTAATTAATCAAACTATCTTTGGGTGCTCAACTCTTCAAGCTTAAGGGTGTTAAGACAGCCTCTTCAAGTGAACAAACCACTTATTCCATAGCTTTAAGATTAGTAAAGAGATTTTTAAAAATATGCTTGTTCCACCAATTGAGGTTTTGTTTAAGCCTCTTGAGCTTAAGCAAAGCAAAACATGCCTACGGTATGGGTGAGCAGAGCCATCGTTAGTGAAAACAACATTAGTGAAATCACCATGTTGGGTCCACATATTTTGGAAATGAAAAGATAAGGGAATAGGAGGGTTAGTGGGGGAAGTTTTGATAGAGATCAAAAGAGGGCATGATGGACAAAGTCACTGCACAAATGTTCAGCGAAGTGAGAGGCCATTGATTAAACCAAAGAGAATTAAAGAGGGCTATCAGATCTTTGCCAAAGTCTAGAGTTATGCACGTGTAATCGGACCACGAAAATAATGTGTCAATCTAGGATCATATTAGAGAAGTCTTCCATTGAATGAAGGTTAGGAGAACATCCTCCCCTCCTTTTAGAAGCAATGAGTGTTGAAATTGTACAACTAGGGAAGGTTAACTGAGGAGGTGAAGGTTCTTAAATGATTCCAAAGGATATTCCTACCGGCTCTATTACAAGAAGCATAGATAAAGGAACCAAAAGCTGAAAAGTCACCTAAAGAGATTTTGACATTAACCAATTGATCAAGATCATCAATGATGGAAATGGTGACTGAATTATCCCAAAAACACCAAATTTTATAATTAAGATTGAAGAAGAAATTTTGAAATCCAAGTGATCTAGCAACATAGGCAATTTTGGAAGAGTTAACGAAAGGCTCAATAATAAAAAGAAGTTTGATGTTATGAGAGTGACAGAGGCTCCAAACACGGTTGCAGACAGGGAGTGTCCCACAACCCCAGATATTCCAAATAAGAAAATTTATCATAATAAAAATTTCAAAAAAGAAAAGATAGAAAAGGAAAATGATAAAAGGAAGAGAGAAGAACATAATTATTTATGAGGTGTAAGGGAAGAACGTGTGGTTCTAGTGAAATTATTATTAGTCATTTTGGCTTTATAAGATTTTTTTTAAGAAACGGTTTGGAAAGGTCTACCGAGAATCCAAAGTATCTCCATCGAAAGGGATTGGTTTTATTTTCTAGAGTAGGAGCGAATGTCAATGTTTTTTAGTGGTGATTTCTCCTTCTTTGAGTTAGGATGAGCAATTTGGATAGCCTGAGTATCACTCTGTAGAGAAGTAGAGGGGGAGGTTCTTGCACCATTAATAGTGCAAATAACATTTTCATTACCATGATGCCTATTCGGATTTTGGTCTAACACCAAGGGATCAATATTATTTTGATCCAATGTAAAATTTCCATTCAGATTGTCATTAAGATTCAAATTAAGCAAAGGTTTGTCATGAGAAGCCAAATTATTGCAAGTAGGAGTAGTACTAGGTAAGTTGTCATTAGTCTCAGCACACACCTCAATAGTAGTATGTATACCTAGCTCAACATGTTTTTCATTAGACAAATCAATAGGTACTAAGGGGGCAGGTGTAGGAGGATGTATTCCATTATGAGTAGCTTTTGGCACATAAGCTAACTTATTTGTTTTCCCTATTCCAAGAGAGGTACTAGTGTCCTGTGAGATATTCTTTTTAAGGTTAGGGTGTAACACAAAGCATTCGGTGTGATCATGGCCATGGATCTTACAGTGAGAACAAAAAACTAGGAAATTTTCAAATTCAACTTTCTGATTATATCCAAATTTTTTCGAACCAATCCAAACTACTTTGGGGTATTTTTTGGTAATGTCAATTTCAACCAAGATCAACAGATGGTGACATCTAGTGGTAGTGGCTTGATCAATTTGAAGGGTCTACCAAATAGAGCTAGCATAAACAAAACTTGATGAGTAACATAGTGAATTCTCATGTTAGGGAAAGCAAGCCATAAAGGAACAATAGGGGATTCTTCCTTGACATCAAAAAGGGGTGACCATTTCAAGAGCCGCATTTGACAATTATACATAAAATAGGAGCGACGAGCAAAGACACGAGAGTAATCTAAATCATTTGAAAATTGAATGAGGATGTGTGGAGGATCAATCAGCCTAATAGAGAAAACTCCCGAAAGCTTTAAGCTATGAAAGAAAGATCGGATATTATCTAGAGTAGGGCACCGTAAAGAGAATTTACCAACTAAAGAGAACTCATAAGGCTTAGCTAATTTCTCCACATCCTGGTCAGAACACATGACAGCAGGCAATCCACGAAAGGATGTAGAAATTAAATTAACCGAGGCATTAGCATAAGGGTTCTTTCCAGAAAGAATGTCCTTAAAGGACTTTACAGGCATTAACGATAGCAATCGGATCACTTTTTTGTCGGAGGTTAAAGTCGACATTTGGGAGCGCAGCGAGGAGTTTCTGTGAAGCCTCCACCATTGATCGATCGGTGAGAATCACATAAGCTACGGATCGCAAACAAGCAATTTGACAGCAAGCACGATCGGGGAGGCCCGAATTGCGGCCAAACTGCAGAGAATATCACGAGAACACAAAATCACCACAAAATCGCCAGAGAGGGAGCGCAGCCGAGATTTCTTTGGGTTGTAGGTTTGATCTTATGGTTTTGGTGTAGGGTTTAAGGTTTAGGGTTTAAGGTTTAGGGTTCTAGGGGTTAGGGTTTTAGGGTTTAGGGTTTAGGATTAGAGATTAAGGTTTTAGGGTTTAGGGTTTAGTGTTTAGGCTTTAGGGTTTTGGGTTTTTAGGGTTTAGGGTTTAGGGTTAGCTTAGGGTTTAAGTTTTAAAAAAAAAATTAAGTAAAGCAGTAGGTTTAAATTTATTTAGTTTAATTTTTATTTATTTTACTTTATTTTATTTTATATTTTTATTTATGTTTATTTTTTATTTTTATTTAGTTTAGTTTATTTATTTTTTCTTTATTTATTTTAGTTTAGGGCTTTGATTTTATTTTATTTTTTAAGTTTAGGTTTTATTTAGGTTTATTTTTTTAGTTGAGTTTTATTTTTATTTTATTTTTAAGGTTTAGGTTTATATTTTCATTTTTGGTTTATTCTTCAGTTTTATTTTTTTTACTTTAGATTTAATTTATTTTTAGTTTATTTTAGATTAAGTTTAGATTTATTTTATTTCATTTATTTCATTTTTTTTTTAGGTTTAGGTTTCTTTAGTTTAGGGTTTATGTTTTATGTTATATTTATTTTTTTAGGTTTAGGATTTTATTTAGTGTTTAGTTTATTTTAGGTTTATTTTATTTTTATTTACATTTGGTTTTTATTTTATTTAGATTTTTTATTCTTAGGTTTATTTTAGGTTTGTTTTGGGATTTATTTATTTTAGTTTAGTTTGTTCTAGTTTAGGTTTAGGTTTATTTTATTTTATTATTTTTGGTTTAATTTTTTTTAGTTTAAGGTTTAGGTTTTATTTATTATTTATTTTTAAGTTTTATTTTTAGGTTTATTTTTTAGGTTTAGGTTTTTATTTAGGTTTTATTTTATTTTAGGTTTATTTTAATTTTATTTTATATTTAGGTTTTATTTTATTTAGGTTTTTTATTTTTAGGTTTATTTTATTTTTATAGTTTATTTTAGGTTTTTATTTATTTTATTTTAATTTAGTTTTATTTTTTTGTTTAATTTTATTTTTAGGCTTAGGTTTAGGTTTAGGTTTTAGTTTTGGTTTTCATTTTTTTTATTTTTAATTTAGGTTTTGGTTTTCTTTATTTAATTTATTGTTAAGTTTTATTTAGTTTATGTTTAGGTTTTTAGGTTTTTAGGTTTTCAGGGTTTAGGATTTAGGGTTTAGGGTTTAGTGTTTAATGTTTGGGGTTTAGGGCTTAGGGTTTAGGGTTGTAGGTTTTAGGGTTTAGGGTTTATGATTTAGGGTTTTGGGTTTAAGGTTTTAGGGTTTACGGTTTAGGGTTTAGGGTTTAATGTTTAGGGTATAGGGTTTTGGGGTTTAGGCTTTAGGGTTTAGGGTTTTAGGTTTAGGGTTTAGGGTTTAGGGTTTTAAGTTAGTTTTATTTGGGTTTTTTCCTTTTTTTAATTTTTTAAATTAAGTAAACTAGTAGGTTTATGTTTATTTAATTAATATTTTATTTATTTTAATTTAGCTTATTTTAATTTTTATTTAGGTTTATTTTTATTATTATTTAGTTTTATTTATTTATTTTAGTTTAGGATTTATATTTTAGTTTAGTTTTATGGTTTAGGTTTATTTTTTGGTTTAGTTATATTTTTATTTTATTTTTTGGTTTTAAGTTTTATTTTTTATTTTTAGGTTTAGGTTTATGTTTTTATTTTATTTTTCATGTTTAGGTTTTAGGTTTTTATTTTAGGTTTATTTTTAGGTTTTGTTCTTTAGTTTAGCTTTAGGTTTATTTTTAGTTTATTTTATTTAATTTAGTTTAGGTTTAGGTTTAAGTTTAGTTTATTTTAGGTTTTATTTATTTTAGTTTAGTTTATTTTAGTTTAAGTTTAGGTTAAATTTATTTTTATTTTAGGTTAGTTTTTTTTTTTAGTTTAGGGTTTAAAATTTATTTTTAGGTTTTATTTTTAGTTTTTTTATTAGGTTTAAGTTTTTATTTAATTTTTATTTAATTTTATTTTAGATTTATTTTATTTTAATTTTAGGTTTAGTTTTTATTTTATTTAGGTTTTTTATTTTTTAATTTAGTTTAGTTTTTTATTTATTTTATTTTATTTTAGTTTTTATTTTTAATTTTATTTTCTTTATAAATTTAGGATTATGTTTAGGTTTAGGTTTAGGTTTTAGCTTAAGTTATTATTTTATTTTATTTTTTATTATATTTTTATTTAGGTTTTTCTATTTATTTTAATTTTAGGTTTTGTTTAGTTTAGGTTTAGGTTTTTAGCTTTTAGGGATTATGGTTTAGGGTTTTGGGTTTTGGGTTTAGGGTTTTTTTTAGGAAACCCCATATAGGGGAATTTTATTGCCACAAAAAAAGGATTACAAGATCCTTAATTTAGTTTAGTTATAATCAAAACAAAGCAAAAGGAAAAGGAAAGCAACTGATAAAGTTAGATAAAAAAAAGCCAATGGTCGATCTTCATCAAAGGCTCTTGAGGATGAGAGAAGTTGATGCCTTCATTAGAGAAATAGCACAGACTCTGCAAGCATATGAGGTGGAACAGCTTCCATTTGGAGGAATTGATATGGTCTTTAATACCTGCATACACAATAGAAAAGAAGGCAGCAAAGATCAGAATGGTAAAGGGATGCCAGCCATCCCATATAAGATATGTATCACCAAATAATGCCCACAAGGCATGAGAATGCACAACCAACAAAATCCCAAACCAGCTGAAAATTCTGGGCACATTCACCATATTGATAATAAGACCACAACAATAAATATACATATCAAAGAGAGTCAAGAAAAAACATAACCAGTAAGCTTACAGAAAAATAAAGGCCACCGCTAAAGGGGTGAAATACACTACAATCATCAGAGTAAAAGGCCAGGCTTGAATCCAAAAAAGTAGCGATTCAGGATCAGTAATAAATATGTTAATAGTCAACTTAAAAATAGCATGATCACAATAGTAATTGCACAAGTTTAATAGATCCAAAGGCACAGATCTAATGATTATCCAATAAACAATTAAGAGAACAAGAAACCATCCACAAGAGCAACCACAAAAGCTAGCCTGTAGTGCATAATATCCAAAAAGAACATGCTGGCAAACACCAAAATAGCAAAAAGAATCGAACCGACAATGATTTTTGAAGACAACACCAAAACTGCAATGAACCAAAATGCGAATCAACCAAATAGCGGTAGAAAAAACCTGCCAGTCAAGGGAAAACAACCCAGTAGCTAAGCAACCAGCCACAAGAAAGGCAGTAAGAGAGGGAGTCAAGAAACAAACCCATTCGTGAAAGGAAAGAACAAAAATGGGTAGTAAATAAAACACATTATCATTGCAGGTTGGGAAAAGGGGCAGCACAAAACCAAAGGGAAAATGAAAAAGGACCCAACCAAAAGCAGGACAACCAACATCAAACCCATAGTTGGGAGAACAAAGGTAAGAGCCTCCAATACAAGAAATCCATAAAGATGAAACAGGTAAAAGCCTCAATAACCAATTGATCCATAAACATAAACTAGCTTGATGAACAAAGGAAACCAAAAGGTCATACAAGATATAAGGGAAACCCCATTCATGTCCTCCCAAATAGATGCTAATAATCACCTTGATAATAGCAAATTCATAATATGAATTGCACAAATCTAAATGATCCAAGAGAGTAATGAAAAGGCAGAAAGACCCATACCTCTAAATCACCGATAATCTAGCTAACCACCCCTCAAACAACAGAAGATAGGAGAATTCAAAAAGCCAACCATAAAAATAAGCCTGCTGAAGATAAAAACCCTTAAGACCATTCACCCAGAAGCCAAGATAGCAGACCAAATATTGAGCCTGATGGAGGATATAAAATGTAGTACAATTATAGCATTGAATCTGAAAGACAAAAGAAAAAAATAACTGCATACAATCCAATAAATCAAGGAGAAAAAGACCAGAGTCTAAGTAAATAGTATCAATAGAGATAGCAAGAAGGAGAGGCAAAAAATAGTCCCAATCATGCAATGGAACCAACAGAGAATAGTCCCAATCATGCAAGAATACGCCAGGACAGCAAATAAAACAATCTCATGAAGGTTTGGAAAAGGGCCATCTCTAATAAGGATTAAGGGGAAGCACACCCTGAAATAGCAAGAATAAAAATCTCAAATAAGTAGATGGACAAATAAGAGTCAACCAACAATAGAGGCAATAGTGCCAGGTTTTAAATACAGGAAATACATAGAGAAACCAGAAAAATTAAGGATAGAACAAATAAGTTATAAACCAATAATAGATTAAAGACCAAAATAGAGACTAATTTTGATATAGGGTAAACTGTGTCCAAATTTACTAACCCACACAAGTGTTTAGGAAGATTAAGCTTATCAAGAATCTAACCCTATTACAAGGTAATCAACATTACCTTCATGCCAAACATGAGTGATTTTGAAACAAACAGATAGAAGAGCTCTAGTGTGATTAAGGAGGTAGAACAAATCATTGCCCATCTTGGTGGAGGTCAACATATCAAGGAGAGCATCCACCAATGCCAATCTTTTGTAAAGAAATCTCAATAGTTTTGTTAATAGTCATTAATTCATCATAGATAATAGAACATGTAGCAAGAGGATAGGCAAAAGCACAAGTAACAGTACCTTTAAAATTTTTGAAAATGCCACCATAGCCCAAAGCATTTTGAGAAGCAGAGCCGTCAGTATTGATTTTGATAATATTATTATGAGGCTTTATCCAATTGACAATCTTATCCTCTTTACCATTAGGGAAATCAGGCAGGATAAGACCAAGTTTGTTGGCCACAAATTTGCAACCTTTAAATTGATTGTTGGTAATTAAACTGGCATTAAATAAGACACGAATTTTCTCTTTGATTCTAGCAATAATCTTTTTATGATTCATAGGAATCCCATGATGTTTGGCATCATTTCTATCCATCCATATGAACCATATAACGATGGCTTACCACTTTAATGTGACCTTTAGCTTCTTTGAAAATAAACATCAAGCGATATAGGGATAAAGAGCCATTGAAATAATCAATATTGAATAGATCATCATACCAAATCCATAATTTAGAGGCAATAGCTCCATTAATAAAGACATGGTTCACATTCTCAATATAAAAATAGCAGTAGCATTTTGAAGGTAAATAAAACTGTTTACCCCACATTAAAGAATCAATAGGGATGAAATTTTTCAAAATTCTTCAAGTAAGGATAGAGTAAGAAATAGGGATAGTGTTATTCCAAAGTTTAAAAAACATGTTAGAGAAATCATGAGCTTCTCTCATATGAATCCAGACATCTTTAAGATTAAAATCACCATTTTGAGACATCTTAAAAAGGATTTGATTAGGATGGTTAGCAATGATGGGGATGTTAGTAAATTTATGCAAGATGGAGGTAGGAATATAATCAATAAGCATGGTATCATTCCATTTATTATTTTGCCAAAAAGAGTTAACTTTAATACCAGCAATGGAGTGAGTAGATAATAAATCATCAATGGAGCCACTGCCAGTCCAGTTGTCTTGCCAAAAGAAAGAAGATCCAGAGTTGAACCCCCAAGAAATAAAGGATTCAACTTCCCATTTGATGGAACAAAGCCTTTTCCATACATGAGAGTCACCCAGCTTGTAAGGATAGGTTAGAGAATGCTAACCCTGGCAATACTTGGCAGTCATGAATTGAGCCCAAAGACTATTTTTGCTCCTAAAGTTCTACCAAAGTTTATGAGAGAATGTAGTAATAGCTTCAAGGATTGGCTTACAGCCAAGCCCACCTTCAGCAAGGGTGCCACAACTTTTATACTAGGAAGTCCAATGCATCCTATTAGTAGAGTTGTTTGATCCCCAGAAGAATTTATTCAGGAGACGCTCAATTCTATTTAAGGTAGAATTCATAGGAACAATGGTTTGAATAAGATATAAAGGCATGGAGTTTAGGGTACTCTTAAGCAAAGTAAGCCTCCCACCAAATGAAAGTAAATGAACTTCCCAAACTAAAATTTTTTTTGAGATTTTTTGGATTAACTCATTGAAGAGATGTGCTCTTTTCTGACCTTTGTATAGAGGAGCTCCAAGATATTTAATAGGAAGGTGTTGTTGCTAAAAATTAGTGATTCTCAAGATTTGATTGATTTTATTACTAGATATTTTTGAGGAAGGAATGAAGCAACTTTTACCTTCACTAATAGAAAGACCACTTTCCTTCCCAAACTTAATTAAGAAATTTTTAATGTTTTTAATGTGATGAATGGAAGCATTGTAAAAGATAATGAAATCATCAGCAAAGCTAAGATGGGAGATAGGCAAACCACCTAGAGTTCTAAAAAACTATGCTAGGATTATTGTTGAAGAGGTCATTAAGGCTCCTAGAAAGATATTCCACTACAATAATAAAAAGAGAGGGAGACAAGGGATCCCCTTGTCTTAGACCATGAGAAAAAGGAAAGAAACCTAAGGCCTCACCATTTAGAATAACAGAGAACCAAGCATTACTAATAGAATTTTTAATTAGGGAGATGAAATTATCAGAGAAGCCAAACAAATGAAGGATTTGAAAAAGGAAGGTCCAGGAGATGTTGTCAAAATCTTTAGATATATCCAATTTGAAAATGATGTTACCACCTCTATTAGAGGCATCCAAATTGTGAATCAGTTATTGGGCAAGAAGAATGTTATTAGATATAGCTCTACCTCTAACGAAACCAATTTGGTTGAGAGAAAAAATTTTATGAAGCAGAGGACTAATTCTGTTGGCGAGCAATTTAACAATAAGTTTATGAAAAAAGGTGACAAGGCTAATAGGTCTGAAGTCACCCCAGCATTCAGGATTGTCAATTTTGGGTATAAGAACAATGGATGTGCTGGAGAAGTATCTAGGTAAAGGTGTACCATTAAAAGAATCAGCCACAACATCAACTAAATTATGCTTAATAATAGGCCAGCAATGTTGGAAAGGTTAGGGTTTAAGGTTAAGGGTTTAGGGTTTTCGATAAAGGTGTACCATTAAAAAAATCAACCATAGTGTCAACTAAATCATACTATTAAGCCAAACTTTCTATTTTGATTATTTGATAAAAAAAGGGAAGGGAAGATGATATTTCATTATTGTGCTATTCAATGTTGGTGCATCCTTTCTTTTATATCATAGGAGGTTAAAATCTGTTTGTATCCTATCATTAAGTTGCTATTTTATTTATCAGATTTGGAGAAACTGATGATACTTTGGTATTGAATATGGGAATGGTGAAATGAGAGCTTGAGGCCGGTTGGAAATTTAGACTACCATCTTTTGATTTATATTCTCAAGGGATAAATTTTAAATGAAGTGATGATAAGAGTCATAGTATGATGGGATACTTCAACCTACATCCTAGATTCATTATTTCCATGCATACACAAAGCTTTCCACTTCATTTATCCAATTTGAAAAGGAATAGAAAAGAATATGAAATGTTTTATGAGTTCTCCTTATTTTTGTTCCATCTCCTACACATTTTCAAAGGTTGAAATTTCACTATACATGATCATAAAATTCCTATTTCATTCGCTGGATCTGACGAAAGTTATGGTATCTCGATGCTTAGCATGAAGAATGATGAGGTAGTGTGAATGTTTGATGGGCCTCTACATCATCATTTTCCATTTAGTGTTGGCAAACAAAAAATGTATGAAATTGTGATTGGCATGAGGAAGTAACCCTAAACCCTAACATAGGGTTTAGGGTTTAGGTTTAGGGTTTAGGGTTTAGGGTTGGGGGTTTAGAGTTTAGGGTTTAGGGTAGGGTTTAGGATTTAGGTTTAGGTTTTAGGGTTTAATTTTTAGGGTTTAAGGTTTAGGTTTGAAGTGGTTTATGGTTTAAGAGTTTTAGGGTATAACATTTACATTTTAGGTTTTAGTTTAGGGTTTAGGGTTTAGGGTTTAAGGTTAAGGATTTTAGGGTTTTTGATTTAGGGTTTATGGTTTAGGGGTTGTAGGGTATAGTGTTTACATTTTAGGTTTTAGTTTAGGGTTTAGGGTTTTTATTTTTTTTTAATAGAGAACAAATTTAGATTCAACATTTTTTCTTTTTTATTTCATCAAACAACTAACACACCATGTTTTTTAAGACATAACTAAAGACATATATAAAAAATGAGCACTCATAGAGAAAATAAAAAATCCTAGATAACTATAACTTTCACTATTATAAAGATAAAGTTCCATAAGCAGAAGATTGAATCGACCATTCTTCAATTTCTTTTATTCCCATTAGAACCACCTCAGCCCCTTGAGTAGCGAGATCCACCATCACATCCCCAATCTCCTACCTCCATAACCACAATGGCTGTAACCTTCGTCGCTTCTCTTGCCTCCATAACCATCACTACTCTAATCACCACCTCCAAATCCACCAGCACATCCAGATCCCCCACCACCACTACGCTAATGGCTACATCGCCTTCGCCTCCACCACCAGATCTAGATTAAGCCTGGTTGGCGGTGATATTCCAGCCATCAAGGTTCTGTCTATTCTTAGATTTTAGGTTTATTTGGTTTTAGGGTTTAGGTTTAATATTTAATTTATTTAGGTACTTTAGGTTTAGGGTTTAGGGTTTACGATTTAGGGTTTAGGGTTTAGGGTTTAAGGTTTTGGGTTTTAGGGTTTATGCTTTTAGGGGTTAAGGTATAGGGTTTTTTACGGTTGTAGGTTTAGGGTTTAGGCTTCAGGATTTAGGGTTTACATTTTTTTTAAAAATTAAGTAAATTGATAGGTTTAGGTTTAACTAGTTTTTTTAAATTTAATTTTCATTTATTTTAGTTTATTTTATTTTTTATTTTTATTTAGGTTTATTTTTTATTCTTATTCAATTTAGTAAATTTATTTTAGTTTAGGTTTTTTGTTGTTATTTTTTTCTTAGGTCTAGGTTTATTTTTTAGTTTAGTTTTATTTTTATTTTATTTTTTAGGTTTTCATTTTATCTTTTTTTTTATAGGTTTAGGTTTAGGTTTTTATTTTATTTTTTTAGGATTAGGTTTTAGGTTTTATTTTAGGTTTATTTTTAGGTTTTATTTTTTATTTTTGGTTTAGGTTCATTTTTAGTTTGTTTTATTTTATTCAGTTTGGCTTTTGGTTTAGGTTTAGTTTATTCTAGGTTTAGGTTTAGGTTTTATTTAGTTTAGTTTAGGTTTTGGTTTATTTTATTTTTATTTTAGGTTTAGTTTTTTTTTAGATTAGGGTTTAGGTTTTAATATTTATTTATTTTTAGGTTTTTTTAGTTTTTATATAATTTTAATTTAGGTTTATTTTATTTTTATTTTAGGTTTAGTTTTTATTTTATTTAGGTTTTTTTTAGTTTAGTTATGGTTTTAATTTAATTATTTTTAGTTTGGTTCTTTTCATTTTTAGGTTTTAGTTTACGTTTAAATTTATGTTTTTATTTTTATTTTATTTTTTATTTTATTTTGGTTTAGGTTTTTCTATTTATTTTTTTTAGGTTTATTTAGTTTAGGTTTAGGTTTTTAGCTTTCTAGGGTTTAGAGTTTAAGGTTCGATTTAGGGTTAGTTTAGGTTTAGGGTTTGTGGTTTAGGTTTTGGGTTTGGTTTATGGTTTTTAGGATTTTAGTGGTTTTAGGTTTGGTTTTGGGTTTGAGTGTGGTTTAGGATTTAGGGTGGTTGCAGCTTTAGGAGGCACAAAAAGTTTAGGAGTTAGGGTTTAGGGATTAGAGTTTAGGGTTTAGGATTTAGGGGTTTAGGGTTTAGAGTATTTTCTTAAAATATTTTATATGGCCTGGGAGTTAATTTAGTAGGTCAGTTAGGTTTAGGTTTAGGGTTGGGGTTATTATTTGTATGGTAATGTTTAGGGTTTAAGATTTAAGGTTTAGGGTTTAGGATTTAGGATTTATGGTTTTTTTAAATTTAGGAAATTGTTAGATTTAGGTTTAATTAGTTTATTTTTTCTTATTTTCATTTAATTTATTTAATTTTGGTTTATTTATTTTTGTTTACATTTTTTATTTTAGTTCATTTTTTAGGTTTAGGTTTAGGTTTAGGTTTAAGTTTTTGTTTATTTTTTAGTATAGTTTTATTTTTATTTTATTTTTTTGGTTCAAGTTTTATTTTTTATTTTAGGTTTAGGTTTTTATTTTATTTTTTTTTAGGTCGATTTTGTTTTTATTTTAGGTTCATTTTTAGGTTTTATTTTTTAGGTTTAGGTTTATTTTTTGTTTATTTCATTTTATTTAGTTTAAGGTTTAAGTTTAATTTAATTTAGGTTTAGGTTTATGTTTTGTTTATTTTTGATTAGTTTATTTTAATTTAGGTTTATTTTATTTTATTTTATTTTTTTGAGGATTAGGTTTTTTTTACTTTGTGGTTTAGGTTTTATTTTTTATTTTTTTAGGTTTAATTTTTAGGTTTATATTTTTATTTACTTTTTATTTTATTTTATTTTAGGTTTATTTTTTATCTTACATTTAGTTTTTATTTTATTTATGTTTTCTATTTTTAGGTTTCTTTTTTTTAGTTTAGTTTATGTTTTTATTTATTATGTCTTAGTTTAATATTAGCTTTATTTATTTTATTTTATTTTATTTTTAGGTTTAGGTTTAGGTTTAGGATTCACTTTAGGTTTGGGTCTAGGTTTGGGTTTAGGTTTTTATTTTATTTTATTTATTTTATTTAAGTTTTGGTTTTTTTTATTTATTTATTTTTTAGGTTTTATTTAGTTTAGGTTAGGAGTTTAGGTTATTTTGGGTTTTAGGGTGGGGTGGGGGTTATGGTTTAGAAACGTTTGTTTAATAGGTTTAGGTTTGTTGTGGTAGAGTTGTGTAAGGGTTTATGGTTTAGGGTTAGGGTTTTATTTATTTATTAAGTTTAGTTTAGGGCTTAGGGTGTGGTTTAGTGTGCTTGTTTTTTAGTTTAGGGTTTAGGGTTTAGGGTTAGTTTTAGGGTTTCAGGTTTAAGGTTAGGGTTTTTTCATTATTTTTATTATTTTTTATTTTTTAAAATTAATTAAACTTATAGGTTTAGGTATATTTAGTTTATTTTTTTTATTCATTATATTTTTAATTTTGATTTTGCTTTATATTTATTTTATTTTAGTCTAGTTTATTTAAATTAGGTTTACTGATTTTATTTTAGGTTTTTGATTTTAGTTTATTTTTTTAGGTTTAGTGTTAAGTTTAAGTTTATTTTTTTTACTTTAGTTTTATTATTATTATTTTTAGGTTTAGGTTTTAATTTTTATTTTTAGGTTGAGATTTAAGTTTTTATTTTATTTTTTTATGTTTAGGTTTTAGGTTTATATTTTAGGTTTATTTTTACTTTTTATATTTTTGTTTAGGTTTAGGTTTGTTTTTGGTTTATTTTATTTTATTTAGTTTTGGTTTAGTTTTAGGTTTTATTTATTTTAGGTTTATGTTTAGATTTTACTTATTTTAGTTTAGTTTATTTTAGTGTAGGTTTAGGTTTATTTTATTTCTATTTTAGGTTTAGGTTTTTTTTTTTAGTTTAGGGTTCAGGTTTTCTTTTTTATTTATTTTTAAGTTTTACTTTTTTGGTTTAAGTTTTTATTTTGTTTTTATTTTATTTTATTTTAGGTTTATTTCATTTTTACTTTAGGTTTAGTTTCTAATTTATTTAGGTTTTTTATTTTTTAGTTTAGTTTAGGTTCTTATTTATTTTATTTTAGTTTAGTTTTTATTTATTTATTTTATTTTTTTTTTTTTTTTTTTATTTTTATTTCATTTATTTTACTTAGTTTAGGTTTAGGTTATTTTTATTTTATTTTATTTTATTTTATTTAGTTTAGGTTTTAGCTTTAGTTTATTTTAGGTTTCAGTATAAGTTTTATTTATTTTAGTTTATCATATTTTTATTTATGTTTAGGTTTATTTTATTTTGTTTAAATTATTTTTATTTTAGGTTTAGATTTTTTTTTAGTTCAGGGTTTAGATTTTATTTTTTATTTATATTTTGGTTTTATTTTTAGAATTTAGGTTTTATTCTTCAGTTTCTCTAGTTCCCATCTGAACCACCCTAACCTCTTGAGGGATCCACCATCATATCCCGATCTCTCCCCCACCACCGTAACCTCCATCGCTCCTCCTACCTCCATAACCACCACTAGTCCGACCGCCACCTCCATATCCACCAGCGCCTCCAGATCCCCCACCACCATTGTGATAACCTCTGCCTCTACCTTCGCATCCATTGCTGGATCTGGACTGAGCCAAGTTGATGGTGATGTTCTTGCCGTCAAGGTTTTGCCCATTCTTAGGGTTTAGGATTAGGTTTATTAGGTTTTAGGGTTTAAGATTATTTTTTTAATTTATTTACTTACTTTAGGTTAGGTTTAGGGTTTAAGGTTTAGGATTTAGGGTTTACGATTTAGGGTTTAGGGTTTCGGGTTTTTTTTTTTAATTAAGAAAATTGGTAGGTTTACGTTTATTTAGTTTATTTTTTATTTAATTTAGTTTATTTTATTTTTTGTTTATATTTAGGTTTATTTTTTCTTTTTTTAATGTTTTTGTAGGTTTATTTTATATTTTTAGTTTAGCTTGGGTTTTTATTTATTTTATTTTTTATTTTATTTTATTTTTAATTTTAGGTTTAGGTTTAGGCTTTAGTTTAGGTTTTTATTTAATTTTATTTTCATTATTTTTTAAGGTTTAGGTTTTATTTATTTATTTTATTTTTAGGTTTTATTTAGTTTAGGTTTAGTTTTAAGTTGGGAGGGTTTAGGGTTTAGTGGTCAGGTTTAGTGTGGGGTTATGGTCACAATTTGAGGTTTAGGTCAGGGTTTAGGGTGGTTTAGGTTTAGTGGTTTAAGGATGGTTTTGTGGTTGTGGTCAGAAAGTGGTCAGTGGTGCATGGTTAGGGTTAAGGTTATTTATTTATTTTATTTAGGGTTTACGGTTTAGGGTTTAGGGTTAATTTAGAGTTAAGGGTTTAGGGTTTAGCATTGCAGTTTAGGGTACTTAATTTTTTTAATTTTTTAATTTTTATTTTTTTTTAAGGAAGCCCCATGAGGGGTATTTTATTACAAAAAAGAGGGTTACAAGGTCCTTAAAGGGGATAAACTCATCTACTAAAAAAGCAATAGAACACTTTAAAACAATCAAAAGATACGCTAGATTCAGATAATAAACCAAAAGCAAATTGTGACCAATACTGCAGACTTGAGAATGATCACCTGTGGTGCAAACCGCAAGAGAAAAGGAAGGAGGTCCCGCAACAATTTAGACCGACAAAAATTAGAGTAGTGTACATAATATGATGATCAAAAAATGCAAAGTCCGAAAATTTAGAAAGGAGAAAAGATAGAGAAGGCTCACCCACAGATGGGGATGCAAAAGTGTGCATCCAAACTTGTGAGAAGGGTTACTTCACAAGAGCTACTACCAAACCAAATGGAGTGAAAACATCCGACCATCATAGCCAACAAACCTGTTAGGAGATAGCAGCCAGTTGTAGAGGGTCTGATTGAGTAGATTACAAACACACCTAATCAATAATATCATCACCATATCAAGAGAATACTGGAAATGTGATGGAGCCAACATTGCAGAATCCCATTAATAGGATCAGGCAGATGGGGACCATAATAAATGAAGTGAAGCATCTGCTGGAACCAAGCCAAACAAA
Source organism: Cymbidium sinense (assembly GCA_021442155.1). Classification (NCBI taxonomy): domain Eukaryota; kingdom Viridiplantae; phylum Streptophyta; class Magnoliopsida; order Asparagales; family Orchidaceae; genus Cymbidium; species Cymbidium sinense. The sequence goes on along the minus strand of CM038214.1, from coordinate 102,308,950 downwards.
GCAACCTCATGCATTCAGGATTAAGAAACCAGCCAGTGAAAGGTAAATTAAAGTCCCAGCCTAAGTTACCACAAATTATAGCGATTAAAGTACGTGATTAAGAGATAAAAGATAATGTCGGACCCAACGAGAGAGATAAATCCGATCGGTGAAAATAAAAAAAGCTACCACATAAGGAACATTCATAAGCGCAACAATATCCCAATTACATCCTTGCGAAATACCCCACAGGCTTGCCATAATAACAATCATTGAGTATACAAACCATAGGTTAAGATCAAGTAAAGCAGTTGATTAGGCACGGTGTACAATACTAGACTAAAAGGGATACTATAGCGAGGTTAAGACAATAGCCAGAGATAACTAATCGGATAAACCAAATCCACAAACATCAAAGTCTTAAAATAGCAGCAGGTAACATCGGACTATAGTACCTCTCAAGCGAAATGACACTCCAATCAAGAAGGTAACAACACAAACCCAGATCTTGGGATTACAATATAAACAATGACTGTAAATATGATTCACAGCTACCCTGAAATGAGCAGCAACCCAGCCAAAAATAATCCGGGCAATCAGAAAGTCACTCCCATAAGAGCAACAAATACAACATTGTAAGCCACTAGAATATAAAATAAGAAGATGAATCCAATTAGAGACATCATTACCAAGAAGGAATTTTAAGATAATAAAGGTCCAAAACCAGAACTTGCTAAGACAGTAGCAGGCAAGATGGCAAAAAATAGCAGGAGGAAAATTAGAGAAGCGTGAGAAAAAATCTGCGGCCCAATCAAAGGGATTAAAACCAAATCAACAAACAAATCAACAAACAACCATGGCGACAAACCTCAAAACCCAAAAGTAATTAAACCCAATCCATTCAGTACAAAGATTTGGACCAAAATAACCATTAAAGAGACAGGTATTACAATTTCTTCCCTTGCGGAAAGCATGCTAAGGTTAGGCATTATATAAGCAAGGACGGTACATCTGAGAAGTCCTGAAGCCCAATAGCCAGCAAAATCCTTTCGACATAAGTGTTGAAACCTTTATGAATTAGGCCTTTAAGGAGGAAAGAGTCCCAGGAATGTAAGCATCTAGAAATACTATAATCATCAAAATAAAAGCGCAACCGATAATGCACACTAATCCGTTGCCTAGAAGCAACATAGGTAGTAACAATGCTCCAAGCCATATTATCGAGAGAAAAAGCGGTTAAAGAAGGTAGTACTATAATAAGCCCATCAAAAGATAACTTCCTCAAATGATGGTTAATTCTCTCAGGTTTAGAAATAAATGTATCAATGAAATTAAATTCCCAAGTGGGATTGTAGTTATAAAACCAGTAACAGGTAACACAAGGCTCAACTGGGTTCCAATTCAAGAGATTGATGTGCATATAGTTCAACATCTTCCCCATAATATTGTAAATGCCAAAAATAGAAATCTTCCAACTAAAGGAGAAGGGGTAAAGACAGCAAGTCATGGCAAAGAGCACAAGACAATAATGATATCTATGAGGAGTATCCATAAAGAACACAAGGAAACAAAAAACTAGAAAAAAGGGAGGCGAAGAGGAGAATTAGATTTTGAGGTAAGGAAGCCCAGAATTGTCCAAGTTAACCAGACCATGCAAGTATTTGGGTAATGTAAATTGATCAAAGAAGATGATCTTGTCTAATCTACTAGATTTGCAAGTGTCACAGGCGTTACCTTCCATGAAACATGAGTGATGGTAAAATTGTTGAGAGAGAAGAGCCCTAGTTTTCTTGAGGAGGTAGTATAAACAAGCTCATATTGGTAGAAGTCAAAAGGTCAATCGGTAGAAGAGCATCCACCTCTATCCAAATATTGAGCCACCATTTTGAAGACAAAGTTCTAGAGCTTTGTGGGTGCCATAAGCTCTATAAGGGATAGTCTTTGGAAATAAGGGGATAAGCAAATGCACATAAGACTATACCCTTAGAATCCCACGAAAATGCCTCCTGGCGAGCCATTATGAGACAAAGCCATCAATATTAATTTTAATAATATGATCAAGAGATTTTTCCAAAAAACATTCTATCATTTAGATAGTAAAGGCAGTGCGGAAGGTTGAGGATTTATTGGCTTCTGATTTCTGACCTTTAAAATGTTTGTGATGAATTTAATTGGCTTTAAATAAGTCATAAATTTTATTTTTAGTTCTAGCAATAATCCTCATGTGATTCATACGAATCCCACGATGTTTAGCTTCATTTTGGTCCATCCATATGAACCAAATAAGAGTAATGGCAATTATGATTTTAATATGACCTTTAATTGCATTGTCAAAGTAAACTTCAAGAAGTTGATATAAAGTAAAAGAACAATTAAAATTGACAGTGTTGAATAGATCGTCATACCAAATCAAAATTTTAGAGGCAATAGCCCCATTAACAAAAATATGGTTAACATTTTCAATATGAGAACAACATTGACATTTAGAGGGTAAATAAAACCCTTTACCCCACAACAAAGAGTCAACAGGAATATAATTTTTTAGGATACACCAAGTTAGAACAGAGTAAGAAGAGGGGATATTGTTATTCCAAATTTTGGAGAACACAATAGAAGAATCACAGTGTCTTTAGTGTGAAGCCACACATTTTTAAGGTTGAAATCCTCATTATGAGATAGCTTAAAGATAATCTGATCATGATTGTTAGGAGTGATAGGAATATTAGTAATCATATTTAAGAAAGTGGAAGGAATAGAATCAGTAATCTTACTAGTGTTCCACTTGTGGTTTTGCCAGAATTAATTAACTCTAATAGCGAAAGTGGAGTGAGTGTAGAGTAAGTCATCAATGGATCCACAACCACTCCAGTTGTCTTGCCAAAAGAAGGAATTGCCAGAGTTTATGCCCCAAAAAATTAAGGATTTTGCATCCCATTTGACAGAACAAAGTCTTCTACACATAGGAGAATCACCCGATTTAAAGGGACAAATGAGAGGATGTTTACCCTAGCAATATTTAGAAGTCATGAAATTCACCCAAAGACTCTTTTTGCTCCTAAAATTCCCCCAAAGTTTGTAGGAGAAGGCATTGATAACTTCTTTGATGGATTTACATCCCAGACCTCCCTCTTCAATAGTACCACAACTTTTAGACCAAGATGACCAGTGCATTCTTTTAGAGGAGGTATTGGTTCCCCGAAAAAATTTGTTTAAGAGGCGGCTCAATTCTATTGATGGTAGAGTTGGTAGGCACAATGGTTTGAAGAAGGTATATAGGCATGGAATTTAGAGTGCTCTTGATCAAGGTAAAGCCTACCAGAAGAGAGTAAATGAAATTCCCAAACTGAAATTTTGTTAGAAATTTTTAGATCATCAAAAGGTGTGATCTTTTTTGGCCTTTAAAAGCGGAGCCCCAAGGTAATTAAGAGGGAGTTGATTTTGCTTAAAATTAGTAATTACGGATATTTGGTTAAGTCTATTAGGAGGAATCTTAGTTGAAGGAATAAAAGCGCATTTTCCTTCATTAAGAAAAGACCACTAACTTTACCAAAATCATTTAGGAGGTTCTTAATGGTTTTAACATGTTGAAGGGAGCCATTGCAGAAGATAATGAAATCATCTGCAAAGCTAAGATGAGAAATAGGGAAACCTCCATGAATTTTAAAAGACATATTAGGATTATTAGCGAAAAGATCGTTAAGGCTCCTTGACAGGTATTCAATAGCGATGATAAAAAGAGAAGGTGATAGTGGGTCACCTTGCCTCAAACCATGGCTAGAAGGAAAGAAACCTATTGACTCACCATTCATGATAACCGAAAACGGACATTATGATACACCTTTTATAATCCGGATAAAACTATCGGAAAAACCAAACAAATTCGATTTGAAAGAAAATCCCATGAGAGATTGTCAAAGGCTTTAGCGATGTCAGTTTGAATAAGATGTTACCTCCTCTAGAAGGGACATCAATGTCATGAACCACTCTTAAGCAAGAAGAATATTATCCGATATTGCTCATGTTTAACAAAACCAGTTTGATTTGGGAGATGATTTTAGGAAGCAAAGGGCTAAGCCTATTATTTATTAATTTAGCAATGAGTTTTTGAAAAAAGGTGCAAAGACTAATCGGTCTAAAATCGCCCCAAGATTCAGGATTGTTAGTTTTGGAAATAAGGACAATAGAAGTGCTTGAAAAGTATTTGGGAATAGGATTGCCATCAAAGAAATCAATAACAGCATCAACTAAGTTAGTTTTAAAAAATGGCCAACAATGCTGAGAGAAGTGGGTCGTATAGTCGTCAGGGCCAGCAATAGAGTCAGTGTTCATGTTCTTAAGAGTATTACTAATCTCCTCTTCGAAAAGACACATAGTGAGTAAATGATTATCCTCACTGTTAATCATAGAAGGGATAAGATGGGTGTTTGATAAAGTTCCCAACAATGGATTAGAATTTAATAAAGTTTGGAAATGATGTATGACAGAATCCTTAATAACATTGTTATCGGTTATCCATTCACCATTAGAGTTCTTAATTTTCTTAATCGAGTTTAAGGCTTTACGTTTATTACAAATGGCATGAAAATACGGTGTTTTACGTCACCATCGAATATGTTTGCTTGCGACTTTTTGGCAATAGGTTTCTTCCATGTTTTGATAATTAACCAAGTTATTCTTGGCAATGTTCAACTCCTCAAGTTTCTTGGGATCGTTGAGACCCTCTTCAAGAGAACAAACCTCTTGTTCCATAGCTTTAAGATTTGTGAAAAGGTTTTCAAAATGTGTTTGTTCCACCAATTGAGATTTTGTTTAAGTATTTTGAGCTTAAGCCAAGAGCGAGTCATACCTTTAAATTATCCAGAAAATAGGGGCCATCAATTAGTGAGGCGACATTGGTGAAGTCACTATGTTGGGTCCACATATTTTGAAATCGAAAGGAGAGGGAGTAGATGGGTTAGGGGATTTTGAAGGAAATCAAAAGAGGAGCATGGTGGACAAAGTTACGCTCAAATGCTCAACAATGGTAGAGCCGATTGATCCAAAGAGAATTAAAGAGGGTCCTATTAAGACGCTGCCAAAGTCTAGAGTTGTGCCACGTAAATTTAGACCCAGTGAAACCAAGGTCAATCAGATTGCAATCAAGGATCATATTTGAGAAGTCCTCCATGGAATGAAGGTTAGGAGAACACCCACCCCTTCTTTTTGAACTAGCTATGATAGTATTGAAATCACCTCCAACCAACCAGGGAAGGTGGAAGCGAAGGTGCGTAAGTGATTCCAAAGGATGTTCCTACCAGCTCTATTACAAGAAGCATAGATAAAAGAGCCAAAAGTCGATAAGTCACCTAAGGACATTTTGACATTAACTAATTGGTCAAGATCATCAATGATGGAAATGGTGATGGAGTTGTGCCAAAAGCACCAAATTTTATTATTAAGATTGAAGAAGAAATTATGAAAACCAAAGGATCTAGCGACAAAAGCAATCTTAGAAGAATTAATGAAAGGTTCAATAAGAATAAGTAACTTGATATTATGAACACGACAAAGACTCTGAACACGATTGCGGACAGGAAGACACCCACAACCCCGGATATTCCAAATAAGAAAATTAATCATAAGGGGACAACCAAAAGGGAAAAGGAAAAAGAAAGGAAAGAGAGGAGAGAAATGATGACACATTACTTGTGTGGGGTGAAAGAAGAGCGAGTGGTTCTAGTGAAGTTATTATTAGAAAATTTTGCTTTGTAGGGTTTTTTGTTTTTAACAATTTGAAAGGGTCTATCAAAATCCAAATTATCTCCATCAGAAAGGGATTGATTTTTGGGTTCCGGAATAGTAGAAGAATCTATCAATGTTTTAGAAGAGGGGATTTCACCTTCTTCCGTATCGGATAGAGTGTGAGAAATTGGGTTCAATTGATTATCACTCGAAGGAAATAGATGGGGATGTTGGCACCATTATTAATACAAATATCTTTCTCAATATGTTACGAAGCCATAGGGTCATCATTGTTTTGGTCCATTGTATGATTCCCATTCAAATTGTTTAATTGGGTGTCCAATATAAGGCTACCATTCAGATTTTCAGTAGAATTTAAATGAAGCAAAGAGCTATCGTGGGAAACCAGATTATTACAAGCAGGGGTGAGGTTAGGTAAATTGCCATTGGTATCGTCACACCCCTCAATGGCTATTTTAGTACCAAGGTCAGAGTGTTTTCCACTAGACAGATCAGTAGGAGGTGTAGGGAGGAGAGGTTCTTTTGAGTATCTTTAGGCACATATGCTAGAGTATTAGTTTTCCAGTTCCATTAATGGTATTCATATTACGTGGTAAATTTTTTTACGAGATTAGGATGAAGCACAAAGCATTACGGTGATGGTGCGTGAATCTTGCGGTGAGTGCAAAAACAGGAAAATTTTTGAAATTGACTTTTTTGACTATATCCAAATTTTTGGAGCCAATCCAAACCTCTTTGGGATATTTTTTTGTGATGTCTATCTCAGCGAGAATCTGACGATAGATGGCCTAGATCTAGTGGGTTGCTTGGTCTATTTGGAGGCACCAAAAGGCGTAGCGACAAACAACAAAACTTGATGAGTGACATAATGTATTCGCATGTTAGGAAAAGCAAGCCAAAGTGGGACAATGGGAGATTCCTGTTTGACATCAAAGAGGGGCGACCATTTTAATAGCCGCATTTGACAATTATGCACAAAGTAAGAACGACGAGTGAAAACCCGCGAATAATCTAAATCATTTGACTTATTCAGCCCGATAGAGAAAATACTCGATAATTTTAAACTATGAAAGAAAGAGTGAATATTATCAAGAGTCGGGCATCTAAGGGAGAATTTACCCACCAAAGCAAACTCGAAGGGCTTAGCAAGTTTCTCAACATCCTGATCTGAACACATTACTATCGGCAATCCATGATAAGATGTCAAAATGAGATTAACCAAAGCATTCGAGCAAGGGGTCTTACCAGATAAAGCATCTTTGAATGATTTAACAGTGCATTACAGTGCAATCATCAGAAAAACAGAGAGTCGAGGGCAAAGCGGTCGGTCGCGTAGAAGCGACGGGCGGATTAGAGACCGAGCCTCCGCTATTGCTCTAATCCAAGGTCACATACTGGAGCAGAATCACGCCTTCGTGGAGAAGCGTAGAAGTAATAATTACGGCTAATCCACCGAGGGGAATGCAAAATCGCCAGAGAGGGAGCGCAGCCGAGAGGGAGAGAGATGTAGGGGGTTTACGGTTAGTTTTAGGGTTTAGGATTTTGGATTTAGGGTTTAGGGTTTATTATTTTTTTAAATAAAAAAAACTAGTTGGTTTAGGTTTATTTAGTTTCATTAGTTTATTTTTTATTTATTTTTGTTCATTTTATTTTTTTATTTATATTTAGGTTTATGTTTTATTTTATTTAGTTTAGTTTATTTATTGTAGATTTATTTTTTTTAGTTTAAGTTTTTTCTTTTAGCTTATTTTATAAGTTTAGGTTTAGGTTTACGTTTATTTATTAGTTTAGTTTTATTTTTATTTTATTTTTTAGGTTTAGGTTTCATTTTTTACTTCTAGGTTTAGGTTTAGGTTTTTATTTTATTTTTTAGGCTTAGGTTTTAGGTTTTTATTTTAGGTTTATTTTTAGGTCTGATTTTTTAGTTTAGGTTTAGGTTTATTTTTAGTTTATTTTATTTTATTTTATTTTGTTGAAGGTTTAGGTTTCATTTATTTTAACTTTAGGTTTAGGTTTTATTTATTTTAGTTTAGTTTAATATAGTTTAGGTTCAGGTTTATTTATTTTGTTTATTTTAAGTTTAGGTTTTTATTTAGTTTTTATTTTATTTTATTTTAGGTTTCTTTTATTTTTATTTTACATTTAATTTTTATTTTATTTAGGTTCTTTTAAGTTTATTTTATTTTAGTTTAGTTTATTTATTTATTTTATTTTTAGGTTTTAGTTTTAGTTTATGTTTTTATTTTATTTTATTTTTTTATTTTATTTATGTTTAGTTTTTTAAGGTTTTATTTAAATTAGGTTTAGTTTTTTAGGTTTTTTGGGTTTAGGGTTTAGGGTTTAGGGCTTAGGGTTTAAGTTTTAGGGTTTAGAGTGTAGGGTTGTAGGTTTTAGGGCTTAGGGTTTAGGGTTGTTTAGGTTTTAGGGTTTAGGGTTTAGGGTTAGGCTTTTTTATTTTTTATTTTTTTATTTTTCTAAAATTAAATAACCTAGTAGGTTTATGTTTATTTCATTTCTTTTTAATTTATTTTAGTTTAATTTATTTTTATTTCTTTATTTTTATTTTTTTTTTTATTTAAGTTTTATTTAGTTTTATTTTAGTTTAGTTTAGGTTTATTTTATTTTTCATTTAGGTTGAGTTTTTATTTTATTTCAATTTTTTTTAGTTTAGTTTAGGTTTTTATTTATTTTATTTTAGTTCAAACTTTAATTTTTAATTTTTTTCTTTTTATGTCTAGGTTTTAATTTATATTTTTATCTTATTTTATTTTATTATTTTATTTTAGTTTAGGTTTTATTTATTTATTTTATTTTTAAGTTTTATTTAGTTTAGGTTTAGGTTTTTAGCTTTTGAGGGTTTAGGGCTTAAGGTTTAGGTTTAAGTTTATTTTTCAATTTATTTAGTTACTTTAGGTTTCGATTTAGTGTTTGTGTTATAGGGTTTAGGGTTTATGGTTTACGATTTTAAGGTTTATGCTTTTAGGGTTTAGGATTTTGGGTTAGGGTTTAGGGTTTTTTAGGGTTTAGGATTTAGGGTTTAGGGTTTAGGGTTATAGGTTTAAGGTTCTAAGTTTAGGGTTAAGGGTTTAGGGTTTAAGGTTTAAGGTTTTGTTAAAAAAATTTAGTAAACAGATAGAATTATGTTTTTTAGTTTATTTTTTTATTTAATTTAATTTATTTAATTTCTTTATTTTTATTTATGTTTAGTTTTTATTTTTACTTAGTTCTGTTTATTTATTTTAGTCTAGATTTTTTATTTTAGTTTATTTTTTAGGCTAAATTTTATGTTTAGGTTAATGTTTAGGTTTTAGGGTTTAGGGTTTAGGGGTTAGGGTTGTAGATTTTAGGGTTTATTGTTTAGTGTTTTAGGGTTTAGGGTTTAGGGTTAGGTTTAGGGTTTAGGGTTAGGGTTTTTTATTTTTTATTTTTTCTTATTTAGGGTTTAGGGTTTATGGTTAGTTTAGGGTTTAGGGTTTAGGGATGTAGGTTCTGGGTTTAGGATTTAGGGTTTAAGGATTTTTTTAATCTTTAAATAAGTAAATATTAGGTTTATATTTAGTATATATTTATTTTAGTTTATTTTATTTTTATTTTTATTTAGTTTTATATCTTATTTATTTATTTTAGTTTTTTTATTTTAGTTTATTTTAGGTTTAGGTTTAGGTTTAGGTTTATTTTTAGTTGAGTTTTATTTTTATTTTATTTTTTTGGTTAAGGTTTTATTTTTTATTTTTCAGTTTAGGTTTAGGTTTTTATTTTGTTTTTTTTTATTTTTAGGTTTTAGGGTTTTATTTTTGGTTTATTTTAAGGTTTTATTTTTTAGTTTAGGTTTAGGTTTATTTTTAGTTTATTTTATTTTATTTAGTTTTGGTTTAGGGGTTAGGTTTAGTTTATTTAAGGATTAGGATTAGGTTTTATTTATTTAAGTTTAGTTTATTTTAGTTTGGGTTTATGTTTATTTTATTTTTATTTTAGGTTTAGGTTTTTTTTCATTTAAGTTTTTGGTTTTATTTTTTATTTATTTTTAGGTTTATTTTTTAGGTTTAAGTTTTTTATTTAGTTTTTACTTTATTTTATTTTAGGTTTATTTTATTTTATTTAGGTTTTTTATTCTTAAGTTCATTTTTCTTTTTAGTTTAGTTTAGGTTTTTAATTATTTTGTTTTATTTTCTTATTTTTTATTTTAATCTATTTTTAGGTTTAAGTTTTTTATTTATTTTAGTTTAGTTTAGGTTTTTATTTTTTGATTTTTTATTTTTAGGTTTATATTTTATTTTAAGTTTATTTATTTAGGTTTTAAAGTTTAGGGTTTAGGGTTAAGTGTTTAGGTTTAGGGTTTAGGGTTTAGGGTTTAGTGCTTTAGGTTTTAGGGTTTAGAGTTAGTGTTTAGGGTTTAGTTTAGGGTTTAGTGTTTTAGGGCTTTTTTTAAGGTTTTAGATTTTGTTAGATTAGTTTAGGGTTTAGGGTTTAAACTTTTTGAGTTTAGGGTTTTTTTTAGGTTTTGGGTTTAAGGTTTTGGTTTAGTTTAAGGTTTAAGTTTAGGGTTTTAGGTTTAGGGTTTATGGTTTAGTTTAGTAGTTTATTTAGAGTTTAGGTTGTTTTGATTTAGGTTTATTTAAGGTTTAGGGTTAAGATTTTAGGGTTTAATTTAGGTTTAGTGGTTTTAGTTTAGGGTTTAGGGTTGTTTTAAAGTTTATGGTTTAGGTTTTAGGGTTTAGCGTTTAGTGTTTAGGGTTTAGGGGTTAGGGTTATAGGTTTAGGGTTGTATGTTTAATTTTTAGGGTTTAGGGTTTTATGGTTTAAAGTTTAGGGCTTAGCGTTTAGGTTTTATTTATTTTATTTTGTTTATTATGGGTTTATGTTTTTTTTTTAGTTCAGGTTTAGGTTTTATTTTAAATTTATTATTAGGTTTTTTTTAGGTTTAGGTTTTTATGTAGTTTTATTTTATTTTATTTTAGGTTTATTTTTTATTTTATGTTTGTTTTTTATTATATTTTGGTTTTTTATATTAGGTTTATTTTAATTTTTAGCTTTGTTTAAGTTTTTATTAATTTTATTTTAATTTAGTTTCTATTTTATTTTTAGGTTTAGGTTTTAGTTTAGGTTTTTATTTTATTTAGGTTTAGGATTTTTATTTATTTTATTTTTAGGTTTTATTTAGCTTAGGTTTAGGTTTTTTAGGTTTTTAAGTTTTTAGGTTTTTAGGGTTTGAGGTTTAGGGTTTAGGGTTTAGGGTTTAGTGTTTAAGGTTGTAAACTTTAGGGTTTATGGTGTAGGATTTAGGGGTTTTGGGTTTTAGGTTTTAGGGTTGCACTTTCAGGTTAAGGATTTAGGGTTTAGGGTTTTAGGGTTTAGGGTTTAGGGGTTAGGGTTGTATGTTTAGGGTTTACAGTTTTGGGTTTTGGGTTAGTTTTAGTGTTTAGGGTTTAGGGTTATGAATTTATTTATTTATTTATTTTTTAAAAAATTAAGTAAATTGATAGGTTTAGGTTAATTTAGTTTATTTTTTATTTATTTTAGTTTATTTAATTTTATTTAGGTTTGTTTTTCTTTTTATTTAGTTTAGTTTATTTATTTTAGGTTTATTTATTTTAGTTTAGGTTTTTAATTTTAGTTTATTTTTTCAATTTAGGTTTAGGTTTAGGTTTATTTTTTAGTTTAATTTTATTTTGATTTTATTTTTTACTTTTAGTTTTTGATTTAGGTTTCACATTTTTTTTAGTTTAGGTTTAGGTTTATTTTTAATTTAATTTATTTTATTTAATTTGGGGTTTAGGTTTAGTTTATTTTAGGTTTAGGTTTAGGTTTAGGTTTGATTTATTTTAGTTTAGTTTATTTTAGTTTAGATTTAGGTTTATTTTATTTTGTTTATTTTCGGTTTAGGTTTATATTTAGTTTAGGGTTTATCTTTTATTTTTTGGTTTTATTTTTGGAATTATTTTTTAGGTTTGGGTTTTTATTTAGTTTTTTAATTTATTTTATTTTAGGTTTTTTATTCTTATTTTATGTTTGGGTTTTATTTTAGGGTTTAGGGTTTTTTAGTTTAAGGTTTAGGGTTTACTATTTAGGATTTAGGGTTTAGGGTTTAGGTTAGTTTAGGGTTAAGGTTTTACGGTTTAGGATTTAGGTTTAGGGTTTAGGTTAGTTTAGGGTTTAGGGTTTAGGGTCTAGGGATTAGGGTTTAGGGTTTATGGATTGAGGGTTTTTAAGGTTTTTAGGGTTTAAGGTTTAGGGTTTAGGGTTTAGGGTTTTAATAGAGAATAAATTCAGATTCAACATTTCTTCTTTTGGATTTCATCAACCATGTAAGAGACCAAGTTTTCTAAGATACAGGTGATGATATAGATAAAAAATGAGCATGCATAAAGAAAATAAAAAGCCCTAGATAAATAGATCCATCTCTACTGTAAAGAGACATTTCCATAAGCAATAGGTTAGATCAATTGTTCTTCAATTTCTCCAATTTCCATTAGAACAACCCTCGTCTCTAGAGTAGCAGAATCTGCCATCATATCCCTAATCTATCCTTTGGCCACCACCATGGTTGTAACCTCCATCGCTCCTCCTGCCTCCATAACCACCCCCTTCATATCCACCAGCACCTCTAGATCCATCAACACCTCTAGATCCCCCACCTCCAAATTTTTCCTCCATAACCACCACCTCCATAACCACCATCATATCCACTAGCACCTCCAATAAGGTTAGGGTTAGGGTTTATGGCTAAGGTTTAAGGTTTAGGGTTTAGGGTATAGTTTTTAGGCTTTAGAGTTTAGGGTTTAGGGTTTAGGGATAGCTTAATGTTTTGGGTTAGTTTAGGGTTTAGGGTTTTCAGTTTTGGGTTCTAGGGTTTAAGGTTTAGTGTACAGGGTTTATGGTTTAGGATTTAGGCTTTATGATTTAGGGTTTAGGGTTTAGGGTTTAAAGTTTAGGGTTTTAGGGTTTGTGGTTATTTAGGGTTTAGGGTTTAGGGTTTAAGGTTTAGGGTTTAGGGTTTAGTGTTTAGGGTATAGAGTGTAGGATTTAGGGTTTAAGGTTTTTAGGGTTTAGGTTTTAGGGTTTACTTATTTATTTTAAATTAAGTAAATTAGTAGGTTTAGATTTATTCTGTTTATTTAGTTTATTTTGTATTTATTGTAGTTTATTTTATTTTTTATTTTTATTTAGGTTCATTTTTATTTTTTATTTAGTTTAGTTTATTTATTTTAGTTTAGGTTTTTTATTTTACTTTATTTTTAAGGTTTAAATTTAGGTTTAGGTTAATTTTGTTTGTTTTGATTTATTTTTATTTTATTTTTAGGTTTATGTTTTATTTTTTATTTTTATATTTAGGTTAAGTTTTTATTTTATTTTTTTAGGTTTAGGTTTTAGGTTTTTATTGTAGGTTTATTTTTAGGTTTTAGATTACATTTAAGTTTATTTTTAGTTTAATTTTATTTTTATTTTATTTTTTATGTTTAGGTTTTATTTTTTATTTTTATGTTTAGGTTTAGGTTTTTAATTTATTTTCTTAGGTTTATGTTTTAAGTTTTTATTTTAGGTTTATTTTTAGTTTTTATTTTTTTTGTTTAGGTTAGGTTTATTTTTAGTTTATTATATTTTATTTAGATTATGTTTAGGTTTAGGTTTAATTTATTTTAGGTTTAAGTTTAGCATTTATTTAGTATAGTTTAGTTTATTTTAGTTTTGGTTTATTTTATTTTTCTTTTAGGTTTAGGTTTTTTTTTAGATTATGGTTTAGGTTTTCTTTTTATTTATTTTTTGGATTAATTTTTAAGTTTAGTTTTTATTCAATTTTATTTTATTTTATTATAGGTTTAATTAATGTTTATTTTAGGTTCAATTTTTTTATTTTTTTTATTTTTAGGTTTATTTTATTTTTTATTTAGTTTTGGTTTTATTTACTTTATTTTAGTTTTGTTCATCTTTTATTTTATTTTATTAGTTTAGTTTAGGTTTTAGTTTAGGTTTAGTTTAGGTTTTATTTTTTTATTTTTATTATTTTATTTTTAGGTTTTTTATGTTTATTTTAGGTTTTATTTCATTTAGGTTTATTTTTTAGGTTTTTAGGGTTTAGAGTTTAGGGTTTAGGGTTTAGGGATTAAGGTTTAGGGATTGGGGTTTTAGGGTTTATGGTTTATGGTTTAGGGTTCAGGGTTTATGGTTTAAGGTTTTATGGTTTAGGGTTTAGGATTTAAGGATTAGGGTATAATGTTTAGGGTTTTGGGTTTTTAGAGTTTATGGTTTAGGGTTTATAATTTAAGGTTTAGGGCTTAGGGTTTAGGGTTTAGTGTTTAGGCTTTAGGGTTTAATATTTTTAGGGTTTAGGATTTAGGGTTTAGGGTTTTAGGGTTTAAGGTAATGGTTTAGGATTTATTATTTAGGGTTTGGATTTAGGGTTTATAGTTTAGGGTAGGGGTTTAGGGGTTTAGGGTTTAGGGTTGTTTAGGGTTTGGGGTTTAGGATTTAGGGTTTAGGGTTTAAGGTTTTGCGTTAGGTTTTGGGTTAGTGGTCATGGTTTACGGTTTAGGGTTTACGATTTAGGGTTTTTTTCAAGTTATTTTTTTTACTTTTTTTTAAATTAAGTAAATTAGTTGGTTTACGTTAATTTAGTTTATTTAGTTTATTTTTTATTTATTTTAGTTTAGGTTTTTTATTTTAATATATTTTAGAGTTTTAGGTTTATGTTTTGGTTGAATTTTTTTAGTTTAGTTTTATTTTTATTTTATTTTTTATGTTTATGTTTTATTTTTATTTTAAGAGTTAGGTTTAGCATTTTAATTTATTTTTTTAGGTTTAGGTTTTAGGTTTTTATGTTAGGTTTATTTTTAGGTTTTACTTTTTAGTTTAAGTTTATTTTTAGTTTAGTTAATTTTATTTAGTTTTGGTTTAGGTTTAGGTTTAGTTTATTTTAGGTTTAGGTTTAGGTTTAGGTTTAGTTTATCTTAGTTTAGTTTATTTTAATTTAAGTTTATTTTATTTTATTTATTTTATTTTTATTTCAAGTTTGATTTTTTTTAGTTTAAGGTTTATGTTTTATTTTTTATTTATTTTTCAGGTTTAGGTTTTTATTTAATTTTTATTTTATTTTATTTTAGGTTTAATTAATGTTTATTTTATGTTTAGTTTTTATTTTATTTAGTTAGTTTTTATTTTTAGGTTTATTTTAGTTTTTAGTTTAGTTTAGGTTTTTATTTATTTTATTTTAGTTTAGTTTTTATTTTTTATTTATTTTATTTATCGATTAAGGTTTAGGTTTAGGTTTTAGTTTAGGTTTTTATTTAATTTTTATTTTAATTAGGTTAGTTTTTTTATTTATTTTATTTTTAGGTTTTATTTAGTTTAGGTTTAGGTTTTTAGGTTTTTAGGGCTTATAGTTTAGTGTTTAGTGTTTAGCGTTTGGGGTTTAAGGGTTTTGGGTTTTTTGTTTATGATTTAAGGTTTTAAGATTTAGGGTTTAGGGTTTAGGGTTTAGGGTTTAAGGTTTGTGGATTATGGTTAGGGTTTAGGGTTTAGGGTTTAAGTTTAGTTTATTTTAGGGTTTAGGTTTAGTTTAGGAGGAGAGTTTAGTTTTTAGGAGTTTTAAGGTTTTAGAGTTTAGAGTTTAGTTTAGGAGTTTAGGTTTAGGTTTAGGGTTTTAGGAGTTTAATTTTTAGGAGTTTAGAGTTTAGTTTTAGGTTTTAAGGTTTAAGTTTAAAATTTTGAGTTTAAGGGTTTAGGAGTTTAGAGTTTGGAGTTTAGAGTTTAGGAGTTTTAGGTTTTAGGTTTAAATTTATTTTATTTAGGTTTAGGGTTTAGGGTGCTTAGGGTTTAGGGTTTAAGGTTTACGGATTAAGGTTTAAGATTTAGGGTTTAAGGTATTTAGTGTTTAGGGTTTAGGGTTTAGGGTTTAAGTTTTTTTTAATTAATTAATTTATTTATTTTTATTTTTTATTTAATTAAGTAAACCGATAGGTTTAGGTTTATTTAGTTTATTTTTTATTTATTTTATTTTATTTTTTATATATTTTTAGGTTTATTTTTATTTTATTTGGTTTAGTTTATTTATTTTCATTTAAGCTATTTATTTTAGTTTCTTTTTTTGGTTTATGTTTAGGTTTAAGTTTAATTATTATAATTTTATTTTTTAGGTTTAGGTTTTATTTTTTATTTTTAGGTTTAGGTTTAGTTTTTAAGGTTTAGGGTTTAGGGTTTAGGGTTTAGGGTTTAGGGTTTTAGGGTTTAGGGTTTAGGGTTTTAAGGTTTAGGGTTTAGGGTTTAGGTTTAGGGTTTTGGGTTTTTGGTTTAGGATTTAGGATTTAGTGTATAGGCTTTAGGGTTTAGGGATTTTAAGGTTTAGGGTTTAAGGTTATCTTAGGGTTTATGGTTAGTTTAGGGTTTAGGGTAAGGGTTTAGAATTTAAGTTTTAGGGTTTAGGTTTAGGGTTTACGGTTTAGGGTTTTTTATGGTTTTGGGTTTAGGGTTTAGGGTTAGGGTTAGGGTTAGGATTTAAGGTTTAGAGTTTAGGGTTTAGGATTTTTTTATTTAAATTAAGTAAACTCGTAGGTTTAGGTTTATTTAGTTTATTTATTATTTATTTTAGTTTATTTTTATTTGTTTTATTTATTATTTTTATTTTGGTTTATTTTTACTTTTATTTAGTCTAGTTTATTTATTTTTAGGTTTATTTATTTTAGTTTAGGTTTTTTATTTTAGTTTATTTTTTTGATTTAGGTTTATTTTTTAATTTAATTTTATTTGTCTTATATTTTTTAGGTTTAGTTTTATTTTTTATTTTTAGGTTTAGGTTTAGGTTTTTATTTTATTTTTTTTGGTTTAGGTTTTAGGTTTTAATTTTAGGTTTATTTTTAGGTTTTATTTTTTAGTTTAGGTTCAAGTTTATTTTTAGTTTATTTTATTTTATTTAGTTTAGGTCTAGGTTTAGGTTTAGTTTATTTTTGGTTTAGGTTTAGGTTTTATTTATTTTAGTTTAATTTATGATAGTTTAGGTTTATTTTATTTTATTAATTTTATTTTTATTTTAAGTTTAAGTTTCTTTTTTAGTTTTGGGTTTAGGCTTTATTTTTTATTTATTTTCAGATTTTACTTTTTTATTTATTTTAGGTTTAGGTTTTATTTAGTTTTATTTTATTTTATATTAGGTTTATTTTATTTTTTATTTTAGGTTTAGTTTTTATTTTATTAAGATTTTTTATTTTTAACTTTATTTTGTTTTTTAGTTTAGTTTAGGTTGTTATTTATTTTATTTTATTTTAGTTATTATTCTTATTTTTTATTTGATTTTTTGTTTTAGGTTTAGGTTTTGGTTTTAGTTTAGGTTTTTATTTTATTATTTTTATTTTGTTTAGGTTTATTTATTTATTTTATTTTTAGGTTTTATTAAGTTTAGGTTTAGGTTTTTTGGTTTTTAGGGTTTACGATTTAGTGTTTAGGGTTTAGCATTTAGATTTTAGGATTTAGGGTTTGGGGTTTAGGGTTTAGGGTTGAAGGTTTTAAGGTTTAGGCTTATAGGTTTTAGTGTTTAGGGTTTAGGGTTTTGGGGTTATTTTTTGTTGGGAAAAGTTTGAATTTTATTACCATAAAGGAAAGATCAATGTCCATAGGGGTATAGCTCAAAGTTCTACTACTCTGAGCTACAAGAAACCTAAAGAGCCAATCCCGATCTAAGTACAATAGAAAGGAAAAGAAAACAAAAGAAAAATAAAAACAAATACAATACCTAAAAAACATATGAGAAAAGACACAAAATTAGACTATTACAACTCATGAAAGTAAAAGGACTAGTCGAGCGACTCTTGATCCCTTTGAAAAGCAAGATAAACAAGATCCACAACAATAACAGTTGAGTTGATTGAGTATAGCTCATTCCATCTGTAAAGTTCCAACCTGCAAAAGAATTTTGTAAAACACTACAAAGGCAATAATCATAGCTCAAGGGAAATGGATAAAGTAAACAATTTAGAGATAGCTGAGAAAGAGAAGGCTTGGGCTCAGTTAAGATTATCTCAAGTGGCAACAATACATTTGAGCAACCAAACTTCATGAGAAGTGTTATAGTAATATGTAATACTACCAATCAGAGAGAAGATATGAAGAAACATCAATGCCGTCATAGCCAGCATACCTGATGTAAGTAAACCATCCAAGGAAAATAGTCCATAGTGACCCAGGTCCTGCACCAAACAAATAGAGAAAGTAGCCAGCCAGCAGCCAACCCACCAACCAAAACCCATAATAGACCAATCACATAAAGCTAGCACCCCAGATGTTACAGTAGAATCAATGGACAAGCTAAAAAAATAAGGAGTAATTCCACCAAAGCCACCACCAAAAGGAAGAGAAACACAAAAAAAGAGCAGTCAACATGAATTGGGGTAACAACACAAGCCAAAAAAATAGCCCCAAAGGCATAACAACAACCCACGACTATCTCCAGAGCAATAGTAATCCAAATCTAAGGGAAAAACCTCCACCGAAATAGCAAAATAGTAGAAGATAAGCAGCACCACAGAGAGGAAAGATATAGGGAGACCAAGAGGGCATCCAAAAATTACCATCATAACCACCACCAAGGCAGTAAGAAAAATAGCAAATCTAGCACCACCAACAAAGATGCAAATATCAGGAAACAAGGAGAGAAAAATAAACCAGAGGGATTAAATACTAATAGCTAATCTAAATCCCAAGACACCAAGCCAAGGCACAAGCATCCAAGGAAAGACAACATCCAATGCCAAGACACCAAGCAAGAGAGAGCCACAATCAGCCCTAAGCCAAAACCAGACCAATCTAGTCAGAGGAGTAGCTGCCAGTAAACCAATAGGCATAGACAAAAAATAGCCATAATCATCTCCACTAGTAAACAGAAACCCAGGTCTGGAAGAAGAAAAAACCACAAAGCAGCTTCCCTCATACCAATCTACAAAGAAAACAACCAACAAAAATAAAACACCAATCCAAACCAGGAAAACAACCAAAAAGAATTCAAAAATACCAAACCTAAGCAAATTTTGAAGAGACTAACATCTGAGACCCAAAAACCAAACACAGCAGTAGAAGTTACAATTCAGTACAGGGAGCAGCTAGCTAAAAAAAGATGTTAACCCAATACAAAACAAAAAATAGATGGAAAGAACAACAACAGGCATAGCCACAACCCACCTGGAGATCTCCAAAAAAATCAAGAAATAAAATTGGTAGTCACTTAGCTGGACAAAAAATGATAGTATAAAATGCCAAAGAGAACCACCCAACCACAAGCAGCAAATCAGCGAGGAAAGGAACAAGGCCAGAGGCAAACAAAGCCCCTTCCAAACCCTAAAGAGTAGATAATCACCACTAAAGAGAAAATATAAGGGAAACAACTAGAAAAAAGCTACCTCTAATCCACAAGGCAGAGGGAAAAACCAACCAGTAGAAGCCTCCAAGAGAAACCAGGAAAGGAGAACAAAAACCACCAAAAAGCCCAAAACTAAGCCAAACTAGAAGAGACCAATAATAGACATGAAAAAATGACCACCTAAAATAGTCAGGTAGATGGAAGAAGCAAATTGCAGCATCCAGCAGAACCAACCATAGCAGCCAAAAATCCAATTCAAATAAGGTAATAGCCAGCCAAAACTTGAGGCAAACCCAACATCAATTAGTATAAGGGGTAGGCCAAGATCAAGAATAGCCATAACTCAACAAGAGACCCCCAAAACATCACTAGCTATGTGACAAAAGAAGCATAGCATAAGACATAGAAAGAAAACCACCAGTCTTAGAGGATAAGAAAACTAATTAAAAATAGCACCACTATGACCCAAATAAGGGTTAGTCAAATATACAATGGGGTAAAGAGGAAGGGGATTTAAGTTTTGAAATAAACTAAAACCAATAATGCAGCTTTCATATAAAGTGAGATTGACCAGGACCCTAAAATAAAATAGCAAAAACCAATTCCTGCTAAGGGAAGCACAAAAAAAAACCAACCAAAAAATAGACTCAATAAAACCACCATAGCAATATGATCAACAAAATAACTGAAAGTTAAAATCTGAGGTAAGGCAGTCTAGTGTTATCCAGATTGACCAGACCATGTGGATGCTTAAGTAAGCTATGGTTATCAAATAAAGCAAGCTCATTTAATTCAGCTCCCAAATTAGCTAGGAAATCTGCACAAGCATTACCTTCACAAAGAATGTGAGAAATTTTGTAGCAAACTTGAGAAAGAACCCTATTAGTGTGATTAAGAAGATAAAATAAGTCACCATTCCCCATTTTATTAGTATTGAGCATATCAAGTAAAAGAGGAGCATCAACTTCAATCCTCATATTAAAGATGTCTTCGCTTAAACAAATATCATTAGCTTTATTAACAGCCATGAGCTCAACATAAATAACAGAACAAGCTTTGAGGGGTAGAAAAAAGCACAAATGATAGTTCCATTGGAATCCCTAAGAATTCCACCACAACCATATTTATTAGGGGAAACAAAACCATTAGTATTGATCTTAATGAAATTTTCTTTAGGCTTAATCCAATGTATAATCCTAATACTCTTGTAGGAAGGGTCATCATGCAAAGTGATACCCAATTTCTCGACAAATTTATCACCTCTAAATTGAAGATTACTAATTAAATTTGCATTAAACAAAGCATGAATTTTTTTCTTTAGTTCTAGCAAGGATCCTTTTATGGTTCATAGGAATGCCTCGATATTTAGTATCATTTCTAACCATCCAAATGAACCAAATAAGGGTAATAGAAATTAAAACTTTCATATGACCTTTCACAGTTTTATGGAAACAAACTTCAAGAAGTTGATATAATGAAAGAGAGCCATGAAAATAGTTAGTGTTAAATAAATCATCATACCATATCCAAAGTTTGGAAGTAATAGCACCATTGACAAAAACATGATTAACATTTTCAATATGATAGCAATAGTAGCACTTAGAAGGTAAATAAAACCCTTTAAGCGAGAGCAAAAAATCTACAGGAATGGAGTCATTCAAAATCCTCCTAGCTAAAACAAAATATGAAATGGAAATGATAATGTTCCAAAGTTTAATGAAAACATTAGAGGTGTTTTGTTTATTTCTAATAAAGTTCCAAACCTCTTTAAGAACAAAATCACCATTGTAAGAGAGATTGAAAAGAATTTGATTAGGTTTATTAGAAAAGATAGTTATGTTGCAAAACTTGTCAAAAATAGAAATAGGAATGTAGTTCTCAAGTTTGTTTTCATTCCAATTATTATTAAGCCAAAAAGAGTTAACTTTGATAGCAGCAGTAGAGTGTGTAGATCAATGGGAGTCAAAAGAGCCATTGCCAATACAATTGTCTTGCCAAAAGAAAGAAGAGCCCAAATGAATAGCCCAAGATATTAATGATTCAACAACCCATTTAATGGAGCAAAGCCTTTTCCAAACTAGAGAGTCACCAACTTTATAAGCATAGATAGCAGGGTGTTTACCTTAACAATATTTTTCCATCATAAAATTAGCCCAAAGGCAATCATTATTTTTAAAATTCCACCAAAGCATATGAGAGAAGGCAATCATAGCTTCACGAATAAGTTTGCAACCAAGACCACCTTCACCCAAAGGACCACATCATTTATGCGAGAATGTCCAATGCATTATTTTAATAGAATTATTGGATCCCAAAAAAATTTATTAAGTGATCAATTCTGATAAGAGTAGAATTAGTCAAAATAATAGTTTGAATCAAATAAAGAGGCATAAAATTGAGAGTGCTTTTAAGAATAGTGAGCCTTCCACTAAAGGAAAGTAAATGGAATTCCCAAACAAAAAATTTTTTTAAAATTTTTTTGAATTAACTCATAAAAAATATGGGATCATTTTGGACCTTCAAATAGAGGAGCACCCTAGTACTTAAGAGGTAAGTGTTGATGTTTAAAAATAGTGATATGGTGGATTTGAATGATTTTATTATTAGAGATACTTGAAGAAATAATAAAATAGCTTTTGTTATCATTGATAGAAAGACCACTTTCTCTACCAAATTTATCTAAAAAAATCTTGAGGTTCTTAATATGTTGAATAGAAGCATTGAAAAAGTAATGAAAACATCTACGAAGCTTAAGTGGCAAATAGGAAGACCACCAAGAGTTCTGTAGTACATACTAGGATTGTTTAAAAATAACTCATTTATGCTCCTAGATAAGTACTCAACAATAATAATAAATAAAGTGGGAGATAAAGGATCCCTTTTTCTTAAGCCATGGGAAGAAGTTAAGAAGCCCAAAGCTTTCCCATTAAGCAAAATAGAAAATTAGGCATTATTAATACAAGTTTTAATAAGAAAAGTAAATTTATTAGAAAACCCAAATAAATTCATAATATGGAAAAGGAAATCCCAAGAGATATTATCAAAAGCTTTGGTAACATCTAATTTGGAAAGAACATTTCAACCTCTAGTCTTAGCATCTAAGTCATGAAATAATTCCATGGCAAGCAAAATGTTGTCAGAAATAGATCTACCTCTAACAAAACTAGTTTGGTTGAGAGAGATAATCTTATGAAGTAAAAGATTAAGCCTGATGGTAAGAATTTTGGAAATCAGCTTATTGAAGATGGTGTAAAGACTAATAGGTCTAAGATCACTCCAATAGTCTGAATTATCTTTCTTGGGTATGAGAACAATATAAGTGCAAGAAAAATATCTATGAAAAGGATTACCATTAAAAATAATCAACCACAATGTCAATCAAATCATTTTAATTATAAACCAATAATTTTGAAAAAGTTGAGTAGTGAAACCCTGTAGACCAGCAACAAAATCTATGTTCATGCTATTAAGAACTTTAAAAATTTCATCTTCATTAGGTACAATAGTAAGCAAATCATTGTCATCATTGCTAATAATAGAAGGAATCAAGTGTGATTTAGAAATATCTTCATAAGAGCAACTCTTATTAAGAATATTTCTAAAATCTGAAACCTTAATATCATTATTCTCCATAATCCATTCTCCATTGCCATCTTTAATTTTTATTAATATTATTTAAAGCTCTCTTTTTAATAAATAAAGCTTGGAAATACCTAGTATTCCTATCACAATCCGTAATATGTTTATTAGCAGCTTTTTGAAGCCAATAAGTCTCCTCCATATTTTGAAAATTAATAAGTTTATCTTTCACCTCAGTCAAGTCCTTAATCTAAGAAGGATCAAACATAATAGAGACCTCAAGATCACAAACCAATTTTTCCATATCTTTGATATTAGCAAAAATGTTATTATAACAATGCTTTTTCCACCAACCCAGATTTTTCTTATGTCATTTAAGCTTAAACTAAAGTCTATTCATCCCCATAATCAAATTATCAAGATGTAAAAGAGCTTTCCAATTATTAGCGACAACATTAAAAAAATTAATATGCTGAATCCACATGTTCTAAAATCTAAAAGGAGAGAAATTTTTTAATCTATTATAATTATCTTTACTAGAAATGAAAATAGGAGCATGATTAGACAAGGTTCTGCTTAAATGATCGACATAAGTAATATGCCATTGAGTAATCTAATGAGTATTAAAAAGAATCTAATCCAGCCTTTGTCAATATCTAGAGTTTTACCAAGTATAATTACAACCTTTAAAACCAATATCAATCAAATTATAATCAAGGATCATATTAGAAAATTCTTCCATGGAATGAATATTAAGAGAGCAACCACCACTTCGTTCAGAAGTGAATAAAATTGTGTTGAAATCACCACCAATAAACCAAGGTTTATTGACAGAGGTAGCAAAATTCATCAAATTATCCCAAAGAAGATTTCTACTAGATCTAAGCCCAAAACACAATAATCATCATAAGAGATTTGAGCATTGACAACGCTTTGAAAATCATCAAGAATAGAAACCTCTACAAAGTTATTCCAACACTAAACATATTTTCTAAGACACAAGTTTAGGGTTTAGGGTTTAAGGTTTTAGGGTTTAGGGTTTAAGGGTTTAGGGTTTAAGGTTTAGGGTTTTGGGTTTAGGGTTTTTAGGGTTTAGGGTTTAGGGTTTAGGGTTTATGTTTAGGGTTTTTGAGTTTTTTTTAATAAAGAACAAATTCAGATTCAACATTTCTTCTTTATGATTTTATCAACCAAGTAATGGACCAAGTTTTTTAAGACACAAGTGACGACATAGATAAAAAATGAGGATGCATTAAGCAAATTAAGAACCCTAGATAACTAGAACCATCTCTATAATAAAGACACAGTTCTATAAGCAGCAAATCGAATTGGGTGTTCTTTAGTTTCTCCAATTCCCATCATAACCACCCCAGCCTCTCAAATAACGGGATCCATAATCATATCCCCGATCTCTCCTTCAGCCACCACCATGGTTGTAACCTCCATCGCTCCTCTCGCATTCATAACCACCACTGCCCTGACCACTACCTCCATATCCACCCGGCACTTCCGGATCCCCATCACCCTTATGATAATGCTTTGTGCCTTAGCCTCCAGATCTGAGCACGGTTGATGGTTATGTTCCTGCTATCAAGGTTCTGCCCATTCTTAGGATTTAGGTTTAGGTTTAAGTTTATTAGGCTTTAGGATTTAAGTTTATTTTTTAATTTATTTAGTTACTCTAGGTTTAGATTTAGGTTTTGGGGTTCAGGGTTTAGGGTTTAGGGTTTTGGTTAGGGGTTAGGGTTTAGGGTTTCGGGTTTAGGGTTTAAGGTTATAGGGTTTATACTTTTAGGGTTTAAGGTTTAGGGTTACGGTTTAGGGTTTAGGATTTAGGGTTTTTTAGGAGTTTAAATTAAGTAAATCGGTAGGTTTAGGTTTGTTTAGTATATTTAGTTTAGTTTATTTATTTAAAATTTTAGTATACTTTTTTTATTTAAGTTTATTTTTTATTTTTATTTAGTTTAGTTTATTTATTTTAGGTTTGTTTATTTTACTTAAGTTTTTTATTTTAGTTTATATTTTAGGTTTAGGTTTAAGTTTAGGTTTATTTTTTATTTGAGTTATATTTTTATTTTATTTATTAGGTTTATGTTTTATTTTTTATTTTTAGGTTTATGTTTAGGTTTTTATTCTATTTTTCTATGTTTAGCTTTATTTTATTTTTATTTTAGATTTAGGTTTTTTTTTTTGTTTAGGGTTTAGGTTTTAATTTTCATTTATTTTTAGGTTTATTTTTTAGGTTTTAAGATTTTATTTAGTTTTTATTATATTTCATTTTAGGTTTATTTTATTTTTATTGTACGTTTAGTTTTTATTTTATTTAGGTTTTCTATTCTTAAATTCATTTTATTTTTTTTTAGTTTAGTTTAGTTTTTTTATTTTATTTTAGTTTTTTTTATTTTTTATTTTATTTTATTTTTAGTTTAAGTTTTTATATTTATTTTATTTTAGTATTAGTTTTTATTTTATTTTATTTTTTTATTTTATTTAAGTTTTGGTTTTTAATTTATTTTATTTTTATTTTTTTTATTTAGTTTAGATTAAGGTTTTTAGGTTTTTAGGATTTAGGGTTTAGGGTTTAGGGTTTAGGTTTCAGTGTTTATGTATTAAGGTTTAGGGTTTTTGGGGTTTAGGGTTTGGGTTAGGTTAGGGTTTATGGTTAGATTATGGTTTAAGGTTGGGGGTTTAGACTTTAGAGTTTAGGGTTTTTAGGGTTTAGGGTGTAGGATTTAGGGTTAGGGTTAGGGTTAGGGTTTAAGGTTGTAGGTTTAGGGTTGTATGTTTAGGGTTTAGGGTTTAGGGTTTAGGATTTAGTGTTTAGCATATAGGGCTTAAGGTTTAGAGTTTTTTTTTAAAGTAAGTAAACCTATAGGTTTATGTTTATTCAGTTTATTTAGTTTATTTTATATTTTTATTTAGGTTAATTTTATATTTATTTTATTTTACTTATTTGATGTTTATTTATTTTAGTTTAAGTTTTTTTATTTTTATTTATTTATTAGGTTTGGGTTTAATTTTATGTTTATTTTTTATTTTAGTTTTATTTTTATTTTATTTTTTACATTTTAGCTTTATTTTTTATTTTTAGGTTTAGGTTTAGGTTTTTATTTTATTTTTTTAGGTTTAAGTTTTAGCTTTTTAGTTTAGGTTTAGGTTTATAGTTTATTTTATTTTAATTTGTTTATGTTTAAGTTTAGGTATAGTTTATATTTGGTTTAGGTTTAAGTTTTATTTATTTTAGTTTAGGTTTAGGTTTCTTTTTAGGTTTAGTTTTCTTTATTTTTTTTTAGGGTTTAGGTTTTTTTTTTAGGTTTTTTTTAGGTTTATTATTTAAGTTTAGGTTTTTATTTAGTTTTTATTTTATTTTATTTTAGGTTTATTTTATTTTTATTTTACTTTTCGGTATTATTTTATTTTGGTTTATTTTATTTTTCATTTAGTCTAGGTTTTAATTTTTTTTATTTTAGTTAATTTTATATTTTATATTTTATTTTATTTTAATGTTTACATTTAGGTTTTTATTTTATTTAGGTTTAGGTTTTTTATTTATTTTATTTTTAGGGTTTATTTAGTTTAGGTTTTTATTTTTAGGTTTTTAGAGTTTAGGGTTTAAGATTAAGGGTTTGGGTTTTATTTATTTTAGTTTAGTTTATTTAAGTTTAGGTGTATGTTTATTTTATTTTGTTTACTTTAGGTTTAGGTTTTTTTTTAGTTTAGGGTTGAGGTTTAGTTTTTTATTTATTTTTATGTTTATTTTTTAGGTTTAGGTTTTTATTTTATTATATTTTTAGGTTTAGGTTTTGGATTAAGTTTAGGGGTTTAGGTTTCTATTTTATTTAGGTTTAAGTTTTTATATTTTAGTTTTAGTTTTATTTAGTTTAGGTTTAGGTTTTACTTTTAGGGTTTAGGTTTATGGTTTTGGGGTTTGTGGTTTTAGGGTTTAGGTTTAGGATTTAGGGTTTTGGTTTAGGGTTTTGGGTTTAGGGTTTGGTATAGGTTGAGTTTTAGAGTTTTTTAGTTTAGGATTTTTAGTTTAGGATTAGGGTTTAGGTTTAAGTTTAGGGTTTGGGGCTTAGGTTTAGTTTTGGGTTTAGTGTTAGGCCCAGTTTATAATTGGATTAAGTTTAGGGTTTATAGTTTCTTTATTAGGTTTAGTTTAGTTTTAGTTAGTTTAGAGTTTAGGTTTAGGGTTTATAGTTTAGGGTTTAGTTTAGGGTTATTTAGGGTTAGGGTTAGGGTTTATGATTTGGATTAAGTTTAGTGTTTAGGGTTTAAGATTAGTTTTAGGTTTAGGGTTTAGTGTTTAAGGTTTAAGGTTTAGGGTTAAGGGTTATTAAGGGTTTAGGGTTGTAGGCTTAGGGTTTAGGTTTTATTTTAGGGTTTAGGGTTTAGGTTTTAGGGTTTAGGTTTTAGTGTTTAGTTATTTAGTTTAGGGTTTAGGGTTATTTTAGCATAGGTTTTAGTTTTAGTTTATTTATATTATTTTAGGTTTATTTTTATTTTATTTAGTTTAGTTTATTTAATTTTATTTTAGTTTATTTTAGGTTTATATTTTATTATATTTTAGTTTATTATTTTACTTTGTTTTTTTTAGGTTTAGGTTTATTTTTTTATTTTTAGGTTTAGTATAGGTTTTTTTACTTTTAGGTTTAGGTTTAGGTTTTATTTTAGGTTTATTTTTAGGTTTATGCTTATTATTAGTTTATTTTATTTTATTTAGTTTAGGTTTATTTTTAGGTTTACTTTATTTTAGGTTTAGGTTATATTTATTTTAGTTTAGTTTATTTTAGTTTAGGTTTAGATTTTTATTTATTTATTTTAGGTTTTGGTTTTTTTTGTTTAAGATTTAGGTTTTATTTTTTTATTTATTTTTAGGTTTATTGCTTAGGTTTAGGTTTTTATTTAGTTTTTATTTTAGGTTGATTTTATTTTTATTTTATGTTTATGTTTTACTTTTAAGTTTATTTTATATTTTATTTTAGTTTATGTTTTTATTTATTTTGTTTTAGTTTAGTTTTTAGTTTTTATTTCATTTTATTTTAGGTTTAGGTTTAGATTTAAGTTTATGTTTTAGTTTATGTTTTTATTTTATTCTTATTTATTTTATTTTATTTAGGTTTAGGGTTTTTTTTACTTATTTTATTTTTAGGTTTTATTTTGTTTAGGTTTAAGTTTTTAGGTTTTTAACATTTAGGGTTTAGGGTTTAGGGTTTTCGGTTCAAGGTATAGGGTTTAAGGTTGTATGTTTTATGGTTTAGGGTTTAGGGTTTAGGGTTTAGGGTTTCAGGTTTTAGGGTTTTAGCATTTATGGTTTAAGGTTTAGGGTTTAGGGTTCAGTCTTTAGGGTTTAGGGTTTAGGTTTTAGGGTTTAGGGTTTAGGGTTAAGGTTTAGTGTTTAGGCTTTAGGGTTTGGGGTTTTATGCTATAGGGTTTAGGGTTAGCTTAGGGTTTAATGTTAGATTAGCATTTAAGGTTGAGATGTAAACTTTAGGTTTTAGGTGTTTAGTTTAAAGTTTGGATTTAGAGTTAGAGGTTAGGGTTTAGGGTTTAGTTTAGTTTAATTTTTTTTATTTTAATTTAGTGGTTTATTTTAGTTTATTTATTTTTATTTATTTTTTATTTTAATTTATTTTTAGGTTTATTTATTTATTTTATTTTTAATTTATTTTATATTTATTTTTTAATTTTATTATTATTTTTTATTTAGGTTTTTTATTTTTAGGTTTATTTTATTTTATTAGTTTAGTTTAGGTTTTTATATATTTTATTTTTATTATTTTATATTTTTTTAGTTCATTGTATTTTTATGTTTAGGTTTAGGTTTAGGTTTAGATTTTAGTTTAGGTTATTATTTTATTTTATTTAGGTTTAATTTTTTTTTTAGGTTTTATTTAGTTTAGGTTTTGGTTTTGAGGTTTTTAGAGTTTAGGGTTTAGGGTTTAAGGTTTAGGATTTAGGGTTTTATGATTTAGGTTTTTGGTTTAGGGTTTAGGTTTTATTTATTTTAGTTTAGTTTATTTTATTTTAGGCTTATGTTTATTTTATTTTGGTAATTTTATGCTTAGGATTGTTTTAGTTTACGGATTTACGTTTAATTTTTTATTTATTTTTAAGTTTTATTTTTAGGTTTATTTTTTAGGTTCAAGTTTTTTTTTGTTTTTATTTTATTAGGTTTATTTATTTTGTTTTTATTTTGCATCTAATTTTTATTTTATTTAGGTTTTATATTTTTAGGTTTATTTTATTTGTTTAGTTTAGTTTAGGATTTTATTTATTTTATTTTAGTTTAATTTTTATTTTTGATATTATTTTATTTATAGGATTAGATTTAGCTTCAGCTTTAGGTTTTAGTTTAGGTTATTTTTTTATTTAGCTTTTAGTTTTTTCATTTATTTTATTTTTAGGTTTTATTTAGCTTAAGTTTAGGTTTTTAGTTTTTTAGGGGTTAAGGTTTATGATTTAAGGTTTATAGTTTAGGGATTAGGGTTTGGGGTTTAGGGTTTTGGGTTTAGGGTTTTAGGTTTTAGGGTTTAGGGTTTAGGGTTTAGGGTTTAGGGTTTAGGGTTTTATTGTTTAGGGTTTCAGGTTTAGAATTATAGGTTAAGGGTTTAGGGTTAGTTTTAAGGTTTAGGGTTTAGGTTTAGGGTTTAAGTTTTAGGTTTTGGTTTTAGGTTTAGGTTTAGAGGTTGGGTTTAGGTTTTAGGTTTAGTTTATTAGACTTTAGTTTAGGGTTTTAGAGTTTAGGTTTTAGGTTATTCTTAGGGAGGTTTAATATTTGGTTTATAGTTTAACTTTAGTGTTTATAGTTTATTTATTTATTTATGGTTTAATATTTGAGTTTTAATTTATAATTTAGATTAGAGTTTAGAGTTAAGGTTAGGGTTAAGGCTTAGGGTTTAGAGTTTAAGGATTAGGGTTTACGATTTAGTGTTTAGTGTTTAGGGTTTAGGGTTTAGGGTTTTAGGTTAAGTGTTTTTTAGGGTTTAGGGTTTAGGGTTGTAGGCTTAGGGTTTTGGGGTTAAGGTTAGTTTTAGTGTTTATGGTTTAGGTTTTAGGGTTTAGGATTTATTGTTTAGGGCTTAGGGTTTAGCGTTTAGGGTTTTTATTTTAATTGAAGAAACCGATTTAGGTTTATTTAATTTATTTATTTTATTTTATATTTTTTCTTAGGTTTATTTTTTATTTTTATTTTTTTAGCTTATTTATTTTAGTTTATTTTTTTAGGTTTAGGTTTAGGTTTAGTTTATTTTTCTAGTTTAGTTTTATTTTTATTTTATTTTTAGGTTTATGTTTTTTTTAAGGTTTAAGTTTAGGTTTTATTTTACTTTTTTTAGGTTTAGGTTTTAGGTTTTTATTTTAGGTTTCTTTTTAGGTTTAGGTTTATTTTTAGTTTATTTTACTTTATTTAGTTTAGGTTTTTGTTTAGGATTAGTTTATTTAAGGTTTAGATTTAGTTTTTATTTAATTTGGCTTAGTTTATTTTAGTCTACGTTTATGTTTTTATTTATTTATTTTAGGTTTAGGTATTATTTTTTATTTATTTTAAAGTTTATTGCATAGGTTTAGGTTTTTTTTTAGTTTTTATTTTAGGTTGACTTATTTTTCTTTTATATTTAGGTTTTACTTTTAGGTTTATTTTATTTTTTAGTTTAGTGTAGGTTTTTATTTAATTTTATTTTAATTTAGTTTTTATTATTTTTATTTTTGTTTTAGGTTTAAGTTTAGGTTTTAATTTAGGTTTTTCTTTTTTTATTATTTTTATTTAATTTTTAAGTTATATTTAGTTTAGGATTATGTTTTTAGGTTTTTAGGGTTTAAGTTTTAGGGTTTTTAGTTTAGGGTTTACGGTTTAGGGTTTCAAGTTTAGGGTTTAGGGATTAGTGTTTAGGTTTTAGGCTTTAGGGTTTAGGGTTGTAGGCTTTAGGGTTTAGGTTTTAGGGATTAGGGTTTTAGGGTTTAGGGTTTAGGGTTTAGGGGTTAGGATTTTAGGATTTAGGGCTTACGATTTTGGGTTTTGGGTTTAGGATTAAGGGTTTAAGTTTTATTTATTTTAGTTTAGTTTATTTTAGGTTAGGTTTATGTTTATTTTGTTTATTTATTTTAGGTTTAGGTTTTTTTTTTAAGTTTAGGGTTTAGGTTTAGTTCTTTAATTATTTTTTGGTTTTATTTGTGGGTTATTTTTTAGGTATAGGTTATTATTTAGTTTTTATTTTATGTTTATTTTATTTTTATTTTACGTTTAGTTTTTATTTTATTTAGGTTTTTTATTTTTATGTTTATTTTATTTTATTTAGTTTAGTTAAGGTTTTATTTATTTTATTTTAATTTAGTTTTTATTTATTATTTTATTTTATTTTTATGTTTAGGTTTAGTTTTTAGTTTAGGTTTTATTTTATATAGGTTTAGGTTTTTTTTAATTTATTTTATTTTTAGGTTTTATTTAATTTATTTTAATTTTAGATTTTATTTAGAGTTTAGGTTTTAGGTTTTAGGTTTTTTAAGATTTAGTTTAGTGTTTATAGTTTAGACAGGGTTTAGGGTTTTAGGTTTATGGTTTAGGGTATAGGGTTTTAGGTTTTAGTTTAGGGTTTAGGTTTGATGTTTTAGGGTTTAGGTTTAGGGTTTAGGGTTTAGAGTTTAGAATGTAGGTTTAAGGTTTAGAGTTAATTTTAGGTTTATAGTTTAGGGTTAGAGTTTAAGTTTAGGGTTTTAGTTTAGGGTTTTAATTTATTTTAGGTTTTAAGGTTTACATTTAGGGTGACTTTAGGTTTTAAGGTTTTAGGTTTAGTATTTAGGCTTTAGGTTTAGGTTTTTTAGTTTAGATTTAGGATAACAGGGTTTAGGTTAAATTAGGAGTTTTAGTGTTTAGCTTTAGGTTTAAGTTTTAGGTTTTAAGTTTAGGGTTTAGTGTTAGTTTAGGGTTTAGTGTTTAGGATTTTAGGTTTATTGGCTTTAGGGTTTAGGTTAGGGGAGGTTAGGGTTAGGGTTAAGTTTAAGGTTTAGGTTTTAGGGTTTAATGATTAGGTTTTATAGCTTAGTGAGTTTTAGTTTAAGGTTAATTTTGGTTTTAGGGTTTAGGGTTTAAGGTTTAGGGTTAAGGGTTTTTTACGGTTTAGGGTTTAGGGTTTAGGGTTGTAGGTTTATGGTATATTGTTTAAGGTTAGTTTTAAAGTTTAGGGTCTAGGATATAGTGTTTAGGGTTAGGGTTTAGGTTTTTTTAAAAAAAAAAATTTAAAGAACTGATAGGTTTAGGTTTATTTAGTTTATTTTATATTTTTATTTAGGTTTTTTTTTAGTTTAGTTTATTTATTTTATTTTTATTTATTTTAGTTTAATTTTTTTATTTAAGTTTATTTTTTAGGTTTAGGTTTACGTTTACATTTATTTTTTTAGTTTAGTTTTATTTTTATTTTATTTTTAAGCTTAAGTTTTATTTTATATTTTTAAGCTTAGGTTTCATTTTTTATTTTCAGGATTAGGTTTAGGTTTTATTTTACTTTTTTTCAGTTTAGGTTTTTATTTTTGGTTTATTTTTAGGTTTGGGTTTTTTTTCATTTATTTTATTTTATTTAGTTTAGCTTTGGGTTCAGATTTAGTTTATTTTAGGTTTAGGTTCAGGTTTTATTTATTTTAGTTTAGTTTATTTAAATTTTGTTTTAGGTTTATTTTATTATTATTTTAGGTTTATGTTTTTTCTAGTTTAAGGTTTAGGTTTTATTTTTTATTTATTTCTAGGTTTTATTTTTGGGTTTATTGCTTAGGTTTAGGTTTCTATTTTATTCTTATTTTATTTTATTTTAGGTTGATTTTATTTTATTATACATTTAAATTATTTTTTTATGTTTATTCTATTATTTTAGTTTAGTTTAGGTTTTTATTTACTTTGTTTTAGTTTAGCATTTATATTTTACTTAATTTTATTTTTACCTTTAGGTTTAGGTTTAGGTTTTAGTTTAGGTTTTTATTTTTTATTATTTATTATTTTATTTAAGTTTAGGTTTTCTTGTTTATTTTATTTGTAGGTTTTATTTAGTTTAGGTTTATGTTTACAGGTTTTTAGGGTAGTGTTTAGGGCTTTCAGTTTAGGGTTTAAGGTGCAGGATGCAGGGTTTGGGATTTAGGGTTTAGGGTTTAGGGTTTAAGGTTTAGGTTTTATTTATTTTAGTTTAGTTTATTTTAATTTAAGTTTATGTTTATTTTAGGTTTACATTTTTTTTAGTTTAAGGTTTAGGTTTTATTTTTTATTTATTTTTAGGTTTCTTTTTTAGGTTTAGGATTTTATTTACTTTTTATTTTATTTTGATTTAGTTTTATTTTATTTTTATTTTACATTTAGTTTTTAGTTTATTTAGGTTTTTTATTTTTAGGTTTATTTAATTTTTTAGTTTAGTTTAGGTTTTTATTTATTTTATTTTAGGGTTTAGGATTGGATACTTAAAACTTATCCGACTCAGCACCTACATGGCGGCGACGGATGCGCTTTCTTGTCCGATGGACGTGATTTCTCATTCATCGTTCGACTTAAGATCGGACGGCTACGATTAATCTCACAGCTTAATAAGATTAAATTAGATCAATCTAGAAGTTCTAATCACGACTGTCTATTCCGATCACATGGAATGGACTGTGTGTGATCTAACGTCATGCGAGTGAGGGAGATTGGAGTCCGTCCACCATTGCTCACTTGATCTGAGCTTACCTGAGCTTAGATCAACTCCAAAAGGATCCCACACCTTCATAACATCAATCAGAGGGGATCTAATAGTCAAGATCACAAGAAATGCAAGTTTTCTTCAAAAAGCTCCAACCCATTCTTGCCTAAGAATCGATTTTGGAAGCATACCTCATCGGAGCTCAAGACTAGCAGCTCAAATGATTAAGGAAGCTTCACTTAGTGAAGATGAAGCCCTATTGAGCAGCACTATGATCAATTCATCGATGTTCGCTTAGAAGGCCACAAATTGATGATTTAGAGCTCCACTTTGATCAAATTCCCACCTCCGGTGCTCAAGAAGTTTGGGAGATGATTCGTTCTTTCTCCATAGGGCCTAGGGGGTGTGTGCAAAGTTAATTTGAGTTTGATGGAGACATAGGGAAGTTAAGTCGGAAATGGGAGTGTCCTATTTCGAGACAAATTGAAATGGTATTTTCTAATCGAGGAACGATCTTGGGAGCTTAAAGAATGGCTCTAGTGGCTCGTCTTGGGTGGATAGGTCTCTAAGGAATGATTTTTTGAGTGTTTAAGTTGAAATGAGAGGGTGTATACCCCCTTCATCTTGATCAAATGGTGGGATTATGTTTGGCTTCTAGTGTAGTCATCTTAGGGAGTCGTGGGTGGCGGAGGAGGAGGTGAGTTGGCTCACTTTGTTGGTTGAAGGTGTGGAGGTGGCTTAAGGAATTATGGGTGTCCTATAGGTTTGAATGCTCCAATGAGGAGGTGATTTCACCTCCCATGAGTCATGGTCGACCCAAACCTTGAACCAAGTTGGCGGTCTTGGTGCTTAGGTGGACCATTGAGAAAATACCAAGTGGCCAAGGAATGGAAATGACCAGTTAAATGGGTGATTTGTCGCATGTTATGCCCTTGACCTAAGGGTTGAATGATCATTTGGCATTGGATTTGGTTTGGGTAAAAAAAAAAAGTGGGTTAGCTAGTCAATTGGAGTTGATTTGGTTAGTTTTCTCAATTTTGAGGTCAAATTAGGTTAAATTGTCTTGAATTGGTCAAGTGGGTCAAACCAAAGGTTTGGTCAAGTTCATATGATTATTTGGGATGTTTTAGTTCAACTGGTTTGGTTTAGTTTGGCTTAGATTAGATTTTGGCTCATTTAAATTCATTTGGGTTAAATGGTTTAAGTTCACCAACTTGACCAAATTGGTCAAATTGGCTTGGGTTGGGTGTTGGTTTGGGTTTAGTTGACCAATTGAAGATGATTGTAGGCTTTGGTTTCAATTAATTTGGATTTGGTATTGATATAGGCCAACTTGAATCTTTAGGTCACATTGGGCTAAGTTGTTCAATTGGGTTTAATTAGGTCCAATCATGGCTTTCATCAAGTTCAACAATCAATTTGGAATGAACTTGAGCCATTGGTTGCAATCAATTTGGTTTATATTTTGATTTGACCCAATTTGGTCTTTTAGTTTTTTTGGGTCAACTTAGGTCAAGAGGGCCAATTGGGTTTGGTTTGACTCAATTGAAGGTCAAGTCATATTTAAATATAGATTTTGATTTGGTATGAATCATTGGTTTCAAGGGATTTGTCTTAGGTTACAATTTGCCTAGTTTGGGTTCATATGGGATGACAGGTTGACTTGGTCAAATGGCCAAGTTGACTTGGTTTGACCCAATTTGGATAATTGATCAACCTAGGGTGATCAACAATCATGATGGGAGGTTCTGATGGGCTTGGTTCAATCCAATTTGTGTAGGATTAGAACATAGCTCAAATAGGTCAAATGGCCACTTTGGGTTAAGTGGACTAATTGGGTTTAGTTAACTTAATATTGGGTTGAGTTTTATTTAGTTTAGTTTATATATGGATTTGGGATTGATATATAAATTCAATTCCAATTGGCTTGCATTCAAATGGGTTTTGGTTCATTTGAACATTTCAAGTCAAAAGGGTTAAGTTTGGTTTGACTTGGGTTGATTTTGGTTTAGCTTGATGATTGTAGATTTCATTTATATTTGTGAATATGATTGAAGGTATGATTGATTCATGAGAAAATCAATTAAATTTGGGTTTCGGAATGAAGGAATTTGGCTAAGTCCATGGAGTTGGGTCATGTGGCTTAGGTTTGGATCTTGATTTGGTTTGATTTAGTTTTATTGATTTAAATGTATATTTCATTTAATTTTGTGAATATGACTGAAAATATGATTGACTTGTGAGAAAATCAATTGAGTTTGACTTGAGTTGGATTAATATTTGGCTAAGTCCATGGGATAGTTCATATGGCTTAGGAAAGGTTTTGATTTAATTTGATTTAGTTTGATTTAGTTTTGATCATTTTAATGTAGATTTGATTTATATTTAAGAAGATGATTGAAGATATAAATTCATTTTGGGAAAATTAATTGATTTTTGATTAAGATTTGGCTAAGTCCATGGGATAGGTCATGTGGCTTAGGAAGGGTTTCTAGTTTGGATTTGATCATGGGCTTCAATCATTTGGTTTTGGAATTTTGGTTTGGATTTGGATTTGAATTTGATGTTTGAATTAAACTTGAGATTTGGTTTGAGAAGGTGAACATGGAATGGATTTGGGTTGTAGGCTAGGTGGCTTATCCTAATCCCTAAAGCATAACTTAGTCCTATGGTTATCCCTTCTAAGTCTTTAGGCTTTGGTTAAGTGTTTACCTAATTGTTAGAAGTGTCTTATGACTAGGTAAGTCTTAGTGTCTAGAAGACTCCGAAGTCTAAGATGGGAAGATTGAATCCGCACTCTAAAAGTGAGGTCAACAGGCCTTAGGCTCCATAGTGTTACCCTTAGAGATAGATGATTGGAAGACCGAAGCCAAGTTTCACATTATAGACTCATATACATATTTTAAATCTTTGCTTGGGAGACCATGGATACATGAGAACGACATAGTTCCATCCTCTCTACATCAGTGTATGAAGTTCGTGAGAGGTGGGATCATCTACTGTGTCAAAGGAGATCTCAAGCAATTTATAGTTCACGAGGTTAGTATATATGAGGATGTGGCTTACCACCTCCCTCAAAATCAACAATTATATTATCGCGAAGTTGGCCAAAATTTAAAAATAAAATAGAAAGAAAAATAAAATTAAAAGAAAGAGAAAAAAAAGAAAAGAAAAGAGAAAGTAAAAAAGAAAATAAAAGGGTGTGAAAATAGACTTAGAGAAGGAAGTGGAACCTAACATTAGATTTCATCCACAGCTCGTTACTCCATTAAAACATATGGGTAGGATGAATTGACCTCCACCAGGCAGAGGAAGAGGCCAGTTCAGAGGTAGTCCTAGGGGTGAAAAAACTCTTTATTGGCTACCCAATAGAACATATGTCACAGTTACCAGGAGTACACCTACTATCCATATAGACTTAGAATCTAGTTCATAGGATGAGTCTTATACGGTTAGCACACTAGCCAGCTCATCTCAATAGTGGATTCCTTTGGAGGTGAAACTTGAGCTAGATAGCAATGAAAACCAAGATCCAAAGCAAAGCATAAGTGTATCCAAGTCTATATGTGAAATAGTTAGGCATCAGTTGGGAAGCTTAGCTCTATCCCCACATTCCTCTTAAAAAGCTGAGGGTTTGGTTATTAAGGAAGCCCCTAAGTCATCCACAGGTATGAAGAATTAGAGGTTCTTTCTGGGAGCATCATCCTCAAGTCAAGAAGTTTATGTAGAACTAAAGGGTGATTCATATAAAGATTTAATAGAATTGCCTTTTGATTGGTACTTGCCTTGTGTTCATAATTTAGCAAAGAAATGGTTAATCCCACATACTTGGTCAAAGCACAGGTCAGACTACTTCAAAAGAATATGGAAGAACAAATGCAAAAGCTCTCAATCAAGATCGGGACTAGGATTTAGTACAGTGGGTCCAGTCGATGATGATAATTACTTCTTCACCAATCATTTGGAATCTGATAGGTTCTTTTCAAATCACATTAACTAATATGAAGACTTGTGCTTAGAAACTTTAGATGATCTAGATGATTTTGAAGTCAAAGATGCACCGCTAGAGTTCAAAGAAGAGATCAACCATCGCGAGCTCAAGGAAATCAACTTAGGAACATTCGTTCTTTGTTGAATGGAATTAAAACCAATGACTTAGTTAGGCTATGAGTTTAAGGACAACATTGCATGGAGTTATGAAGAGATGCCTAGATTAGCTCCTAACATAGTGATCTATAAACTAGTAATAGAGCATACTGCTAACCCTATCAAGCAAGCTCCTAGACACATGCAATTACACATAGAACAATAGGTCATTTCTAAAGTGAAGAAATTCTTTGATGTTGGCTTCATCCGCAAAGAAAAATACCCTACCCGGTTAGCCAGTGTCATTTCAGTTAAGAAAAAGAACGGCCAAATTAACATATGCATCGATTTTAGAAATGTCCAAAAGATGAATTTCTATCTAAGGCGATGGTGGACATTGCCAAATCTCATGTAGTCTTCTATTTCATGGATGAATCATCTAGATATAACCAAATAAAGACGTCCCTTGAAGATGAAAGAAACGCTACTTTTAGAACCTCGATCGGAATCTATTGCTATATGGTCGTGCCTTTTAGCCTTAAAAATGCTGGTGCTACATACCAGTAGGCTATGACTCAAATATTCGATGAACTCATTCATCATCAAGTTGAGTGCTATGTCGATGATCTCGAGGTTAAAGGTAGAGAAAAGGAAGACCATCTCTTTTACTTGAGAGTAGTTTTTGAATAGTTAAGACAATTTAACCTCAAAATGAACCCTATGAAGTGTGCATTTGGAGTTGCTTCAGGAAATTTTCTTGGGTTTATTGTTCGACATTAGTGAATCAAAATAGATTTGGAGAAGATCAAGACAATATTAGAAATGCCAACCCTTAAAAGTTTAACTCAACTCAGATCATTCCAAGGGTAGTTGGCATATCTAAGATGCTTTATATCCAACCTATCGGGAAGATGTTAGCCATTCTCAACACTTGTCAAAAATGATGCCAAGTTCAAGTAGGATGATAAGTGTGAGCATGCCTTCGAAGACATCAAACATTACCTGATGACATCTTCGGTTCTAGTAGCCTCTATCCCGGGCAAGCCACTCAAACTTTACACTACTGCGTTAGACAACTCCCTTGGTGCTTTGTTGTCCCAAGCCAATGACGAAGGGAAGAAAAATGCACTTTACTACCTCAATTGTCATCTAATCCCTAATGAAGCTAATTATCCACCCACTGAGAAGCATTGCCTAGCTTTAATCTTAGCATCCCAAAAACTACACCACTACATGCTTCCTCATAAAGTGAACTTAATCTCAAGGATCAATCCACTACATTATCTCATGACATGACCGACGCTATCCAGACGGTTGGTACGATGGTCACAATTTGACATTACCTTCGTCCCCCTCGGTGTAGTGAAAGGACAAGCGCTAGTGGATTTCTTAGTAGCACACCCACTTCCTACTGACTCTCTACTTAGTGATGATCTCCTCGATAAACAAATCATGAACTTAGGGGATACTGGCATTCACCACTTGGAGATGTACTTTGATGGTGTGACTTCTTCTTAAATAGGAGAAGAACCATAATCTACTATTCCAAGAAAGGTCTCCATAAGAATAGTTCTCTTAACTCTGGACATCGATGTGATGAGATTCTCATATCATCTGTCCAATCATTGCACCAAAAATGAAGCCCAATATGAGGCTTTGATTGTCAGTCTCGAGTTAGCCATTACATTAAGCATCCAAAACATCAATATCTTCAAGGATTCTTTTCTAGTTATCAACCAAATCACTGGTTCCTATATGGTTATAAAGCCCAAGTTCCATCACTACCACAAAATTACCATGGGTTGTTATTTAAAATTCATAGAGATTACCATTTATAAGATTCCTAGAGGAGAGAATTCCATAGCGTATGCTTTAGCCAAGATTGCCAAGGAGATGGCATATCTAGAGGATGATTTCATATCAATAAAGGTCCAAAATAGACAATTCTTATCCCTTATAAATATTGAACTCATCAAAAAGTACTCTCTTGAAGGGATGGTTGCCATTGCTAAGAAGGATGAGGAGTTAGATTGGAGGCAGCCATTCATATATTATCTAAATAAAGGAAAACTACCTTAAGAGAAGTCCCAAGCCCATCAGATGAAGCAGAGAACTCTTTCCTATGCTCATGTCAATGGTGTCTTATACTGATAGTCTTTCAATCATATGTGGTTACGTTGTTTAGAAAAGCACAAAGCCCATAAGATCGTGACTGAAGTACACTCAGGATTATGTGGAACCAACTAATTCGATTTGTAGATAAAAGCTAAGATCAAAAGTATAGGATACTATTGGCCATTGATGATCAAAGATTGCATGGATACGATTTGGTGATGCCACCAATGTCAAATACACAGTATGGTCGTACACCAATCATCCAACATTCTACATCCTACATTGGCATCATGGCCATTCGAGTGTTGGGGTACCGACATAGTGGGTCAGATTGACCCTCCTTCTTTTATTGATCATCGTTTCATCTTAGTTATTACTGATTACTTTTC
Source organism: Cymbidium sinense (assembly GCA_021442155.1). Taxonomy (NCBI): domain Eukaryota; kingdom Viridiplantae; phylum Streptophyta; class Magnoliopsida; order Asparagales; family Orchidaceae; genus Cymbidium; species Cymbidium sinense. The sequence continues at coordinate 102,269,066 of CM038214.1, read as the reverse complement.
CAAATGGGCAAAGATGATTCAGATCAAAGAGGGCACATCTGAGCATGTCCTAGAGCTATGGGTAACAAGATCATAACAGAGCAGAACACTAAGTTATGGTTAGCAGAGCTTGAAGATTTGGAGGAGATACGTCTGCGGGCATGCCAAAACCTTGAGTTTTAGAAAGCTAAAATGATTCAACCTCACAACAAGTTGGTTCATCCTAGAGCTTTTCAAGTAGGAGAGCTTATTTTAGTTCTAAGGAGACCGACACGCCTTGTAAGATGGGAGGTAAGTTTGAACCAACTTGGGAAGGCCCTTTTGCCATAGAGAAGGCCTACCAAGGAGGATCATAACAACTTATTAATCATAAGGGAGAGCTCCCAATGCTTCCAACCAATGGGCTCTACTTAAAGAAATATTATAAATCATGTTTTAAAATAATAATCATCAATGAAAATTCCATTTCAAATTCAATCTCTTCCATGTTGAAACTATTCTTATTTATGAATCCACCATGATGTGTTTAGGGTAGGTGTAAGGAACCCGAGCGAGGTCCTATCCTTCATTGACACAACACAAACATAAACTACACATAAACATATAAAATAAACACATATCTTTTGTCTTGGGCTACTCTGAGTTGAGATAATGCCCCTAGTGGCATTCACTTAGTAGCTGCTCTAGGTTGGGCAGATGTGCTACCTTGATAGTGTGTCGCCCTAGTCTACTTCTTGCTTTGGAGGATGTAAGTCTACAATGCTTTCCTTCCTTACTTGGTCATTGCACATCGATGAGCTCTTATTAGTTTGGTAGGCCTTACTGCATGGCTGGTAAGCTACCTCATGTTGACTTTATTTAAGAGGATGTGAGTCTACTATGCCTTTTTCTTGGATTAGCCTTCTTGCAGTGATTGGGTCTAGTTTATTTGAGGTTTAGGATAAGTCCCCTAGTGGCTCTTTCCCTCTTAACTACTTCTAGTCTAGGTCCAGTCTTTCGGGCTCCCGCCAGTAGTTTAGTCGAGATGTCCCACCATAGACTATCATGATGATCGCTTTTCTTGGAAAGTTGTAAGCCTACATGCTTTCTAGATTGATCATTGCACATCGACGCACCTTAGGTTGGTTGGTTCTCACTATTACGATACACAACTCTTGCTAATAGATACACCTTAAGTTGGTTGGTTCTCACCTTAGGATACACTACTCATGGATGTAAGTCTACACTTGAGTTGGCCATCGTACAGCTATAGGCTTACTTTTACAGGGCTCAAGATAACACCCCTAATAGCATCTCCCCTATGGGCACTATATTTGGATTACATCCTTTGCAACCCCATTTAGCCACTACCTAAGTTACTATCAGATTGGACAATTCCCCTTTCCTAGTAACCACTCCAGTGGTTGGAGAATCCATCCTATGGATGTGCAGATTCTCCCTAAGTCCAGTAAATCTGAGATAGGTCAAGGCCGACATAGCCCCTTATTAGTGTGGTCCCTCGCACACCAATATGGTCCACATAAATATATAAATAAAATATATATTCACTTATGGATTAGGAGGACACCCTTAAGGGTACATTTTCTTAAGCAGGTATCCTATCTTTAGGGCAGTGTCAGCAAAACTCCCTATAAGAATCTTCTGACTACTCTTGAGTTAATATAAGTCATCAGTGGCATTCACTCAGCAATCGTACGTAAGTCAGGTTTGATTTGTTATGCTACCAATACGTCACCCCAATGGTTGTTCCCTACTTTAGAAGATGAAAGTCAGCTATGCCTTCTTCCTAGCACAGGCATTGCACACGGGAAGGCAACCCCTTTGGTTGGCTAGCTCTACCCCATGACCAATAGACTATCCTTTTGGATTTGTAAATCTGAGATAGGATAAGTCTGATATAGCCCCTTCTCTGTGGGTCCATCCTACATCGGCATGGTCCATAAATTAAATCTATCAAATTTGATCAAGCTCACATCCCAAGTGGACATGCCCTCAATTCGAAATCAAACTAAACCAAAAAATAATATCAAATCACATGAGATTAAGATAAAATCATTCCTAACTATTTTTGAGTTGATATAAGCCCGTGGGGCATTCACTCAATCATCGCCCTAGGTCAGGTTCAATTTGTTATGCATCCAACAGGTCACCCTAACGATTGTTCCTCGCTTTGGAAGATGTAAGTTTGCTATGCCTTCTTCTTAGCATAGCACAACAACCCCTTAGGTAGGCTAGCTCTACCCCAGGAGAGACTATCCCTTTAGATTTGTAAACATGAGGTAGGTTAAGGCTAATATAGCCCTTTCTTAATGGGTCTATCACACACCAATAGGGTCCATACATTAACTCAGATTAAATTAAACCCATCTAATTTTTCCCCGTGGAGTTAAATCAAACCCTTCTTCTTAATGGAGCCCCAAATCATATATAAACATGTCAACCAAATAAATCAAATTAAAACCAACCTCCCTAGTGGAGTTTAATTTAAACCAACTCTGAGAGAGTACAAATCAAAGAAATCCAAACAAATTCTTAGCCCCCAACGTATATATCCCCAAACAAATCTATGAAATCAAACTCAAATCCCAATCCCAAGTGGATAGCGTGATCCTGCTTCTTTAGTGGAAGGTTCATATACTCAATCCCCAGCAGACTCAAGCCCATATCTCTAGCAGATATGCCTCCACATCAATTAAAACAAAATAAATTAAAGTCGATTCGATCTTAATTCATGGTGGAGATTTTATGCCCGATCTTTTTTTCTACAAATCATATAATCAAATCAAATTCAAACTTTATCCCCAATAGATTTTCCTTTTTATGCCCTCAACATAGACCCTCACATGTCATGTCCAATGCATGTTTGATCCCCTAGCATCTCCCTCTATGTCCTTGATATGGAATTCTGAAAGTTATTTTTCTCTTATGCACACCTTTAATACAAAAAGCCTAACAATGTATTCATTCAAATTACATCATCTTAACATTGTAATTAACATTTTATGATTGGTGATGGTGCAATCTCAAACTAACTATATAATATCATGCTAAACATATTATAGTGTGAATTAACACACTATATTATATTATAATATATGATGTAATATTATAATTTGCTATAATATAATATATTCTCTAACATTACACCTCATTAGAATCACTTAAAAGGAAGAAATAACAAAATTTTCTCAAAATATGAATAATGTTCATTTTGGATGTAAAATTATTAATTTTCTATTAGAAGTGGTATAAAATAGTATAATTTCGATGTTGCTTCTTAGTGTGTGCTATGAATTTGGCCAAATCCTTCCATCTCAACCTTCAAATTAACATTTTTGTGAGTTTTGACCCAATGTATTATAAGAAAAAAAACATACTAAAATGTACAATAACATTTAGTAACACCACCACATTCATATATATGTGAAGTTATATTGTTATGTACATTATATTTTAATAAGCTTTCATATAATATATTATCTTACATTACACCTTAAAATGAATCACTTTAAGCAAAAAAAAATTATAAAATTTGGCTGAAAAATGAACGTTTATTTTGGATGAAAAATTCCATTCTTTTGATTAAATGACACACCATAGCACACCCTAGTGATGTTTCCTAAAGCTTACCTTAAATTGGGTCAAATCCCATCATCTCAGCTTATAAATCAATATTTTAATAAATTATACCAGTACAAACTCAACTACATCTTACTATAACAAACTAAAGTATGTTAAACAACAAGTAGTAATACACAATAGTATGTTATAATGCATGATGCTACACTATGTTATGGCATCCTATAATATAATACACTACACATATTATATTATATTATATTGCATATCACATCACAAGGGATTACTTATGATAAAAATCATAAAATTAGTCTAAATAATAAAAAACTATATACTTTAGTCATGTCACTTACATATTTTAAATTGAAATAATATATTATGATGCCATGCTCTACCTATTATGAATTTGGCCAAACTCCACCATTTTAAAGTCTAAATCAATTTTTTATAAATAATGCTAAATGATTGTAAAATACTAAAAAAATTTAAAATTTAAAATATTTAAACAATATATTATGATATTATACTATGCTACAACATATAATATTTATTTTGAACATAAAATCTTACATTTTAGACTAAAATTGGAGTAGCACACCTTTGGTACTACAACCTAATTCCCACTTCACATAAAACAAATTTCATCATCTGATTTATTAAATCAATATTTTTATGATTTATATTAATATAGACTGTAGGGTACAATACCATAATATACTAAAACATTTCAAAACATCTTATAACCTCAAAAAACATCAGTTCATGCTCAAATATATGATGCTACATTATACTATAATATATGGTATTATAATATGATTTAGGGTTAGGGTTTTGGGTATTCAAATCTATAATAGTCAAGGGAAAGTCTCTTGAAGACTTTTTCTTTAGCTACCATAACTATGTTAGGATTAGGTCATTGTTTAGATGTACTCCTAATGAAATTTTTATTCAAGGTTTAAGGTTTAGGTTTTAAGGTTAGGGTTTAGGGTTGGTTTAGGATTTAAGGTTTAGGGTTTAGGGTTTGGAGTTTAGGATTTAGGGTTTAGGGTTGTAGGTTTTAGGGTTTAAAGTTTATGGTTTTAGGTTTAGGGCAGGGTTTAGAGTTAAGGGTTTGGGGATTTGGGGGTTTAAGGTTTAGGGTTTAATTAAGGGAAGATTTAGGTTTAGGTTTAAGTGTTGGTTTAGGTTTTAGGATTTAGGTTTAAGGTTTAGAGTTTAGTTTAGGGTTTAGGTTTTAGGTAGGTTTAAGTTTTAGTTTTAAGATGGTTTATGGTTTAAGGTTTTTTAGCAGAGAACAACATATTTTCTACTTTTGATTTCAACCAAGTTGCACCCCAAGTTTTCTATGACATAAGCGATGACATTGATAAAAAATGATCACCCATAGAGCACATCAAAAATTCTAGATAAGTAGAACCATCTTTACTATAAAGACACAGTTCCATAAGTAGTAGATCGAATTAGCCATTCTTTAATTTCTCCAGTTCCCATCAGAACCTCCCCCGCCTCTTGAGTAGCGGGATTTGCCATCATATCCCCAATCTCTCCCTCCACCACCACCATAGTTGTAGCCTTCATCGCTCCTCCTGCCTCCATAACTGCCACTACTCCAACAATCACCTTCATATCCACCAGCACCTCCAGATTCCCCACCATCACTATGATAACCGCCGTCTCTGCCTTTGCCTCCACTGCTAGATCTAGATTGTGCCTAATAGACGGTGATGTTCCTGTTGTCAAGGTTCTACCCATTCTTAAGCTTTAGAGTTAGTTTAGGGTTTAGTGTTTATGGTTAGTTAAAGGTTTAGGGTTTAGGGTTTAAGGTTTGGGGTTTAAAGTTTAAGATTGTAGGTTTTAGGGTTTAGGGTTTTTTTTAGAGAATCCCATGTAAGGGAATTTTATTGCCACAAAAAAGGGGGTTACAAGATCCTTAAGAGGGGATAAACTCAAGAACTACTACTCAAAGAGCTACAATCAACCTAGAGAGTGAATCCCCTATCTAAGTACAACCAAAATAAAAGGAAAAAAGAAAAGTGAAAAGAAAAATAGCAAGAGATACAAAAGTAGCAAAAAAGAAAAGCTAGAGTATAGCTTTCAGCAAAAGCTTGAGAATATGAGACAAGTATTTGCCACCTCCATAGAAGGAAACTATAAGGAAACAACACAAAACCTGCAAATAGCTAGAAGAAGGAATTAGCACAAGTAAAGAGATACAAAAAAAAATTAACTAAAAAAATAAATGAAAGTGTGAGAAATGTAGAGAAGTGTATGAAGGAAAGCTCAGGCTCAGTCGCAATAGAATGGGGCAGCTGCAAACATGAGCATCCAAACTTCAAAGGAAGGGTTACATCACAAGTGCTACTACCAGCCAAATTATGAGTGAAATCATCCCAGCCATCATAGCTTACATACTTGGGGGAAGGCAGCTATCACTAGATGAAAATCATATGATCTTTAATACCTGCATACCAAGAAATAGCAAAATACACTCTAGAATGAAAGGAAACACTATTCAGTATGGCAAAGGGATGCCACTAATCCCTTGTAAGAGAAGTAGCACCTAAGTATTCCACCATAGCATGAGAATGAATAGCCAACAAAAAACCCCTACCTAGATGAAAAATCAAGGCAAGGAAAACACCTCCATAGTGATGAAAGCCAATCAGGAGCAACAATCACCTATTACTAGCTAGATCACAATAGTAATTTTACAGGTCTAATAGAGCCAAGAGTAACCTTAGCCAATATGAATAGCCAAGGGTTTAGGGTTTAGGGTTTAGAATTTAGGGTTTTAGTGTTTAGGGTTTAGGGTTTAGGATTTAGGGTTTAAGGTTTAGGGTTTAGGGTTTATGGTTTAGGGCTTAGTGTTTAGGGTTTAGGGTTTAGGATTTTTTTGTAAATTAAGTAAATTAGTAGGTTTAGGTTTGTTTAGTTTATTTTTTATTTATTTGAGCTTATTGAATTTTTTATTTTTATTTACTTTTATTTTTATTTTTACTTAGTTTAGTTTATTAATTTTAGGTTTATTTATTTTAGTTTTAGTTTTTTATTTTAGTTTATTTTTTAAGTTTAAGTTTATTTTTAGTTGAGTTTTATTTTTATTTTATTTTTTAGGTTTAGGTTTTATTTTTTATTTTTAGGTTTAAGTTTAGGTTTTTCTTTTATTTTTTATGTTTAGGTTTTTTATTTTAGGTTTATTTTAGGTTTTATTTTTTTAGTTTAGTTTTTTATTTATTTTATTTATTTTATTTAGTTTAGGTTTAGGATTATGTTTACTTTATTTTAAGTTTAGGTTTAGGTTTTATTTATTTTAGTTTAGTTTATTTTATTTAGGTTTAGGTTTATTTTATTCTTATTTTAGGTTTAGGTTTTTAGTTTTGATTTATTTAGGTATTATTTTTTATTTATTTTTAGGTTTGGGCTTTTGTTTAGTTTTTATTTTATTTTATTTTAGATTTATTTTTTTATTTTAGGATTAGTTTTTATTTTTTAATTTAGTTTAGGTTTTTATTTATTTTATTTTAGTTCAATTTTTATTTTTTATTTTAGTTTCTTTTTGGTTTAGGTTTAGGTTTAGGTTTTAGTTTATATTTTTATTTTATTTTATTTTGGTTTAGGTTTTTAAATATATTTTAATTTTAGGTGTTATTTAGTTTAGGTTTAGGGTTTTAGCTTTTTAGGGTTTACAGTTTAGTGTTTAGGGATAGTTTAGGGTTAGGGTTTGGGGTTTATGTTTTAGGGTTTAGGGTTTAGGTTTTAGGTTTTGGGTTTAAGTTTTAGGTTTGGTTTTATGATTTTTTTTTTAATAGAGAACAAATTCAAATTCAACATTTCTTCTTTTTGATTTCATCAATCAAGTAGCACCCAAAGTTTTCTAAGACACAAGAGACGACATAGATAAAAAATTAGCACGCATAGAGCAAATCAAAAACCCTAGATTACTAGAACCATCTCTACTGTAAAGACATAATTAAATAAGCATTAGATCGGATCGACCATTCTTCAGTTTCTCCAGTTCCCATCAGAACCACCCCGGCCTCTCGAGTAGCCAGATCCTCCATCATATCCCCGATCTCTCCCTCCGCCACCACCATGGCTATAACCTTCATCGCTCCTCTCGCCTCCATAACCACCATTGCTTTGATCACCACCACTATATCCACCAGCACCTCCAGATCCACCAACACCCTTATGATAACCTCCGCCTCCACTTTCACCTCCACCGCCAAACCTAGACTGAGCTTGGTTGATGGTGATGTTCCTACCGTCAAGGTTCTGCCCATTCTTATGGTTTAGGTTTATTAAGTTTTATGGTTTAGTTTTATTTTTTTAATTTATTTAATTATATTAGGTTTAGGTTTACGGTTTGGGGTTTAGGGTTTAAGGTATAAGGGTTAGGGTTTTGGGCTTTATGGTTTATGATTTTAGGACTTAGCATTTAGGGTTTTAAGGTTTTATAGTTTAAGGTTTAGGGTTAGGGTTTATGGTTTAAGTTTTAGGGTTTAGGTTTTAGGGTTTAGGGTTTAGCGTTTAGGGCTTAGGGTTTTATTTTTAAAATTAAGTAAACTGATAGGTTTAAGTTAATTTAGTTTATTTTTTATTTATTTTAATTTATTTTATTTTTTACTTCTATTTAAGTTTATTTTTTATTTTTATTTAGTTTAATTTATTTATTTTATGTTTATTTATTTTAGTTTAGGTTTTTTCTTTTAGTTTATTTTTTAGGTTTAGGTTTAGGTTTATGCTTATTTTTTAGTTTAATTTTATTTTTACTTTATCTTTAAAGTTTAGGTTTTATTATTTATTTTTAAGTTTAGGCTTAGGTTTTCATTTTATTTTTTTAGGTTTATGTTTTCAATTTTTATCATAGGTTTATTTTTAGTTTATTTTATTTTATTTAATTTAGGCTTTAGGTTTAGTTTATTTTAGCTTTAGGTTAAGGTTTTATTTATTTTAGTTTAATTTATTTTAGTTTAGGTTTAGGTTTAGGTTATTTTGTTTATTTAGGTTTAGGTTTCTTTTTTTAGTTTATGGTTTAGGTTTTATTTTTTGTTTTATTTTTAGGTTTAGGTTTTTATTTAGTTTTTGTTTTATTTTATTTTAGGTTTATTTTATGTTTATTTTATAATTAGTTTTTATTTTATTTAGGTTTTTTTAGGTTTATTTTATTATTTTATTTAGTTTAGGTTTTATTTATTTTATTTTAGTTTATTTTTATTTTTTATTTTTTATTTTATTTTTTAATTTTATTTAGGTTTATATTTATTTTTATTTAGTTTAGTTTATTTATTTTAGTATTATTTATTTTAGTTATATTTTTTTATTTTAGGTTTATTTTTTTTAGTTTAGTTTTATTAGTTTAGTTTATTTTTTCTTTATGTTTAGGTTTTATTTTTTAATTTTAGGTTTTGGTTTATGTTTTATTTTATTTTTTTAGGTTTAGGTTTAGGTTTTATGGTTTATTTTTAGGTTTTATTTTTTTTAGCTTTAGGTTTATTTTTAGTTTATTATATTTTATTTTGGGTTTAGTTTTAGGTTTAGGTTTAGTTTATTTTAAGTTTAGGTTTAGGTTTTACTTTTTTTAGTTTAGTTTATTTAATTTTAGTTTAAGTTTTGGTTTATTGTATTTTTATTTTAGGTTTAGTTTTTTTTAGTTTTGGGTTTAAGCTTTATTTTATAGTTATTTTTAGGTTTTAATTTTTGGTTTATTTTTTAGGTTTAGGTTTTTATCTAGTTATTATTTTATTTTATTTTTATTTTAGGTTTAGATTATATTTTATTTATTTTATTTTTTTTTAGTTTTGTTTAGGTTTTTATTTATTTTATTTTAGTTTAGTTTTTTTAAAATTTTTTTTAGGTTTAAGTTTAAGTTTAAATTTAGGTTTAGGTTTTAGTTTAGGTTTTTATTTTATTTAGTTTTTTTATTTTACAATGGTTCAGGTTTATTTATTTATTTTATTTTTAGGTTTTATTTAGTTTAGGTTTAGGCTATTAGCTTTTTAGGGTTTAGGGTTTAGGTTTAGTTAAGGGTTTGGGGTTTAGGGTTTACGGTTTGGGGTTTAGGGTTTAAGGCTTAAGATTTCGGGTTTAGGGTTTAGGGTTCAGGGTTTAGGGTTTAGCTTTTAGGGTTTAGGGTTTAAGGTTTTTAAGGTTTAGGGTTTAGATTTTAGGTCAATGGTTCAGGTTTTAGTTTAGGGTTTAGGATTTTTGGTATTTTTTAATAGTGAACTAATTCATATTCAACATTTCTTCTTTTCAATTTCATCAACCAATAAACACACCAAGTTTTCTAAGATACAAGTGACGACATTGATAAAAAATGAGCACACGCAGAGCAAATCAAAAAGATTAGATAGCTAGAACCGTCTCTACTATAAAGATGTCATTTCATAAGTTGTTAATTGGATCAAATTTTCTTCAGTTTCTCTAGTTCCCATCAGAACCACCCTAGCCTCTCGAGTTATGGGATCCACCATCATATCCCTAATCTCTCCCTCCACCACCACCACAACTTTAACCTCTGTTTCTCCTCCTGCCTCCATAACCACCACCTCCAAATCCAGACATCCCATCCCCATCTCACTTCCACCCTCCACCTGCATGATCTAAGGCCGGTGGTTGATGTTCTACCCATTCTTAAGGTTTAGGTTTATTAAAATTTAGGGTGTAAATTTATTTATTAATTTATTTAATTACTTTAGGTTTAGGTTTAGGGTTTGGGGTTTTAGGTTTAGGGTTTTAGGGTTTAGGGTTTAGGGTTTATTCTTTTAGCATTTAGGGTTAGGTTTTTTAGGGTTTTAGGGTTTGGGGTTTGGATTAGGCTTTAGGGTTTGAGGGTTTAGGGTTTAAAGTTTAGCGTTAAGTGGCTTTTAGGGTTTTTAGTTTAGCAGGGTTAGGTTTAGGGTTTTGAGGGTTTAAGTTTTAACATTTAGGGTTAGTTTAGGGTTTAGCATTTAGGGTTTAGGGTTTTTTAGGGTTTACGGTTTAGGATTTAGGTTTTTTTTTTTAAAATTAAGTAAACCAGTAGGTTTTGGATTATTTAGTTTATTTCATTTATTTTTAATTTATTTTAGTTTATTTCAATTTTTATTTAGGTTTATTTTTTATTTTTATTTAATTTAGTTTATTTATTTTATGTTTATTTATATTAATTTGGGGTTTTTATTTTATTTTATTTTTTAGGTTTAGGTTTAGGTTTATTCCTATATTTTTAGTTTATTTTTATTTTTATTTTATTTTTAAGGTTTAGGTTTTATTTTTTATTTTTAGGTTTAGTTTTATGTTTTTATTATATCTTTTCAAGTTTAGGTTTTAGGTTTTTATTTTAGGTTTATATTTAGGTTTTATTATTTAGTTTAGCTTTAATTTTTTTTAGTTTATTTTATTTTATTTAGTTTAGGGTTTAGGTATAGTTTATTTTAGGATTAAATTTAGGTTTTATATATTTTAGTTTAGGTTTAGGTTTATTTTATTTTCTTTATTTTAGGTCTACGCTTTTTTAGTTTTAGGCTTTATTTTGATTGATTTTTTTACTTTATTTTTAGGTTTATTTTTTAGGTTTAGGTTTTTATTTTATTTATTTTAGGTTTATTTTATTTTGATCTTAAGTTTAGTTTTTATTATATTTTATTTTTTCATTTTATGTTTATTTTATTTTTTAGTTTAGTTTAGGTTTTTATTTTTTTATTTTAGTCTAGTTATTATTTTATATTTTATGTTATTTTTATGTTTAGGTTTGGGTTTATGTTTAGTTTTAGGTTTAGGTTTTTATTTTATTTTATTATTTTATTTTATTTAGGTTTAGGTTTTTTATTTTTTATATTTTAGGTTTTATTTAGTTTAAGTTCAGTTTTTTATGTTTTTTAGAGTTTAGGGTTTACGGTTGTGGGTTTTAAGGTTTACGATTTAGGGTTTAGGGTTTTACTATTTAGGGCTTAGGGTTTAGGCTTTAGGGTTTAGGGTTTATCGTTTAGGCTTTTAATATTTAAGGTCTAGGGTTTAGGGTTATGGTTTTTTTAAAAAAAAAAACTAAGTAAAGTCATAGGTTTTGGTTTATTTACTTTATTTTTTTTATTTATTTTAGTTTATTTTATTTTTTTAGTTTATTTAGACTTATTTTTATTTTAGTTTAGGTTTATTTATTTTTTTAAAGATTTTTTTTATTGCTATGTTTAGGTCTATTTTTTAGTTTAGTTTGATTTTATTTTATTTTTTTCAAGTTTAGGTTTTATTTTTTTTATTTTAGTTTAGGTTTAGGTTTTTTATTTTATTTTATAGGGTTTAGGTTTTTTATTATATGTTTATTCTTAGGTTTTATTTTTAGTTTTTTGGTTAAGTTTATTTTTCATTTATTATTTTATTTAGGGTTTTAGGTTTTATTTATTTTAGTTTAGTTTATTTTAGTTTAGTTTAAGTTTATTTATTTTATTTTTATTTTAGGTTTAGTTTTTTTTTTTTATTTTGGGTTTAAGTTTTATTTTTTATTTTATTTTTATTATTTTATTTTAGGTTTTATTTATTTTTATTTTATTTTATTTTATTTTTATTTTATTTAGTTTAATTTATTTTATTTTTTTTATTTATTAATTATTTTATTTTTTTTTAGGTTTTATTTTATTTAATTTTTTTATATTTATTTATTTTTTTAGGTTTATTTATTTAAGTTTAGGTTTTATTTTTTTAGGGTTTATGGTTTAGGTTTAGTTGAGGGTTTAGGGCTTAGGGTTTATAGTTTAGGGTTTAGGGTTTAGGGTTTAGGGTTTATGGTTTAGGATTTTAGGGTTTAGGGTTTAGGGTTTAGGATTTTTAGGGTTTTGGGTTTAAGTTTTAAGTCTAGGGTTATGGTTTTAGTTTAGGGTTTATGGTTTTTGTTTTTTTCTTAATAATGAACAAATTCAAATTCAATATTTCTTCTTTGATTTCATCAACCAACACACACCAAGTTTTCTAAGTTTAATACATAAAAAAATGAGCACGCTAGAGTAAATCAAAAGCCTGATAACTAGAACCATCACTCTTGTAAAGTCAGGTTCCATATAGATCGATCGGCCATTCTTTAGTTTCTCCAGTTCCCATCGAACCACCATGGCCTCTTGAGGATCCACCATGATATCCCCCATCTCCCCTCACACCAGTGGTTGTAACCTCTATCGTTTATAGCCTCCATAACCACTACTGACCACCACCTCCATATCCACAGACCTCCAAATCCATCCACCACCTGCATTTTGGGATTATGCTTTAGGTTTAGGATTGGGTTTAGGTTTTTTAGGGTTTGGGGTTTTATGATTTTAGGGTTTAGGGTTGGGTTTAGGGTTTTTAGGGTTTGGGGTTTAGGCCTTTAGTGTTTAGGGTTTTATGGTTGTGGTTTAGGTTTAGGTTTAGGGTTTAGGGTTTAGGGTTTAAGTTTTAGGGTTTAGTGTTAGTTTAGGGTTTATGGTTTATGGGTTTTTTCTAAAAGAAATTAAGTAAACCGGTAGATTTAGGTTTATAGTTTATTTAGTTTTTTTTTATTATTTTTATTTAGGTTTATATTTTTTTTTGTTAAGTTTAATTTATTTATTTTAGGTTTATTTATTTTTGTTAGGTTTTTTATTTTAATTTATTTTTTAGGTTTAGGTTTTGGTTTATGTTGATATTTTAATTTAGTTTTATTTTAATTTTATTTTTTAGGTTTAAGTTTTATTTTTTAATTTTAGGTTTAAGTTTATATTTTCATTTTATTTGTATTTTTAGGTTTTAGGTTTTAATATTTAGGTTTATTTTTTATAAAGTTTAGTTATTTTAGTTTATTTTATTTTATTTAATTTAGGGTTTAGGTTTATTTTTTATTTTATTTAGTTTATTTTAGGTTAAGTTTATTTTATTTTATTTATTTAGGTTATTTTTTAGTTTTTTAGGGTTTATTTTTATTTATTTTATATTTAGTTTTAGGTTTAGGTTTTATTTAGTTTTATTTTATTTTATTAGGTTTATTTTATTTATTTAGTTAGTTTTATTTTATATTTTTTATTTTAGGTTTATTTTATTTATTTTAGTTTAGTTTTTTATTTATGTTATTTTAGTTTATTTTTATTTTTTTTTATTTTATTTATTTAGCCTAATTTTATTTTATTTTATTTAGGTTTATGTTTTTTATTTATTTTATTTTTAGGTTTTAGTAGTTTATGTTTAGGTTTTAGGTTTTAGAGTTTTAGGTGGGGTTTGTTAGGGTTTAGGGGTAGGTTTAGGGTTTTGTGTTGGGGTTTAGGGTTTAGGGTTTAGGGTTTAGGGTTTAGGTTAGGTTTAAGAGGTTTTAGGGTTGTAAGTTTAAGTTTCAGGGTTTAGGGTTTATGGTTAGTTTTAGGGTTTAAGGTTTAAGGTCAGCGTGTTTATTTAAAAATTTTTTCTTTGATTTTTTTATTCAATTAAGTAAATAGGAAGGTTTAGGTTTATTTTGTTTATTTAGTTTATTTATTTTATTTAATTTTATTTCTATTTAGGTTTATTTTTATTTTTATTTTTATTTAGTTTAGTTATTTAATTTAGGTTTATTTATTTTAATTTATGTTTATTAATTTTAGTTTCTTTTTTAGGTTTAGGTTTAGGTTTATTTTTCAATTTAGTTTTTTGAAGGTTTAGGTTTAGGTTTAGTTTTATTATTTTTTTTAGGGTTATTTTAGGTTTATTTTAGTTTATTTTTAGGTTTTATTTTTAGTTTAGGTTTAGGATTTTTTTTTTTATTTTATTTTATTTTATTTAGTTTAGGTTTAGGTTTAGTTATTTTAGGTTTAGGTTTAGATTTTATTTATTTCATTTTTAGTTTATTTTTGTTTAGGTTCGTTTAATTTATTTTCTTTAGGTTTACATTTTTTTTAGGTTTGTTTAAGTTTTAATTTATTTTTTTTTGGTTTAACTTTTAGGTTTATTTTTTTTAGGTTTAGGATTTATTTTGTTTTTTTTATTTTATTTTATTTTTATTTTTACATTTATTTTTTATTTTATTTAGGTTTATTTTTTAGGTTTTTTTTTTTTTAGTTTAGTTTATTTTATTTTTATTTTTAGTTTTATTATTTTATTTTATTTTACATTTTGGTTTAGGTATGGTTTTATTTAGGTTTCATTTTATTTTATTTTATTTATGTTTAGGATTTTTATTTATTTAATTTTAGGTTATTTAGTTTATGTTTAGGTTTTAGGTTTTAGGGTTTATGGTTTAGGTTTAGTTGTAGGTTGTAGGTTGTATGTTAGGGTTTAGGGTTTAGGGCATGATTAGGTGTAGGGTTAGGGTTTTTAGGGTTCTGATTAATAGGATTTTAAGTTTTGGTTTGTGGTTTTTAGGTTTGGGTTTGGGATAAGTTTATTTTTTTATTTTTTATTTAAAGTCTAGGTTTATTTAGTTTATTTTTATTTATTTTAATTTATTATATTTTTATGTTTTTATTTATTTTTATTTTAGTTTAGTTTATTTAATTTTATTTATTTATTTTATTTTATTTATTTTAGGTTTAGGTTTAGGTTTATTTTTTTAGTTTAGTTTTATTTTTATTTTATTTTTCATGTTTATTTTATTTTTTATATTTAGGTTTAAGTTTTTTTTTATTTTTTAGGTTTAGGTTTTATATTTATTTTAGGTTTTATTTTTTTAGTTTATTTTATGTTTACTTTAATTTATTTTATTTTATTTTTAGGGTTTAGGTTTATGTTTAGGTTTAGTTTATTTTAGGTTTAGGTTTAAGTATTTATTTTTTTTAGTTTATTTTTTTTAGTTTATGTTTATTTTTTTATTTTATTTTAGGTTTAGGTTTTCTTTAGTTGAAGGATTATTTTATGTTTTATTTAGGTTTATTTTTAGGTTTAGGTTTTTTTTATTTTTTAATTTTATTTTAGCTTTATTTTGTTTTATTTTGGTTTAGTTTTATTTTATTTAGGTTTTTTATTTTTTAGTTTAGTTTAGGTTTTTATTTATTTTACTTTAGTTTTGTTTTTATTTTTTATTTTATTTTCTTTTTAGGTTTAACTTTAGGTTTTAGATAAGGTTTTATTTTAATTTATGTTTTCATTTTATTTTAGGTTTTATTTAGTTTATATTTAGGTTTTTCAATTTTTTTTTTAGGGTTTGGGTTTTGGTTTAGTTGAGGGTTTAAGATTTAGGGTTTAAGGTTTGGGTTTAGGGTTTAGGGTTTAGGGTTTAGGGTTTTAGGGTTTAGGGTTTAAGATTTAGGGTTTTATGTTTTTAGGGTTTAGGGTTTAGGTTTAGGTTTTATGTTTAGGGTTTAGGTTTTAGTTTAGGGTTTTAGATTGTTTGTTTTTTTAATAGAGAATAAATTCAGATTCAACATTTCTTCTTCTCGATTTCATCAACCAAGTCACACAGCATGTTTTCTAAGACACAAGTGATGGCATAGATAAAATGAGTTTATAAAATCAAAATCTATTTTATTTCCATTAGTATTTATTTTATTTATCTTGAGTTTTTGATTTATTTTACCATGGTTATAACCTTGCCTCTCCTCCCACCTTAAACCATCTCACTCTATATTACTTTATCCCCACCACCATTATAAACATCACCTCCACCTTGCCTCCAGATTTAGGTTTGGTGACGTGATGTTGTTCCCTCCATTGGGTTTAGTTTGTTTATTTTTTAATTTATTTAGCAACTTTAAATTTAGGGTTTGTGGTTTGGTTTATTTAGGGTTAGGTTTAAAATTTTTGGGTTGGATTTTTTTTTTAAAATTAAATTTAGGTTTATCTAGTTTATTTTTATTTTTCTTTATGTTTATTTTTGGTTTTAATTTAGTTTATTTTTTTATTTTATGTTTATTTATTTATTTATTTTTTAGGTTTTGGTTAAACTTTAGGTTTATTTTTTAGTTTAGTTTAATTTTTGTTTTACTTTTTAGGTTTAGGTTTTATTTTTTATTTTTAGGTTTATGTTTAGGTTTTTATTATTTTTTTAGGTTTAGGTTTTATATTTTTATTTTAGGTTTATTTATAATTTTATTTTTTAGTTTAGGTTTAGGTTTATTTTTAGTTTAATTTATTTTGTTTTGATTAGGGTTTAGGATTAGTTTATTTTAGGTTTAGGTTTAGGTTTTATATATTTTAGTTTAGGTTTATGTTTATTTTATTTTTTATTTTAGGTTTAGTTTTTTTTTTTGGGTTTTTTTAGGTTTTATTTATTATTTATTTTAGGTTTATTTTTAGGTTTAGGTTTTTATTTTAGTTTTATTTTATTTTTTTAATTTACATTTAGTTTCTTTTAGGTTTATTTATTTTTTTAGTTTAGTTTAGTTTTTATTTATTTATTTTATTTTAGTTTTTTATTTGTTATTAATTTATTTTAGGTTGAGGTTTATGTTTAGTATTAGTTTATGTTTTATTTTATTTTATTCATTTTATTTTATTTAGTTTTTTTTATTTATTTTATTTTTTAGTTTTTTTAGTTTAGGTTTATGTTTATTTTAGTGCATGGTTTAATCTATAGGTTTTAGATTTTTTATTTTAGGTTAATTTTTTAGGTCTTATTTATTTTAGTTTAGATTATTAGTTTTAGTAGTTTTATTTATTTTGTTTTATTTTATTTTAGTTTAGGGTTTGAGTTTTAATTTTTTTATTTATTTTTAGGTTTATTTTTAGGTTTATTTTTTAGGTTTAGGTTTTATTTAGTTTTTATTATTTTATTTTAGATTTATTTTATATTTTATTTTAGTTTTTATTTTATTTATGTTTTTTATTCTTAGGTTTACTTTTTCTTTTTAGTGTAGTTCACATTTTCATTTATTTTATTTTAGTTTATTTTAATTATTTTATTTTACTTTATTTCTAGGTTTAGGTTTAGGTTTTAGTTTAGGATTTTATTTTATTTCATTTTTTTATTTTACTTAGGTTTATGTTTTTGTATTTATTTTATTTGTTAATTTTTGAGGTTTAGTAAGTAGGATTAGAGAAGGTTAGGGTACATTTAGAGAGTATTAGAGGGTAGAGTTATTTAGGGGTTAGGTCAGTTAGGTTGTCAGTAAGCCTAAGGTAGCATCAGGATTAGGGTGGGTTTAGTTAATTATTTAGGTTTAAGGATAGTGGTAGGTTAGTTAGGGTTTAGGTTTAGGTTAAGGGTTTAGTTTTTGATAGGAGGGTTGGTTTGGTAGAGTTTGGGTATTAAGTTTTAGGCAAAGACAGTTTTATTTATAGTTTATTTATTTATTTAGTTTATTTATTTTTAATTTTATTTAGTTTATTTATTTTTAGGTTCATTTAGGGGTTTATATTTTAGTTTATTTTTTAGGTTTAGGTTTATGTTTATTTTTTAGTAGTTTTAAGTTTATCTATTTTTTAGGTTTAGGTTTTAGTTTTTAATTTTAGTTTATTTAGGTTTTTTATTTTATTTTTTAGGTTTAGGTTTTAGGTTATTTTCTTTTTTATTTTAGGTTTTTATTTTTAGTTTAGGTTTAGGTTTATTTTTATTTATTTTATTTCATTTAGTTTAGGTTTAGGTTTAGTTTATTTTAGGTCTAATTTTTTTTTATTTTTTAGTTTTAGTTTATTTTAGTTTAGGTTTATTTTATTTTGTTTATTTTAGGTTTAGTTTCTTTTTTTTAGTTTATTTATTTTTTATTTATTTTTATGTTTTATTTATGTTTATTTTATAGGTTTAGTTTATTTAGTTTTATTTTATTTTATTTTAGGTTTATTTTTTTATTTATTTTTATTATTTTACATAGTTTTATTTTATTTTAGTTTTTGTTCTTAGGTTTATTTTATTTTATTTTTACATTTTTTTTATTTTATTTTAGTTTAGTTTTTTATTTTTTATTTTATTTTATTTTATTTTAGGTTTAGGTTTAGGTTTAGATTTAGATTTTAGTTTAGGTTTTTATTTTATTTTATTTTGTTTATTTTATTTAGGTTTAGGTTTTTTTATTTATTTATTTATTATTTTTATGTTATATTATTAGGTTACAAGATCCTTAAAGAGGATTTTAGTTTAAGAGTCAATCCCATCTAAGTACATTAGCATTAAAGCAATCAAAAGATACAATATTAACTTTAGGAAGATTAAGGCCAATGCTATGGTTTAAGAGAGCTTGGTAATATGGAGCAAGAGAACAAAGGAGAATCAAAAGTGATACAGAGAGAGATTTTAAAGTAATACAAACAGAGATAAATGACAATGAGATTTATAATAAGGAAAGTTGATAAAGAAGGCTGGCTTAATCATTTTATGCTTGAGCATCCAAACTTCAGAAGGGTTACATCACATGAGCTACTACCATACGGGAGTCATCACCATCATGCTTTAGGTAACTAGGTTGATAGTCTTATGAACTTTATTACTTGCAATCTAAACACAATCATATCTAAAATAAAGAGGTAATTGCAAAGAGCTAAATGGTTTGTCTCATTCAAGATATCAACAATATAGTCATCCATGAGGGTATATAAACATGGGGAATTAGTCATCTTAGGAGCCTCATATCCAGTGAGATAAACCCACCACCTAGTAGATGAGATAACTTCTGCATGCTAATCAAGTCAATGATCTTATAGTTGACCTTCATAAGATATAATCGAAACTTTCGTCAACCCCTTTATGTCCATATGAGTAATTGGAGAAAGACAATTGTAGGCGATAGCTCAACATAGGCAACCACTCAACAAGTGGACATTTAGAGCTACAGCCCCATATAGGGTCAAAATTAGATAATTCAATAGATAGAGAGAATAAGACAACAAAGGTGAACTTCATAACACCACTGCAGTCTTACAAACCAAACTAGAGATAGAATAGAGATGTAATGCTTGCATTTCAGATGAACGGCAGTTAGCAGGACATTTATAGCAAGAAACAAGTAATGCAACAATGTAAAATAGAATGCAAAAGATAGGACAATGGTTAACCAAAGCAAAAATAGCCAAGTTTAATGAGTCCATTCAAGAGAAGGACTTGGCCATAAACCTCCCAGGTATTAGCCATTATTATCTTGAAGGCAACACAGAGAAATCTAAAACCATCACCATGGCATCAAGTGAAATGTTTTGAACGAAGGACGAAATCTTAACATAAGGAGCCAACAAGTTATATTAGACATGAAATAATCTTTTTAGGTCATAATGCCTCCCATTCAATATTAGTTTGGTTTATCGAGTGAGGAGATATGATAGATCACATTTATGATCTAGGGTTCAAAGCAAAGTCCACCAAGCAATAGAACATCATTTTAGTATAGACAAATAAATAGGATTTAGACCAACAAGTGCCAAGAGGTATTATATAGTAAATGGAAGGATAGATTTAGCACCCCACCCCAAGTTACATTTGAGTTATAACATGGTGCTTAATCACCATAATCCAGCCAAGGATATTTTTAACTTTGCCAATAATCCCATTATGCTTATAAGATAAACCATTGATGTTGATAACAGGATATTTAGGATATTTAGGCATGTTCACAACATAACAAATGGAGAGTTTAGAAGGACAAACAAATATGTTATATTTATGGTCAAGTTAATAAAATGGTGATAATGATCCATTGAGAAAATCCAAGCTTGCTACCCAGGATAGTTTTTTTATTTATTTTATTTTTAGGTTTTATTTAATTTAGGTTTAGGTTTTTGAGGTTTAAGGTTGTAGATTTTAGGGATTAGGGTTAAGGGTATAGGGTTTTATGGTTTAATATTTTGGGTTTAGGGTTTAGGGTTTAGGGTTGAGGGTTTAAGGTATAGGGTATAGGGTTTAGGGTTTAGGTTTTTTTTATTAGGAAAATGAGGAAAATTTTATTGCCACAAAGAAAAAGTGCAAAGTCTTTAGAGGGGGTAAATCTCTATTCTAATGCTCAAAGAGGTACAATAAATCCTAAAGAGCTAAACCCCCTAACTATTACAATAATGAAGGATATAAAGAAAAAGAAAAACCAAAAAATCAACAGCAGAAAATCCATGTGAGCTGCAGTAAACTTCATTTGGTTCGTGTGATACCAACAAGATCCACATTCAAGACTCTCCCAACCTAGAAAAGAAATCTGCAACATACTTTTGAAAGGATGAGTACAATTAAGAAGCATAAAAAGTAAGAGCAAACAAAAGGAGTAAAGAAAAGGCTCGAGTTACAATCATCTCAAGAGCAATACACTATGTAAGCATCCAAACTTCAAGAGAAGGGTTACATATATATAGCACTAGCCAAAAGAAGAACGAGTGGGAAATATGAAGGCCATCATAGCCATCATACCTCGTGTAGTCCATCATTCAAAGTCTATCATCCAGTAAGGCTGTAAGATCCTCCAAATAGCAAAGATAAAAGCCAACCACCAAGCCATTAGAACAACCAAGCCCAATAAGGCAGATAATCAACCAACCATCTGGGATAGCAGCAATATAGTAGGAGCACCACCAAAGCCACCACCAAAAAAAATAACAAAATCCAAAGGAGCAAGCATCATGACAAGGGTAACAACACAAACTAGAGGAAAATAAGAGATAAAAAGAAAAACACAAGTGCTCATATCCTCCACCAATAAAGTAGAAAAAAAGAGCTAGTAAAAACAACTAGCTAAAGGGTGGATGCTACGCCACCCAAACAGGGAAAGGAAGAGAGAAAAAATAAAGCAAAAGGAAACCAAAAATATAGGTCATAGAAAGAACACCAGCAGGTTCCCATAACTGTCACCAAAGGAACTAGAAAAATCGGCCAAAATAGCCACCCCACCAACCAACCACCATACAACCAACCAAACCAAACCAAACATACAACCTCCTAGCCAACCACCAAAATAGTAGAAAACCCAAGTCAATTTAAAGACCAACAACAGTCACCAAGCCAAAATCGCCCAAGATAGCTAGGGAATGTGTAGAAGTAGATAGCAGCCACCAAACCCAACCAAGGCAAAAGAAAATTTGATCTTGGTAAGTAGAATAGCCAGCCAAAGAAAAAAGGTATAAAGTGCAATATGACAGACTACAAGCCAGCCAATAGGAACAACAACAATAATGGCACCCGACCAAGCCACCAGCCCCCGAGGCCAACTAACATAAAAATAGCCTTCAACCAAATCCGAACAATACCCAAACACAAAGCCCCTGCAGCTAAGAGAGGAAGGCCAATACAAGAGGAGGTCAATACAATAACCAAAAGAAATAGAACAAAAATCAACAAAACCAACCATGAAGCCCTAGTCAAGAAAATAGAGAAAATAACAGCCAACCAATAACCTCCACCATGCCAAAATCAAGCCAGAGATAAACCACCACCATCTCATCAATAGAAAATGAAAAATAGCCAAAATAGCCGCCCATCCAACCAACCAACCAACATGCAAAGCCACCCAACCACCATAATAGCTGAACCAACTCAAGTAAGTTAGCAAGAAGCCCAAAAAAGAAGTAAAATCCACACAGAAAGAAAAAGCTATAGCAGCCATAGCCACAAACCAAAAGGAGGATATAAAAAATAGCTGAGGGAAAATTATGGTAAACACCCAGCTAGATAGATAAAAGCCACCACGCTGAAAAACCAAAACAACACAGGCCACACTTACAATAACCACCAGGTAGCAAAAATCAGGCCAATCCAAAAGTAAGAGATCAACATAACCCAATAAAGAGAGAAAATAAGTTGATAACCATAACCCAAAGAGGGCTTAATAAGGGGCAACCAAAAGAAAATGATCATCAGAAATCAAGCTAAGAATTTATAATCTGAGATAAAGTAATCCAACATTATCTAGATTAACCAAACCTCTTAATAGTTTAGATAAAAAATGGTTGTCAAATAAAGTGAACTCAGTTAAGTTGGCACCAAAGTTAGCCAAGTAATTAGCATAAGCATTACCTTCATGAAAGATGTGGGAAATTTTAAAATGAACTTGAGAAAATATATTTTTAGTATGATTAAGAAGATAAAATAATTCAACATTCCAATTCTATTGGAATTAAGCATGTCAAGAAGCAAGAGAGCATCAACTTCAATCTAGATGTTGAGGAAACATCTATTCAAACAAATTTCAATAGCTTTATTAACAGCTAAAAGCT
Source organism: Cymbidium sinense (assembly GCA_021442155.1). Lineage (NCBI taxonomy): Eukaryota > Viridiplantae > Streptophyta > Magnoliopsida > Asparagales > Orchidaceae > Cymbidium > Cymbidium sinense. The sequence continues at coordinate 102,246,497 of CM038214.1, read as the reverse complement.
CAGTAAAAATAATAGAACAGGCTTTGAGAGGATAGGCAATAGCATAAATGATAGTAGCTTTAGAATCCCTAAGGATACCACCATAACCATATTTATTAGAAGCAATAGAACCATCAGTGTTCACTTTAATCAAATTGTCTTTAGGATTGAACCAATGAATAATCCTAGAACTTTTATAAGAGTCAAACTTAGGCATAATGATACCTAATTTTTTAGCCACAAATTTATAACCTCTAAAATGAATATTACTAATAAGATTGGCATTAAATAGAGCATGAATTTTTTTTCTTTAGTTCTATCCAGGACCCTTTTATGGTTCATAGGTGTACCACAATATTTAGCATCATTTCTATCCATCCAATGAACGATAAGGGTAATAGCAATTTTGATACTTGACCTTTCATATTTTTGAAGCACTTGAAGAAGTTGATGAAACCATAATTTTGAAGCAATAGCACCATTGACAAAAACATGATTTACAATATGAAAGCAACAATAACACTTTGAAGGTTAAAACCCTTTAGTCCAAAGTAAAGAGTCCATAGGAATAAAGTTATTCAAAATCCTCCAAGCTAAAAAATTGAATAGGAAATGGGAATGATATTGTTCCAAAGTTTAATAAAAACATTAGTTGGGTTTTGTTTATCTCTAGTAAAATTCCAAACCTCTTTAAGAATAATGTCACCATTATAAGAAAGCTTAAAAAGAATTTGGTTAGGTTTCTTAGAAGAATGGGGATATTTCTAAAGTTGTCAAAAATAGATATAAGGATATAATTATCAAGTTTACTTTCATTCCAATTGTTATTAAGGAAAAAAAAATTAACTTTGATAGCACCAGTAGAGTGGGCAAATAAAAGAGTGTCAATGGAGCCATTGCCAATCTAATTGTCTTAACAAAAGAAGGAAGAACCCGACTGAATACCACAAGATATTAATGATTTGACAACCCATTTAATGGAACAAAGCCTTTTCCAAACCGGAGAGTCACCAACTTTATAAAGGGGTGTTTGTTGGCAATAATTTTCCATCATAAAAGTAGCCCAAAGTCTCATTCTTTCTAAAATTCGAGCTTATGAGAGAAGGTAATGATAGCTTCATGAATAGGTTTGCAACCAAGAGCACCTTCTTCCAAAGGACCACAACATTTATGCCAAGATGTCCAATGCATTCTTTTGGTGGAATTATTGGAGCCTAAAAAAAATTTGTTAAGCAAATGATCAATTCTGATAAGTGTAGCATTAGTGGGGATAATAGTTTGAATCAAATAAAGAGGCATTGAGTTAAGAGTGCTTTTAAGAATAGCGAGTCTACCACCAAAGGAAAGTAAATGGAATTCCCAAACAAAAACTTTATTTGAAATTTTTTGAATTAACTCATCAAAGTGAAAGGAATATTTTGGACCTTTAAAGAGCGGAGCAACCAAGTACTTAAGTGGTAAGTGATGATGTTTAAAATTAGTGATATTTAGGATTTGATTGATTTTATTATTGGAGATACTAGAGGAAGTGATAAAATATTTTTTGTTATCATTGATAGAAAGGCCACTTTCTCTACCAAATTTATTTAAAAAGGACTTGAGATGCTTGATGTGATAAGTAGAAGCATTGCAAAAAATAATGAAATCATATGCAAAACTTAAATAGGAAATAGAAAGACTATCAACTATTTTGTAGTACATACTATGATTGTTTAAGAATAAATCATTGATGCTCCTAGATAAGTACTCAACAATAATAATAAATAAAGCGATCCTTATAAAGCCATGGGAAGAAAGAAAGAAACCCAAGGCTTCCCCATTAAGAAAAATAAAAAATCAGGCATTATTAATATAATTTTCTATAAGAAATAAATTTATTAGAAAACACAATTAAATTCAGAATATGGAAAAGGAAATCCTAAGAGATGTTATCAAAGGCTTTGGTAATATCTAATTTGAAAAGGATGTTGGCATCAAGTTCATGAATTAATTCTTAGGCAAGTAAAATATTATCAGAAATAGATCTATGTCTAACAATACCAATTTGGTTGAGAGAGATAATTCTATTAAGTAAAGGACTATGTCTGTTGGTAAGAACTTTGCAAATCAGCTTATTGAAGAAGATGCAAAGACTAATAGGTCTAAAATCACTCCAATAGTCTAGATTATCTTTCTTAAGTATGAGAATAATAGAAGTACTAGAAAAATATCTAGGAAAAGGATTACGTTAAAAATAAAATCAATCACAACCTCAGTCAAATCATTTTTAATGATAAACCAACATTTTTGAAAAAATTGAGCAGTGAAACCCTCGGGACTAGCAACAAAATCTATGTTCATGCTATTTAGAACTTTGAAAATTTCATCTTCATTATGCATAATGGTAAGCAAATCATTATCATCATTAATAATAATTGAAGGAATCCACTATGATTGATAAATAGTTTTATAAGAGCAGTTCTTGTTAAGCATATTTCTAAAGTAATTAATAAGTGATTACTTAATATCATTATTCTCCATAGTCTAATCTCCATGATCAATTTTAATGTTTTGAATATTATTTACTGTTACCTATTTATTAACCAAAGCATGGAAATACCTAGTATTCTTATCACCATTAACAATATGTTTACTAGCAGCTTTTTGGCACCAATAGATCGCTTCCATATTTTAGAAGTTAATAAGTTTATCTTTCACTTCAGTCAAGTCTATAATCTTAGAAGGATCAGACATAACAGAGACTTCAAGATCCCAAACCAATTTTTTCATATCTTTAATATTAGAAAAAAAAGGTTTTTAAAATAATGCTTGTTCCACCAGCCCAAATTGTGTTTAGGTCTTTTAAGTTTAAACCAAAGTGTATTCATCCCCATAATCGAATTATCATGATGTAAAGGAGCTTTCCAATTATTAGCCACAACATTAAAAAAATCAATATGCTGAATCCACATATTTTGAAATCTAAAATGAGTGGGGTTTTTTAGTCTATTAGAATTTTCTTTAATAGAAACCAGAAGAGGTGCATGATCTGACAAGGTTTTGCTTAATTGGTCAATAGAATTAATAAGCCATTGAGTAATCTAATGAGTATTAAAAAGAATCTGGTCCAACCTTTGCCAAATTCTAAAGTTTTGCCAAGTATAATTAGTTCTCTTAAAGCCAATATCAATCAAATTACAATCAAGGATCATATTAGATAAATCTTTCATGGAATGAATATTAAGAGAGCAACCACCACTTCATTCAGAAGAGATTAAAATGGTGTTGAATTCACCACCAACAAACCAAGGCTTATTGATAGAGGTAGCAAAATTCCTTAAATTATCCCAAAGAAGATTTCTACCAGATCTATAATAAGATGCATAAACAAAAGAGCCCAAAACACAATAATCACCATATGAGTTTTGAGCATTGACAACTTGATGAAAGTCATCAAGAATAGAGACCTTAACATAATTATTTGAAAAACACCAAATCTTATTTCTAACATTAGAGAAAAATTTATTGAAACCGATCATTCAAGCAACATGGTTAATGCAAAAAGATTTCTATTATGATTACGAATAGAAAGGGTATCGATCCCTCTAACATTCCAAACATGAAAATTGAAAATAAGGAAAATAAAAAAGGGGGGTTAAGCAAAGGTTAATCAAGAGAGGAGTGAGAGGTCGTGGTAGATCAAGTGTTTTTGGACAATTTGGGAGGGAAATTTTTAACATTTTTTTCTTTTTAGCATGATAAGTTTGGAAGCCATTTTCTTTTCCCCTAGAGTCATCATCTGAGTAAGATTTAGTAACATTGGTCATAGATTTAAGAGAAATCTCCAAGTGTTTGGAGGGGAGTTTACCTTCTTCCAAATTTATATTTAGTTGAAAAGTAGGATTAACATTAATAGCAAGATTAGAAATGAGAGATGGTGATGATTTAGAGCCATTTAAAGCAAAAGTAGTAAAATTTGGATCATAAATGTTTTCAGCATGCTCAACATCATTTTAATTTTCATTAAAAGCTTTATTTTCATCAATCAAAGCCAGCATAGATGCCAGAATAGAATCAGAGGAAATAGAATCATTTTATAATAACTTAGAGAATTTATTATTCTCTACATTAGAAATATTCAAATTCAAAGAAGGTATAAGAGGTAAAACATCATTCCCATTTTGAATATCGGTCGAATCCGTACCAACATTAGAAGCTAAAACATGCTCAACAAGATTAACCGTGATATCCAAGTAATAAACCTCAATAACAGACTTCATACCATCCTTAGGATCTAAGGCCAATTTTTGAACATAAGTAGGAATCAGCTTATGGGTAGAGACAACATTTTCCTTAGGAGGAATTCATTTTTTTAAGTGGGGATGGAGAATAAAACATTTCAAATTATCATGACTGTGTATTTTATAGTGGGAACAAAAAATCAAAAGGTTCTCCAATTCAACCTTTTACAAATACATGTAATTTTCATAGCCAATCCAAACTTCCTTAGGGTATTTTTTAGTTATGTCTAATTCCACGATGATTCGAGCCATAGAAGGGTGAGATTGCTCAGCAGTCGTTTGGTCGAGTTGCAAAGGCTGACAATATAAAGCCTCGATAGCAAAAAGCACATGATAGGTAACAAAATGACTTCACATATTAGGAAGAGATAACCACATAGGGATAATACGAGATTCCTCCTTAATGTCAAAAGGGTGACCACTTCGAAAACACTTTTGAGAATTAAATAAAATGATGTGATAAAACACATGAATAATCAGATCATTAGAAAGTTTGATATGTCGATGGTCAATAAGACCAAACGAGAAGGCACCTGTAAGCCTAACATTATGGAAAAAAGAGTGAATCTTATCCAAATTCAGACAAAGTAAATTTACCAACAAGAGATAATTCAATGGGTTTTGTCAACTTTTCAACATCCACATCAAAACACATTATGGTTGGGAAACCTCTAAAAGATGTCAAAATTAGATTAAACAAATCAATAGAGGGAGAAATCTTACCAGAGAGCTCTTCCTTAAAAGATTTAGTAGAAGATGCAGCATTAGGGCCGCCAATCCCCAAAATGTTAGATACCCTAACCGAAACATCCATATCTTGAGGTGGAGCCCAATGAATCAAACTCACCATAGCCATGGTCAACGATAAAACATAGCACAAATAGTCGACAAGCCTTTGAAATCGTCGAATCCAAACCCATAAAAAATCCCCTGAGGTGTGCCACCAAGAGGATTAAAAATCAAGAGAATAAGAGAGCTTGGGGAGGAGGGAGGGTTGGGTTTAGGTTTAGTTATTGTTGGTTTAGGGTTTAGGATTTTTTTTATTTTTTTTATTTTTTTATTTTTTTAAATTAAGTAAACTGGTAGGTTAAAGTTTATTTAGTTTATTTTTTATTTATTTAAGTTTATTTTATTTTTTATTTTTATTTAAGTTTATTATTATTTTTACTTAGTTTAGTTTATTTATTTTAGGCTTATTCATTTTAGTTTTTTATTTTGGTTTAGGTTTATTTTTTAGTTTATTTTTCTTTTAATCTTATTTTTTAGGTCTAGGTTTTATTTTTTATTTTTAGGTTTAGGTTTAAGTTTTTATTTTATTTTTAGGTTTAAGTTTTAGGTTATTATTTTAGGTTTATTTTTAGGTATTCTTTTTTAGTTTAGGTTTAGGTTTATTTTTAGTTTATTTTATTTTCTTTAGTTTAGGATTAGGTTTAGTTTATTTTAGGTTTAGGTTTAGGTTTTATTTATTTAAGTTTATTTTATCTTGGTTTAGGTTTAGTTTTATTTTATTTTTATTTTAGGTCTACGTTTTTTTTGAGTTTAGGTTTGTTTTATTTTAGGCTTTAGGTTTTATTTAGTTTTATTTTATTTTATTTTAGGTTTACTTTATTTTTATCTTAGGTTTAGTTTTTATTTTATTTAGGTTTTTTATTTTTTATTTAGTTTAGTTTAGGTTTTTAATTATTTTATCTTAGTTTCATTTTTATTTTTTATTCTATTTTCTTTATAGGTTTAGGTTTAGGTTTAGGTTTTAATTTAAGTTTTTATTTTATTTTATTTGTTCATTTAATTTTTATTTTGGTTTTTTTATTTATTTTATTTTTAAGTTTTATTTAGCTTAGTTTTATGTTATTAGCTTTTTAAGGTTTAGGGTTTAGGGTTTAGTTTTAGGTTTTTATTTTAGGTTATTATTTAGGTTTTATTGTTGTAGTTTTTATTTTTTATTTTTATGTTTAGGTTTAGGTTTTTATTTTATTTTTTTAGGTTTAGATTTTATGTTTTTGTTTTAGGTATTTTTTTTAGTTTAGGTTTAGGTTTTTTTTTTAGTTTATTTTATTATATTTTAGTTTTGGTTTAGGTTTAGGTTTTTTTTATTTTTAGGGTTTTTTATTCATTTTTTTATTTTTTTTAGGTTTTTTTTATTTTTTTATAGATTTTATTTTATTTTATTTAGGTTTTTATTTTACTTTAGTTTAGGTTTTCCTTATTTTAGTTTTTTATTTATTTTTTTTCTTTTTAAGTTTTGGTTTAGATTTAGGTTTTTATTTTATTTTAGTTTAGGTTTTTTTTTAGGTTTTATATAGTTTTGGTTTAGGTTTTTAGCTTTTTAGGGTTCAATGTTTAGGGTTTAGGTTTTAGGGTTTAGAGTTTAGGGTTTGGGGTTTAGGGTTTAGGGTTTAGGGTTTTGGGTTTAGGTTTTAGGGTTTAAGTTTTAAGGTTTAGGGTTTACGGTTTAGGGTTTAGTGTTTTTAGGGTTTAGGGTTTAGGGTTTAGGGTTTAGGTTTTATGTCTAGGTTCAGGCTTTTGGTTTTTTCTTAACAAAGAACAAATTCATATTCAACATTTCTTTTTTTTGATTCATTAACCAAGTAACACACCAAGTTTTCTAAGACACCAGTGATGACGTAGATAAAAATGAGGACGCATATACAAGTTGAAAACCTTAGATTACTAGAACTGTCTCTACTCTAAACAGACAATTTCATAAGCAGCAGATCAGATCGACCATTCTTTAGTTTCTCTAGTTCCCATCATAACCACTTTGGCCTCTTAAGTAGCGGGATCCAACATCATATCCCTGATATCTCCCTCTGCCACCACCACAGCTGTAACCTCCATCGCTTCTCCTGCCTCCATAACCATCACTACTCTGACCACCACCTACATATCATAAGCTCCACTAGAATCCCTACCACCACTACGTTAACTGCTGCCTCCACCTCTGTCTCCACCGCTAGAGCTAGACTGAGCCAAGTTGATGTTGTGGTCCTATCGTCAAAGTTGTGCCCATTCATAGTGTTTAGGTTTAGGTTTAGGTTTATTAGGTTTACTTTTTAATTTATTTAGTTACTTTAAGATGAGGTTTATGGTTTGGGGTGTGGGGTTTAGGGTTTAGGGTTTGGGTTTAGTGAAAATGATTTAGGGTTAGGGTTTAGGGTTTAGGGTTTAGTGTTCAGGGTGTAGGGTTTAGGGTTTAGGGTTTAAGATTTTAGGGTTTATGCTTTTAGGGTTTAGGGTTTAGGATTAAGGTTTAGGTTTAGGTGAGGGTTTAGGTTTAGGATTTAGGGTTTAGGTTTTAAAAAAAAAGCAACCCATTGGTTTAGTTTATTTAGTTTAAGTTTAGGGTTTAGGTAGGTCAGGGTTTAAGATTTTAGGTTTGTGGTAGGTTTAGGGTTTAGGATTTAGGATTTAGGGTTTAGTGTTTTTTTAATTAAGTAAATTGGTATGTTTAGTTTTATTTAGTTTATTTAGTTTATTTAGTTTATTTTTAATTTATTTTAGTTTATTTTATTTTTTATTTTTTATGTTTATTTTTTATATTTATTTAGTTTAGTTTATTTATTTTAGTTCAGGTTTTTCATTTTAATTAATTTTTTAGGTTTAGGTTTAGGTTTATTTTTAGTTGAGTTTTCTTTTTATATTATTTTTTAGGTTTAGGTTTTATTTTTTATTTTTATGTTTAAGTTTAGGTTTTTATTTTATTTTTTTAGGTTTAGGTTTTAGGTTTTCATTTTAGGTTTATTTTTAGGTTTTATTTTTTAGTTTAGGTTTAAGTTTATTTATTTATTTTATATTTATTTTAGTTTAGGTTTAGGTTTTATTTATTTTAGTTTAGTTTATTTTAGTTTAGGTTTAGATTTATTTTATTTTGTTTATTTTATTTTCATTTTTGGTTTATGTTCTTTTTTAGTTTAGGTTTTAGGTATAATTTTTTATTTATTTTTATGTTTTATTTTTAGGTTTGTTTTTTAAGTTTAAGTTTTTATTTGGTTTTTATTTTAGGTTTATTTAGGTTTATTTTATTTTTATTTTACGTTTAATTTTTATTTTATTTAAGTTTTTTATTCTTAGGTTTATTTTACTTTTTAGTTTATTTTGGTTTTTATTTATTTTATTTTAGTTTATTTTTATTATTTTATTTTTAGTTTTAGGTTTAGGTTTAAGTTTAGGTTTTTATTTTATTTTAAACTCAAATCTTCAATGTACTCATTCATCATCAAGTCGAGTGCTATGTCGATGATCTCGTTATAAAAAGTATAGAGAAGGAAGACCATCTCTTTGACTTGAGAGTAGTTTTCGAATAGTTAAGACAATTTAACCTCAAAATGAACCCCCTGAAGTGTGCATTAGGAGTGGCTTCAAGGAGATTCTGGGTTTGTTTGACACCAGAATCAAAATCTTCTGAGAAGATCAAGGCCATATTAGAAATTCCACCCCTAAAATTTAACTCAACATCATTTAGGGGTTTACACATCTAAGATGACTTATATCCAACCTATCGGGAAGATGTCAGCCATTCTCAGCACTTGTCAAAAAGGCCATGAAGTTCAAGTGGGATGACGAGTGTGAGCATGTCTTCGAAGACATCAAGCATACTAGATGATGTAGCTGATTCTAATAGCCCCTATCCTGGGAAAGCCGCTCATTCTTTACATTACTGCGTTAGATGACTCCCTTGGATTTTTGTTGGCCCAAGACAATAATGAAGGGTAGGAAAATGCACTCTACTACCTCAGCCATCGCCTAATCCCTACTGAGGCTAATTATCCAACCATTGAGACGTATTTTCTAGCTTTAATCTTTGCATCCCAAAAGTTACACATTATATGCATCCTCATAAAGTGAACTTAATCTCTAGTGTCAATCCACTATAGTAACTCATGACACAGCTGACGCTATTCTAACAATTGGCATGATGGTCCTTGATCCTCTCAAAATTTGACATTACCTTCGCACCCCTCCGTATGGTGAAAGGATAAGCACTAGCGGATTTCTTAGCAACACACCCACTTCTTGCTGACTCTTCGCTTAGTGATGATCTCCCCGATGAACAAATCATGAACTTAGGGGATACTAGCATTCATTGCTAGGAGATGTACTTTGATGGTGCGGCTTCCTCTCAAAGAGGAGAAAAACCATAATCTACTATTCTAGGAAAGGTAAGGGTAGGAATAATTCTCTTAACTCCAGACATGTGATGAGATTGTCATATCATTTGTCCAATCCTTGCACCAACAATGAAGCTGAATATGAGGCTCTAATTGCAGGTCTGGAGTTATCCATTACTCTAAGCATCTAGAACATCAACATCTTTGGGGATTCTCAACTAATTATCAACCAAATCGCTAGGTCCTATAAGGTGCCCAAGCTCCATCACTACCACAAGTACACCATGGAGTTTTTTAAATCCAGAGGTTACAATTTATAAGATTCCTCGAGGAGAGAATGTCATAGTGTATACTTTAGCCAAACTTGCGAAGGAATTGGCATGTCCGGAGGATGAGTCCATATCAATAAAAAAATAAGTCTTATCCCTTATTGATATTGAACTCATCAAAAGTACTCTTGAAGGGGAGGTTGCCATTGCCAAAAAGGATGAGGAGTTAGATTGGAGGCAACCATTCTTGGATTACCTAAATAAAGGCAAACTACCTCAAGAGAAGTCCCAAGCCCATCAGATGAAGCAGAGAGCACTTTCCTACACTCTTGTGGATGGTGTCTTGTATCGATGGACTTTTGATCATATGTGGTTACATTGTTTAGACAATCATGAATCCCTTAAGATCATGATCGAAGTACACTCAAGATGATGTGGAGCCAACTAATCTGGTCCGAAGATGAAAGCCAAGATCAAGAGACTAGGATACTACTAACCTTCAATGATCAAATATTACATGGATATGGCTAGGCGAGGCCACCAATGTCAAGTACACGGTGTGGTCCTACACCAACAACCCAATATTCTACATCCAACATTGCCCTCATGTCCATTCGAGTATTGGGGTACCGATATAGTGGGTCTGATTGATCCTCCTTCTGCCAAGGGTCATCGATTCATCTTAGCTACTACTAACCACTTTTCCAACTAGGCAAAGGTGATTCTGCTTAGAGAGGTCACAGGTCAACATGTGCTCCAATTTTTTAGGAACCATATCGTATATAGGTTAGGAGTGCCTTGATGAATTATATCTGATAATGGTACTGTATTCAATAGCACCGAGATAAACAACTTTTTCTAGAGACACAACACAGATTGGAGATATTCAACCATCAACTACCAAAGGGAAAATAGCTTAGTAGAAGTCTTCAACAAAAATACCATCCAAATACTAAAGAAGACACTCAACAATAAGTGATAGTGGCATGAATAGTTAGTTGAAGCCTTGTGGGCCAACCGTACTACATATAGAACTCCTCATTCTTTTCTCCTTAGTGTATCAAGCTATTCTACCATTAAAAGTTCAAGTCCCACTGGATATGGTAGTAGCAAGATCACAATAAAGCGTAAATGCCAACATTAGAAGAGCTCGAAGGTTTGGAGGAGAGACGCTTACAGGAATTCCAAAACCTTGAGTTATACAAAGCTAAAATGATTCAAGCTCACAACAAGTTGTTCTATCTTAGACCTTTTCAAATAAGAGAGCTTATTTTAGTTCTAAGAAGACTGATTATTACGAGATGTAAGATGGGAGGCAAGTTTGAACCCACTTGGGAAGGCCCTTTTGCCATAGAGAAGGCCTACCAAGGAGGACCTTATTAGCTTATTAATCACAAGGAAAAGTGCCCAATACTTCTAATCAATGGGATCTACTAAAAAATATTATAAATCATGTTTAAAAAAAAATTATCATCAATGAAAATTCCATTTTGAATTTAGTCTCTTCAATGTTGAAAGTATTCTTATTTGCACCACATGATGTGTTTAGGGGTGTGTAAAGAACCCGAGCGATCCTTCATCATCGACAATAGAAGATAACTACACATAAACACATAGAAAATAAACACATATCTTTTGTCTTCTACTGAAGTTAATAAATGCCCCAATGGCACTCACACTAGGTCGGTCGACATGCTACCGCTAGTGTCACCCTAGTGGTCTTCTTGCTTTGAGGATGTAAGTCCTATGATTTCCTTCCTTACTTGCCATGCATATCGATGAGCACCTTGTTAGTAGTTAGGTGTGGCCAGAAGCTACCTCATGTTGGCATCATTTAAGAGGATGTGAGTCTGCTGCTTTCTTCTTGGATTAGCCTTTGTCTAACTAGTATATTTGAGGTTTAGGATAAGTCCTTTCCTTTCCTGACTACTTAAAGTCTGCACTCCCTTGGGTCTCCCCACTAAGTAGTCACTCAAGGTCAGATAGTATCTATCCTGCTAATGATAGATTATCCCAATGATCAGTTTCGCTTGAAAAGTTGTACGCCTAACCGCTTTATTTTGAGGTTGATCGTTGCACACCAATGGGCACCTTAGGTATCTTGGTTCTCACTATGTTGATGGATACACCACTCATGTTGACAGATACACCTTAGGTTGGTTGGTTCTCACACCTCAAGATACACCACTCATAGCAAATTTTAGTATATTATGCTTTCTCCTTGATTTGGCCAACTTACACCTATAGGCTTTCTTTTCCAGGGCTCAGGATAACGCCCCTAGCAACACCTCCCTTGTGGGTACTATATTTGGATCACATGCTTTGCACATTTAGACACATCACTTGGACAGCTCTTTCCTAGTAACCACTCTTGTGGTTGGAGATTCCATCCTGTAAATGTACTGATTCTCCCTAGGTCCAGTAAATTTAAGATAAAGTCAGATACATAGGCCCTTTTAGTGGTCCCTCACACCAGGGTCCACAAAATTATATAAACAAAAAATATATTCACTTATGGATTAGGAGGACACCCTTAGTGGTACCTTTTCCTAAGAAAGTATTTTATCTTTAGGGCAGTGTCGGCAAAACTCCCTATAGGAATTGCCTGGCTACTCTTGAGTTGATATAAGTCCCTTGTGGAATTCACTCATTAGTTGCCCCTAAGTCGGGTTTGATTTGTTGTGCTACTAATAAGTCACCCCAGCGGTTGTTCCCTAATTTAGAAGATGTAAGTCTACTACACCTTCTTTCTAGCATAGTCGTTGCACATTGCAAGGCAACCCCTAAGATTTGCTAGCTCTACCCCATGGCGAGTAGGCTATCCCTTTGGATTTGTAAATCTAAGATAGGACAAGTTTGATATAGCCCCTTCTGAGTGGGTCCATCACACACCAACATGGTCCATAAATTTTATCTATCAAATTTGACTAAGCTCACATCCCCAGCAGATATGCCCTCAATTGGAAACCAAACTAAGCCAAACAAACCATATCAAATCAGATGAATTTAAGAAAAAATTAATCTTCACTACTTTTGAGTTCACATAAGTCCCTAGCGGCATTCACTCAGTAGTATCCCAAGGTTTGTTGTGCATCTAACAGGTCACCCAAGTGGTTATTCCGAAGATGTGTGCTACGCCTTCTTCCTAGCACATGCTGCACAAAAGGCAACCCCTTAGGTTGGCTAGCTTTATCCCATCCCAGACTATCCCTTTGGATTTGTAAACTGTGGTAGTCAAGGTCGGTATAGCCGCTTCTCAAGTGGGTCCATCGCACACCTACGGTCCATACATTAACTTAAATTAAACCCATTCGATTTTCCCTAGTTAAATCACACTCTTCTCCTTAGTGGAACCCTAAATCAAATATCAACAAGTCAAGCAAACAAATCAAAACCAACTTCTCCAGGAGCCAAATTAAACTCCCCCTAGTAGAGTCTAAATCAAAGAAATCCAACCAAACTCTTATCCCGGATACATCTCCAAACAAATCGAAATCAAACTCAAATCCCAATCCCTAAGGATAGCCCTCCCCCTAGTGGAAGGTTCATATACCCAATAGAGACTCAAGCACATATCTAGTAGATATGCCTCCACATAAAATTAAAATAAATAAATTAAAGTTGATTCATCTTAATCCTGTGGATTATAGATTCTTATCCCTAATAGAACTTCTTTCCACAAATCAAATCAAAGTCAAACCTTATCCCAACATATTTTCTTCTATGCCCCTCGACATAGACCCTCACATGTCATTTCCAATGCATGTGTGATCCCTAAATCTCCTCCATGTCCTTGACATGGAATTCTCATCAAATCTTATTTCTTCTCTTATGCACACCTTTAATACTTCAACCAAAAGCCTAATAATGTATTCATTCAAATTACATCATCTTAACATTGTAATCAACATTTTATGATTTGTGATGGTGCAAGCTCAAACTAACTATACAATATCATGCAAACATATTAAAGTGTGAATTAACACACTATATTATATTATAATATATGATGTTATATTATAATTTTCTATAATAATATATTATCTAACATTACACCTCATTAGAATCACATAAAAGAAACAAATAACAAAATTTTCTCAAAATATAAATAATGTTCATTTTGGATGTAAAATTGTTATTTTTATTAGAAATGGTGCAAAATAGCATAATTTTGGTGTTGCTTCTTTGTGTGTGCCATGAATTTGGCCAAATTCTTCTATCTCAACCTTCAATTTATCTTACATTACACCTTAAAATGAATCACTTTAAGCAAAAATTATAAAATTTGGTTGAAAATGAACATTTATTTTGGATGCAAAATTCATTCTTTTGATTAAATGACACACCATAGCACACCCCAATGATGTTCCCTAAAGCTTACCTTAAATTTTGCCAAATCCCATCATCTCACCTATAAATCAATATTTTTATGAATTATACTCACTCTACTACATCATACTATAACAAACTAAAAAATGCTAAACAATAAGTAGTAATACACAGTAGTATGTTATAATGCATGATGCTACACTATGTTATGGCATCATATATTATAATACACTATAACATATTGTATTATATTATACTGCATATCACATCATAAGGGATTGCTTAAGATAAAAAATCATAATATTAGTCTAAATAATAAAAAAACTATATATTTTAGTCATATTACTTACATATTTTAAATTGAAACAATATATTATGATGCCATGCTCTACCTATTATGAATTTAGCCAAATTCAACCATTTTAAAGTCTAAATCAACATTTTCATAAATAATGCTATCATAGGCTCGACTGCATGATTGTAAAATACTAAAAGATATTAAAATGCATAAAAACATATAATATTTATTTTGAACAAAAAAATCTTACTACAAGTGCAGTACACCTTTGGTTCTACAACATAATTCCCACTTCAAATTTAACAAATTTAATCATTTGATTTATTAAATCAATATTTTATGATCTATATTAATATAGACTATAGGGTAAAATACCATAATATACTAAAACATTTCAAAACATCTTCTATCATCCAAAAACACATAACTACAGGCCCAAATATATGATTCTACATTACACTATAATATATGGTATTATAATATGATTTAGGGTTAGGGTTTAGGGTATTCAATTCTCTAATAGTCAAGGAAAACTCTCTTGAAGACATTTTCTTTAGCTACCATAATTATGTTAGGATTAGGTCATTCTTTCAATCTACTCCTAATAACATCTTTATTCAAGGTTTAGGGTTTAGGGTTTAGGGTTTAGGATTTAAGGTTTAGGGTTTAGAGTTTAGGGTTGTAGGTTTTAGGGTTTAGGGTTTATAGTTCTAGGGTTTAGAATTAGGGTTTAAGGTTTAGGGTTTAAGGTTTAATGTTTAGGGTTTAGGTTTAGTGTTTAAGGTTTATGGTTTTTTAGGTTTAAAGTTTAGGGTTTAGGGTTTGGGGTTTAGGGTTTTGGTTTTAGGGTTAGGATTTAAATTTTTTTTATGGTCTAAGGGTTTTTTTTAATAGAGAACAAATTTAGATTCAACATTTCTTCTTTTCAATTTCATTAACCAAGTAGCACCCCAAATTTTCTAAGACAGAAGTGATGACATAGATAAAAAATGAGCACCCATAGAGCTAATCAAAAACCCTAGAGAAAGACATAGTTCCATAAGCAATAGATCAGATCAACCATTCTTTAGTTTCTTTAGGTCCCATCAGAAGCACCATCGCCCCTCGAGTAGCGAGATCTACCATCATATCATTGGCACCACCACGACTGCAACCTCTATCGCTCCTCCTACCACCATAACCACCACTGCTCCGACCACCACCTCAATATCCAACTGCACCTCTAGATCCCCACCACCAACCATGCCTCTACCTTCGCCACCACGGACTTGGATTGAGCCTGTGTGATATTCCTACCATCAAGGTTCCGCCCATTCTTAGGGTGTAGGGTTAGTTTAGGGTTTAGGGTTTAGGGTTAGTTTAGAGTTTAGGGTTCTAGGTTTTAGGATTTAGGGTTTAGGGTTTAGGGTTTTTTAGGGTTTAGAGTTTAGGGTTTAGGGTTTAGGATTTATGGTTGTAGGCTTAGCATTTAGGGTTTAGGGTTTAGGGAATATGATTTACGGTTTAAGACTTAGGGTTAAGAATTTATGATTTAGGGTTTAGGGTTTAGGGTTTTTTTATTAAAAAATTAAGTAAACTTGGAGGTTTAGGTTTATTTAGTTTATTTTTATTTATTTTGGTTTATTTTATTTATCTATACTTACGTTTATTTTTTATTTTTATTTAATTTAGTTTATTAATTTTAGGTTTATTTATTTTAGTTTAGGTTTTTTATTTTAGTTTATATTTTACGCTTAAGTTTAGGTTTATGCTTATTTTACTTTAGTTTTATTTTCTTTTATTTTTTTAGGTTTAGGTTTTTTTTTTATTTTAGGTTTATGTTTAGGTTTTATTTTATTTTTTGGTTTAGGTTTTAGGTTTTATTTTTTTACTTTAGGTTTAGCTTCATTTTTAGTTTATTTTATTTTATTTAGTTTATGGATTAAGTTTAGTTTATTTTTGGTTTAGGTTTAGGTTTTATTTATTTTAGTTAGTTTATTTTAGTTTAGGTTTAGGTTTATTTTATTTTGTTTATTTTAGTTTAGGTTTAGGTTTATTTTGTTTTGTTTATTTTAGGTTTAGGTTTTTTTTAGTTAAAGGTTTAGGTTTTATATTTTATTTATTCTTAAGTTTTATTTTTATGTTTATTTTTCAGGATTAGGTTTTTATTTAGTTTTTATTTTATTTTATTTTTGGTTTATTTTATTTTTATTTTATTTGGGTTTTTTATTTTTAAGTTTATTCTATTTTTTTAGGTTTGTTAGAATTATACTTATTTTATTTTAGTTTAGTTTTTATTTTTTTATTTTATTTTGTTTTAATGTTTAGGTTTATGTTTATGTTTAGATTTTTATTTATTTTATTTTATTATTTTATGTAGGTTTAGATTTTTTTTTTTAGGTTTTATTTAGTTTAGGTATAGGTTTTTAGTGTTTAGGGTTTATGGTTTAGGGTTTAGGGTTTAGGGTTTGAGGTTTAGGGTTTAGGGTTTAGAGTTGTAGGTTTTAGGGTTTAGGCTTTAGGCTTTAGGGTTTAGGATTTTAGGGTTTAGGGTTTAGGGTTTTAAGGTTTAGGGTTTAGGGATTAGGGTTATAGGTTTATGGTTTAGGGTTTAGGGTTAGTTTTAGTGTGTAGGGTTTAGGGTTAGGGGTTTTTTTTTATTTTTTAATTTTTTGATTTTTTGATTTTTTTAAATTAAGTAAACTCATAGGCTTACGTTTATTTAGTTTATTTTATTATTTATTTTAGCTTATTTTATTTTATTTTATTTAGGTTTATTTTTATTTTTATTTAATATAGTTTATTTATTTTAGGTTTATTTATTGTAGTTTTGGTTTTTAATTTTAGTTTATTTTTTTAGAGCTCCAACCCTTTTTTTTCTAAGGATCAATTTTGGAAGCATACCTCACTAGAGCTTAAGACTAGTGGCTTGAACGATTGAGGAAGCTTCATCTAGTGGAGATGAAGCCTTGTTGATCAGTAATTGGATCAATTCCTTGATGTTCACTCGAAAGGCCATGAACTTGCCATTTGGAGCTTGGCTTTGATCAAAATCCCACTTTCGGTGCTGGAGAAGCTAAAGAGATGATTCATTCTTGCTCAATGAGGTCTAGGGAAGGTGTGTGCAAAGTTAATTTGAGTTTGATGGAGAAATGGGGAAGTCAGGTCAGAAATGGGAGTGTCCTGTTTCGGGGTGGATGGGAATGGCATTTTTCGATGGAGGAACAAGCTTGGGAGCTTAGGGAATGGCTCTAACAGCTCGTCTTGGGTAGTTATGGCTCTGTGAAATGATTTTTATGTGTATTTGAGTGGAAATGAGGAGGTGTATACCCCCATCATCTTGATCAGATGGTGGGATCAGGTTTGGCTTCTAGTGGCCGTCCGACCATCTTAGGGAGTCGTGGGTGGCATAGAGGAGGTGAGTTGGCTTGGCTTGGTTGGTTGAAGGTGTAGAAGTGGCTGCCAAAAAGAAATCATGGGTGTCCTATGGGTTTCACATGCTCCAATAGGTAGGGTGAGGTGATTTCACCTCTCATGGGTCATGGCCAACCCAACCAAGGGTTGTTGGTGTCTAGTGCCTAGGTGGACCATTGGGAGAGCACCAAGTGACCAAGGAATGGAAATGACCACTTACATGGGTGATTTGTCTCATGCGATGCCCTTGACCCAAAAGTAGAATGCTCATTTGGCATTAGATTTTATTTGGGCAGATTTGAAATGAGCAAAAAGTGGGTTAGCCAAAATGTCAAGTCAATCAGAGTTGATTTGGTTAGGTTTGGCTCTATTTGACTCATTTAGGTCAAATTAGGTTAGGTTGGGTCAAGTTGACCAATTGGTTAAATTTGGTCAAACCAAGGGCTGGGTCAAGTTCATATGATCATTTGGGATGTTTTGGTTCAATTGGTTTGGTTCAGTTTGGCTTAGATTTGATTTTGGCTCATTTGAATTCATTTGGGTCAAATGGGTTAAGTTGACCAATTTGACCAAATTAGTCAAATTGGCTTGGGTTGGGTGTTGGTTTGGGTCTAGTTGACCAATTGAAGATGATTGTAGGCTTTGGTTTCAATTAATTTGGATTTGATTTTGATTTAGGAGAACTTGAAACTTTAGGTCAATTAGGTTCAATTGGTTTCAACATGGCTTTGGTCAAGCTCAACAATCAATTTGGAATGAACTTGAGCCGTTGGTTGTAATCAATTTAGTTTATATTTTGATGGGAGGTTTTGATGGGGTTGGTTCATTCTAATTTGGGTAGGATTAGAACTTAGCTCAAATATGTCAAATTGTCCACTTTGGGTCAAGTGGACAAATTGGGTTTAGTTGGCTTGATTTTGGGTTGAGTTTAATTTCTTTGAGTTTATATATTGATTTTGGATTGATATATAAATTCAATTCTAACTGGCTTGGGTTCAAAAGGGTTAAGTTTGGTTTGACTTGGGTTGATTTTGGTTTGGCTTGATGATTATAAATTTCATTTATATTTGAAAATATGATTGAAGGTATGATTGATTCATGAGAAAATCAATTGAATTTGGGTTTTTGAATGAAGGAATTTGGGTAAGTCCATGGAGATGGGTCATGTGGCTTAGGTTTGGATTTTGATTTGGTTTGATTTAGTTTTGATTATTTAAATGTATATTTCATTTAAATTTGTGAATATGATTGAAAACATGATTGATTTGTGAGAAAATCAATTGAGTTTGAATTGATTTGGATTAAGATTTGGCTAAGTCCATGGGATATGTCATACGGCTTAGGAAGGGTTTTAATTTAATTTGATTTAATTTGATTTAGTTTTGATCATTTTAATGTAGATTTGATTTATATTTAGGAAGATGATTGGAGATATAAATTTATTATTAGAAAATCAATTGATTTTGGATTGATGTGAATTAAGATTTGGCTAAGTCCATGGGATAGTTCATAAGGCTTAGGAAGGGTTTCAAGTTTGGATTTGATCATGGGCTTCAATCATTTGGTTTTGGAATTTGGGCTTGGATTTGGATTTAAATTTTATATTCGAATTGAACTTCAGGTTAGGTTTGAGAAGGTGAACATGGATTGGATTTGGATTGTAGGGTAGGTGGATTATCCTAATCCCTAAGACATAACCTAATCCTATGGTTAACCCTTCTATGTCATTTGGTTTAGGTTAAGTGTTTACCTAATTATTGGAAGTGTCTTAAGACTAGGGAAGTCTTAGTGTCTAGAAGACTCCTAAGTCTAAGATGGGAAGATAGAATCTGCACTCCAAAAGCGAGGTCAACATGCATTAGGTACCATAGTGTTTCTCTTGGAGATAGATGATTTGGAAGATTGAAAATAAGTTTTATATTATAGACTCGGATACATCTTTCAACACTTTGCTTGGGAGACCATGGATACATGAGAATAACATAGTTCCATTCTCTTTACATCAGTGTATTTATGAGAGGTGGGATCATCTGCTGTGTCAAAGGAGATCTCAAGCTATTTACAGTTCACGAGGTCGGCATATATAAGGATGCAGCTTACTACCTTGCTCAAAATTAACAAGTCTATTCTCGCAAATTTGGCCAAAGTTTAAAAATAAAAGAAAAAGAAAAAGAACAGGAAAAGGAAAAAGAAAAAGAAAAAGAAATGAAAAGAGATAATGAAAAAGAAAATAATAGGAAGCTAAAATAGAATTGGAGGAGGAAGTGGAGCCTGATATTAAACTCCACCCACAGTTCGTTACTCCATTTGAACACATGGGTAGGATGATCTGACCTCCACCGAGTGGAGACCATTTGAGGCGGTCCTGTGGGTGGAAAACCTTTTTATTGGCCACCTAATACAAGATATGTCCCAGCTAGCAGGAGTACACCTGTAATTCATATAAACTTAAAATCTAGTTCATAAGATGAGTCTTATGTGGTTAGCACACTAGCTAGCTCTTCTCAATAGTAGATTCCCTTGGATGTAACACTTGAGCCAAATAGTAAAGAAGACTAGCTCCAAAGCAAAGCATAAGTATATCGAAGTCTATATGTGAAATAATTAGGCATTAGTTGGGAGTCTTATCTCTAACCCCACTTTTCCCTCAAAAAGCTGAGGGTTTGGTAGTTAATGAAGCCCCTAAGTCATCCACAGTGCAATACTGAGGTTCTTTGGGAGCATCATCCTCAAGACAAGAAGTTGATGTACAACTTTAGGATGATTCATATAAAGATTTAATAATTGCCTTTTGATTAGTACTTGGCTTGTGATCATAATTCAGCAAAGAAAGGGCTAATCCCACATACTTGGTCAAAGCACAGGTCAGACTACTTTGAAAGAATATGGAAGAATAAGTGCAAAAGCTCTCAATCGAGGCAGGGACTAAGAGTCAGTATAGTGGGTCCAGTCGATGATGATAATTACTGCTTAGTCATCATCAATCATTTAGAATATGATAGGTTCTTTTCAGATCACATTAAATCATATGAGGAGCTATGCTTAGAAACTTCAGATGATCCAGATGACTTTAAAGTCAAAAATGCATCGGCAGAGTTCTAAGAAGAGATCAAGTCAACCATCAATGAACTCAAGAAAATAAACTTAGGAACTAAAGAAGATCCACGCTCAGTATACATCAATTCTTAATTGAATGAAATTGAAACTAATGACTTAGTTAGGCTATCGACTGAGTTTAAGGACTACTTTTCATGGAGTTATGAAGAGATGCTTGGATTAGCTCCTGACGTAGCGGTCCATAAACAAGCAATAGAGCTTAGTGCTAGCCCTATCAAGTAAGCTCCCAGACGCATGTAATTAGACATAGAACAACAGGTCATTTATGAAGTCAAGAAAATGATCGTTGTTGGCTTCATCTAGGAAGAATAATACCATACTTGGTTAGGCAACATCATCTCATTTAAAAAAAGAATTGACAAATTCACAAATGCTTTGATTTTAGAGATTTAATAAGTCATATCAAAAAGATGAATTTCCACTATCAATCCTGGAGTTGATGGTGGACATTATCTCATCTCATGCAGTCTTCTCTTTCATGGATGGCTCATCTGGATATAACCAAATGAAGATGGCTCCTGAAGATGAAAGAAACACAACTTTTAGAACCCCTGATCGAAATCTATTACTATAAGGTCATGCCTTTCAGCCTTAAAAATGCCTGTGCTACATACCAGTGGGCTATGACTCAAATCTTCGATGAACTCATTCATCATCAAGTGAAGTGCTATGTTGATGATCAAAAGTAGTAAAAGGAAGGCCATCTCTTTGACTTGAGACTAGTTTTCGAATAGTTAAGATAATTTAACGTAAAAATGAACCCCCTGAAGTGTGCATTCAGAGTAGCTTCAAGGAAATTCCTTCGGTTTGTTGTCCGACAGCAAGAAATCAAAATCGATCAGGAGAAGGTCAAGACGATATTAGAATTGCCACCCCCTAAAAGTTTAACTCAACTCATTCCGATGGCGGTTGGAGTATCTAAGACACTTTATATCCAACATATCGGGAAGTTGTCAGCATTCTCAACACTTATCAAAAGGATGCCAAGTTCAAGTGGGATGACAAGTGTGAGCATGCCTTCAAAGACATCCATTACTTGATGACTTCATTGGTTCAAGCCCCTCTCCCATGCTCATACTTTACATTGCTATGTTAGATGACTCCTTGGTGCTTTGTTGGCCTAAGCTAATGATGAAGGGAAAAACACACTCTACCTTAGTCATCTAATCCTTGTTGAGGATAATTATCCACCCATTAAAAAGCATTGCCTAGCTTTAATCTTTGCATCCCAAAAGCTACAACACTACATGCTTCCTCATAAGATGAACTTAATCTCTAGGATCAATCCACTATAGTATCTCATGACGGATGCTATATCGACTCTGACGGATCCTCTGATCTCGTAGTTTGACATTACCTTTATACCTCTCTGTTCGGTGAAAGGATAAGAGGTAGCAGATTTTTTAGCAGAACACCCACTTCCTGCTAACCCTCTGCTTAATGATGATCTCCCCAATGAATAAATCATGAACTTAGGGGATACTAGCATTCACCATTGGGAGATGTACTTTGATGGCACGACTTCTTCTCAAAGAGGAGAAGAATCACAATCTACTATTCCAAAAGAGGTAGGGGTAGGACTAGTTCTCTTAACTCTAAGTTAAGATGTGATTTTATTCTCATATCATCTGTCCAATCTTTGCACCAACAATGAAGTCAAATATCACACTTGGATTAATAGTCTGGAGTTAATCGTTACTCTAAGCATCCATAACATCGACATCTTCGAGGATTCTTAGCTAGTTATCAACCAAATCACTGGGTCCTATAAGGTTATAAAGCCCAAGATCCATGACTACCATAAGTACACCATGGAGTTGTTGGCCCAAATCCAGAGGTTACCATTTATAAGATTCCTCAAGGAGAGAACATCATAGCGTATGCTTTAGCCAAACTTGCCAAGGAGTTGGCATATCCGGAGGATAAGTTCATATCAATAAAGATTCAAAATAGAAAAGTCTTATCCTTTATTGATATTGAACTCATCAAAAAGTACTCTCTTGAAGGGGAGGTTGCCATTACCAAGAAGGACGAGGAGTTAGATTGGAGGAAACCATTCATGGATTACATAAATAAAGGTAAACTACCTCAAGAGAAGTCCTAAGCCCATCAGATGAAGCAGAGAGCACTTTCTTATGCTCTTATGGATGGTGTCTTGTACCAGCGGTCTTTCGATCATATGTGGTTACATTATTTAGACAAGCATGAAGCCCGTAAGATCGTGATTGAGGTATACTCAGGATTATGTGAAGCTAACCACTCCGTTTAAAGATGAAAGCCAAGATCAAGAGACTAGGATACTACTGGCCATCGATGATCAAAGATTGCATGGATATAGCTAGGAGATGCCACTAATGTCAAATACATGGTGTAGTCCTACACCAACCAACCAACATTTAACATCCTACATTGGCCTCATGGTCATTCGAGTGTTGGGGTACCCACATAGTGGCTCTGATTAATCCTCTTTCTTCCAAGGGTCATCGATTCATCTTAGCTACTCCAGTACTTTTCCAAAATGAAGGTGATTTCACAGGTCACAGCCTTAGCATGTGCTCTAATTTTTTAGGAATCATATATAGGTTGAGTGCCTTCATAAATTATATCTGATAATGGTACTGCATTCAAGAGCACCGTGATCAAAAACTTTTCCAGGTGACACAACATAGATTAGAGATATTCTACCATCAACTACCCAAAGGTAAACGGCTTAGCTGAAGCCTTCAACAAAACTCTGATCCAAATACTAAAGAAAACACTCGACAATAATAAGTGATAGTGGCATGAGGAAGTAGTTGAAGCCTTGTGGGTCTACCACATCACATATAGAACTCCAACTCAATCTACTCCTTTCTCCTTAGTGTGTGGGTCTGAAGCCATTCTACCATTAGAAGTCTAACTCCCATCACTAAGGATAATTATGGGTAGCATTATCATAACAAAGCAGAATGCCAAGTTGCGATTAGAAGAGCTCAAAGGTTTACAGGAGAGATGCCTGCAGGCATGCCAAAATCTCAGGTTGTATAAAGCTAAAATGATTCAAGCTCACATGAAGTTGGTCCGTCCTAGAGATTTTCAAGTAGGAGAGCTTATTTTAGTTCTAAGGAGATTGATTGTTGCCCACCATAACATGGGAGGTAAGTTTGAACCCACTTGGGAAGGCCCATTTACTATAGAGAAGGCCTATCAAGGAGGACCTTATCAGCTTATTAATCATAAGGGAGAGCACCCAATTCTTTCAACTAATGGGTTGTACTTAAAGAAATATTATAAATAATGTTTGAAAATAGTTATCATCAATGAAAATTCCATTTCAAATTCAATCTCTTCCATGTTGAAAGTATTCTTGTTTGAGAATCAGCCACAACGTGTTTAGGGTAGGTGTAATGAACCCATGTGGCATCCTATCCTTCATCGACATAACATAAACACAAACACAAACTACACACAAACATATAAAATAAATATATATCTTTTATCTCAGGCTACTTTGAGTTGAGATAATGCCCATAGTGGCACTCACTCAGTAGTTACTCTAGGTCGGCCTGACAAGCTACTCTGCTAGTTTGTCACCCTAGTGGTCTTCTTGCTTTGGAGAATGTAAGTCTGTTACACTTTTGTTTCTTACTTGGCCACTGCACACTGATGAGCATCTTGTTAGTTTGGTATGCATTACTATGTGGCTGGTAAGCTACCTCATGTTGCCTTTATTTAAGAGGATGTGAGTTTTCTGTGCTCTCTTCTTGGATTAGCCTTTGTGCACTGACTGGGTTGAGTTTATTTGAGGTTTAGGATAAGTCCCATAGAGGCTCCTTCCCTCCTGACTCCTTCAAGTATGGGTTCAGTCCTTCCTCAGGGCTCCCCACTTAGTAGTTGCTCTAGGTCAGATAACATCTACCCCGCTGACTATAGATTATCCTGATGATCAGTTTTCCTTGGAAAGTTGTAAGCCTACATGCTTTCTTTCCAGATTGATTATTCCACATCGATGGGCACCTTAGGTTGGTTGGTTCTCACTATGCTGATGGATACACCACTCATGCTAACGAATACACCTCTGGTTAGTTGGTTCTTGCACCTTAGGATACACCGCTCATGGAAAATGTAAGTCTACTATGCTTTCTCCTTGAGTTGGCCACTGTACATCCATAGGCTTTCTTTTTAAGGGCTCAGGATAACACCCCTAGAAGCACCTCCCCTGTGGGCACTATATTTGGATCACAACCTTTCTAAACCCATTTAGACACTACTTAGGTTACTATCAAATTAAATAGTTCCCCTTTCCTATTACCCATGTGGTTGGAGAATCCATCCCGTGGATGTGTAGATTCTCCCTTGGTCTAGTAAATTTGAGATAGGTGAAGGCTTATTACATTAAGTTAATGGCTTATTACATCTTGATAATTTAATATCCTTAATATCTAATGAAGTTTAAGTTTGTTTAAATTCATGTGCTTTTGATTGATTAATTTTAGATTAAATGTTTTTGGTTTAATTAAATCTTGATAAATCAACATCTTTAATATCTAATGAAGTTTAAGTTTGTTTAAATTCATGTGTTTTTGATTGATTAATTGAAGATTAATTATTTTGGTTTAATTAAATCTTGATAATTTAATATCCATGATCTCTAATAAAGTTTATGTTTGTTTAAATTTATGTTTTTTTAATTGATTTATTTTAGATTAGATGTTTTGGTTTAATTAAATCTTGATAATTCAATATCCTTTTAAATTAATATTTAATTCTTTTCTTTGATTATGGTTTTGTGAGTTAATTTTATGCTTATTTGATTTAATTGTGGTTCATTTATTCATAGTTTGATTAGATCAGATTAATTGAGATTTTATTTTGATTTTAATTGAGTTTGATTCTTTATAATTAGGATTTTATTTTTAATCTCATCCATTTATCATGTTTATCAAAGTTTAGTTTGTATTTTAATTTCAAACATTGGATAGTTAACTAGTTTATCTTGTTTAAGTAGGTTGGATGAGATTTAATTTGATTACATATTAAATTGATGAGAGTCTTTCTTAATTTAATTTAATTTGATTTAATTTGATTTGATTAGCTTTATTAGTCTATGGGTCTGCTTAGGTTCAATGTGCTTATGTGATTAGTTTAATTAAGAAGTTTATTCATGTTAATTGTAAAGGTTTGTTTAATTTTTAATTTGATTTCATATTTGTTTTGTTAATGATGTAATGACTTAATAATTTAGGTTTAATTTAGGTTTTGTTTAGTAATTACATTTATGTTTGATTAAGTTTAAGTTTAATATGATTAATTTGATTGACTTAATTAGCATATTTATGAGGTGTGATCAAATTAATTAGTAGACTAATTAAGTGTTTCATTTGAATTTGATTTTATAAAGTTAATTTGGTTCTTTAAGATGATGGATTAATTCATTAAGTTTGCATTAATTAGGTATTTATTCAGTTGGATTAACTTAAGGGTAATTATTTTAATTAACAAGAGTGTTTAAGTTAATTATTAAATTAAATAAAGATTTAGTTAATTTTTAATTTATACTTATTTAGATTAATGATGTAAATGACTTAATGATTTATGTTTAATTTAGGATTTGATTGGTATTTAATTGCATTTATGTTTGATTAAGCTTTGGTTTAATATGATTAATTTCATTAACTTGATTAGTTTGCTTCAGGGGTGTGATTAAATTAAATAAAGATTAGTTTAATTTTTAATTTGATTTCATATTTTTTTGGTTAATGATGTAATTAATGATTAATGATATAAGTTTAAATTAGGATTTTATTAGCATTTAATTGTATTTTATGTTTGATTAAGCTTAAGTTTAATATGATTAATTTAATTGACTTAATTAGTTTATTTTAGAGGTGTGATTAAATAAATTAGTAGATTAATTAAGTGTTTGATTTGAATTAATTTTAATGTGACTTATAAAATTTGGTTCATTAAGATGATAGATTAATTCATTAAGTTTGCATTAATTAAATGTTTAATTAATTAAGTTTGATTAAGAGTAATTAAACTTTTTTAAATCATTAGATTAATCAAAGATTGATTTAATTAATGACTTAATTTCCCACATGTGAGTGATTTGATTTAGTTAAGTGTTTTACTTAAGTTTGATTTTATAAAAGGATTATTGTTATTATCATTTGATTAGATTAAGTGATTTAATTATTTATTTTTATTTCAATTAAACTTGATTATTCATAATCATAGTTAGGTTTGATTGTCTTCATTTATTATGTTCATTAGATTTCATTCATGTTTGATTTAGTTGTTAGGTTTATGTATTAATGGCTAATTAATTATATTATTCCAAAGCAGGATGATTTTAGTCATATATTAATTAAGTTTACTTTGACTTTATTTAGGTTTATTTGATGATTATGTTGAATTGGTTTGTTAATCAATTTGATTTTTATTTTATTTAATGATTAATTAGTTTCAATTTGTTTATATTCATTAAAGCGTTTCATATGATTAAGACTCCATGCTTAGTGTAGGTTTAGTTATACAAGTTTGACTTATGTTAAAGTTTCCTAGATTTGTTGAATTTTAAGTTTGATTTAAGATTTAGTCTTTTAATTGAGTTTTATTGATTTAAATAGGTTTAATCATATTTAATTTAATTTCAGGAGGATGATATTTCTTTGATTTGAGGTTTGGTTAATGATTTCTTAAGTGTTATTTCATTTATGATTTTGATTTTGATATTTAAATTATTTTTAGATTATATTTTAATTAAGTCATTAATTGATTAAACTTTAATCTTAAGTGTTTGTTTGGGGTTCATTAGGATTTAGAAAATCACATTATTTCCTTAAGAGTCCTAGATGTCAATCTAAGTGATTTAAGCCATTTTGAAGATTTTTGTAAATTTTTGAATTTTTATTTGATTTATTTTATTAAAATGGGCAATCTAAACTTCAAAATTTAATTTCTACCAATCCAAAAGTCTTTTTCACTTGAGATTTTTATGATAGGTGTGTTTTAACTTTAGGTTCAATCCCTAAAAATTTAAACTTAATCTGACATGGATTTAAACAAATTTAAACTTTATTAGAGATCATGGATATTAAATTATCAAGATTTAATTAAACTAAATCATCTAACCTGAAATTAATTAATCAAAAACACATGAATTTAAATAAACTTAAACTTCATTAGAGTTTAAGGATATTGAATTATCAAGATTTAATTAAACCAAAAACATCTAATCTTAAATTAGATGTATTTAAACAAATTTTAATTTTTTTTAGAGATCATGGATATTAAATTATCAAGATTTAATTAAACTAAATCATCTAACCTGAAATTAATTAATAAAAAACACATGAATTTAAATAAACTTAAACTTCATTAGATTTTAAGGATATTGAATTATCAAGATTTAATTAAACCAAAACATCTAATCTAAAATTAATCAATCAAAAGCACATGAATTTAAACTTGAACTTAAATATTAAGGATATTGAATTATCAAGACGTAATTAAACCAAAACATCTAAATCAAAATCAATCAATAAAATACTTAAAAAAATTCAAATTCAAAATTCTAAACCAAATCAAATAAATCAAATCAAATGAATTACACAAATTCAAATGGGCTAATTATGATACTTAGGGACCTTAGTTAGACTCTTTTGGAGTTATGATGTAGAATAAGGTGAGTTCTGTCTACAAATAGAATTCATTCTATTGTTCATTCTTAAAAACTTAAACATCACTTTAACCAAATAAAAGTGAAATAAAAATGAATAGTAAATCATTAAATCATTTAAATTGAAATCACCCAAAGGTAAAATTTAAACAAATTCAAGTTCCAAATTGAAACTTAAACTAAAGAAGCCTAGTAAAGTATTTCCACATAAGCCTTAAGCACACACATTAGAATACTAAGTCACCACTTCTAGTGCTAAGTTAGGGCATTGTATGTATGATGTTGTGTTTTGTTTTGTGATGTATTATTTTATTTTTGGATGTTAGGGTGTATGTTTCATATTTGGATGTTAAAGTTATTAAATCATATTTTTTTTTAGAGGGTTGTCCTTCAGGGGTTGCTATAATAAAAATATAAATGCATTTTCTCTGTAGGTTGCTTAGCCCCTAAGCATAACCCATGTTAGGATAGGTGGGCTTGGTTACCCGTGTGTGGGGTGCTAAGTCCAAATTATTCATATAACTGCTTGGGTTGTATGGTGTGTTTAGCTAACATTTACTTGTAGGTGTAGCTAGATTTACTTTTCTTATTTTAGAGGTAATTTTGAATTAGGAATTAGGATTAGTGTTATGGGGGATTAGGATGAGCAGTGGCTAGAAGGCTTAGTCCTTGGGGTGCCCTGTGATGCCTTTGGAGCAAATCAAAATCAAAAGGAAGAGAAGGAAGAAATGAAGAAAAGAAGACCCCCATAACATATATTATTTTATAATCTCGGTTGTATAAGGGTAGAGCTTGGCTACCCATCTTTATTTCTCTTTTAGGTATCTGGCCTTTATTCTTTTATGGTAGTCTATAAAATTATTTGATGTTGTGTTTAGATTATGTGTTAGAACAATATGCTTTTCATAGTTTCTTCATGATTAATGCTAGAAAGTGTGGCCTGGATGTGGTAGGCTCTTAGGATTAAATTAATTTTTCTATCTCAATTACAATGCATAATTAAAACATATAATAACTCATAACCTCACTATAAAGCCTAAGAATTAAATCAAGATAATAAAATTTTTAGCAACCCCTTAGCTAGATGAATGAATGTATAATATCATGCATGTCATATTCATCCACTCTTGTTAAAAGGGGGCTTGCATCTTTGCTAGAGAATGAAGGCTTAACTTGTGAGAGCCTTTGATGGAAGAACACCCCTTTCTCTCTCGATTTGGCACATAATCAAGTTCTCATGCATTTAGACATACAAAATCCCATAGCCTGTGTCGAAATAAAGAGTTCGAAAGAATCAAATAAATTTGATAAAATTTGCAGTAGATTAAGTCATGTATTCATACCACTCATGCTCTAGTCTCTTATGGGGTGAGTTTAAGGACTGAGTCTCCTTTCTAAATAAACAACAGCCTAGCCATCTTACAGAGCATAAGACATGCCTACATGGATTTAAAGCATAGGAGGAGTTAGTTGGCTGCCACTCCAAGAAGTAATAAGTCTAGCAGTCTGGTGGTTTATTCTCTCTTGTGGAGGTAAACCATATACCCATTTTTGGCTTAGATTTAGGTCGCATCAAAGCTCCCTAGATTAAGAAGATTTCCTCCAGCATAAATTCTCACCTCTTAGGCATTTCTATAATCTTATGTTGTGGAATTATAAGCCCTAGCAATCTAATTAAATGTAATCATAAATAATTAACTATCTTCAATTTCAAATATATAGAGCCCCATTATAGGGTAGATTGGAATGCTCACTAGGCTTCCTAGTATCATGAGCATTTCCTACTTTCTCCCTTTGGATTTCAAAAATAAGTCTTCTCTTTGGTCTATCCCATTTGATTTTGTAAAATAACTAATCCTTTAATAGTCTTAACCTTGAAATCTTTAGAGACCCTAATTGTCTACTTTAATCGAGAGTATTCTTAAAGAATTTCCAATCTTTAGGATGCAATTACCTATGGGGGCTTGCCTCCATAAGGAACTTAACAAACCTGACTTAAAATAAACCTTACTATTTTTTTCATGTAAAGTAGGGGAAAGATCTCTGGTATATTCGAAGACCCATCATACCTTAGGAGTCTTTATTAGGTGATTAGGTCCATTATAGGGTGGTAATTTCTATCTTTAGAGATAGTACATCATTTTTTAATGTTGTACTTGATCATTTCAATAAGTACCCCCTATGATCTACGTGGTGTCTCACATCCTCAAAAATAAACACCACACATGCATAGAACAAATCAAAAACCCTAGATAACTTGAACTATCTCTATTGTAAAGACAAAGTTCCATAAGTAGTAGATCAGATCAATCATTCTTTAGTTTCTCTAGTTCCCACCATAATCACCCTTACCTCTCGAGTAGCAGGATCTTCCATCATATCCCTCTTCTCTCCCTCCACCACCACCATAGTTGTAACCTCCATCACACATCACTCCACCATAAAGGCCACCTCCACATCCACCAGCACCTCCAGATCCCCCACCACCACTGCAATAACCAACACCTCCACCATCGCCTCTACGACCAGGTCTTACTTGAGCCTGGTTGACAGGGATGTTCCTGCCATCAAGGTTCTGCCCTTTCTTAGGGTTTAGCTTTAGGTTTATGTTTATTGACTTTTAGGGTTTAGGTTTATTTTTTATTTATTTAGTTACTTTAGGTTTAAGTTTAGGGTTTTAGGTTTAGGGTTAGGGTTTAGAGATTATAGTTTAGGGTTTAGGGCTTAGGGTTGAAGGTTTAGTGTTTAGGATTTAGGTTTAGGTTTAGGTTTACATTTGGGTTCAAGATTTAGTTCTGATTTAGTTCTTAGTTTAGGGTTTAGGTTAGTTTCAGGTATAGGGTTTAGGGTTTAGCACTTAGGGTTTAAGGATTAGGGTTTAGGGTTTAGGGTTTAGGGTTAGTTTAGGGTTTAGGGTTTAGAATTTAAGGGTTAGGGTTTAGGGTTTAGGGTTTAGTGTTTAGGGATTAAGGTTTATGGTTTTTTAGGGTTTAAGGTTTAGCGTTTAGTGTTTAAGGCTGCAGGATTAAGGTTTAGGGGTTAGGGTTGTAAGTTTAGGGTTTACAATTTAAGGATTAGGTTTTAGGGTTTAGGGTTAGGGTTTAGGATTTAGGGTTTAAGGTTTTTAGGGTTTAGGGTGGTTTAGGGTTTAGGGGTTTTTTTTTAATTTATTTTTTCTTAAATTAAGTAAGGCGGTAGGTTTAGTTGTATTTTGTTTATTTTTGAATTATTTTAGTTTGTTTTATTTTTCTATTTATTTAGGCTTATTTTTATTTTTTATTTAGTTTAGTTTATTTATGTTAGGTTTATTTATTTTGGTTTAGTTTTATTTTTATTTTAATGTTTATGTTTAGGTTCTATTTTTTAATTTTAGGGTTAAGGGTTTCAATTTTTATTTTATTTTTTTATTTGGGTTTTAGGTTTTATTTTTTAGTTTAGGTCTAGGTTTAGATTTAGTTTATTTTTATTTTATATTATTTTATTTAGTTTAGGTTTAGTTTATTTTAAGTTTAGGTTTTATTTATTTTAGTTTAGGTTTATGTTTATGTTCATTTTAATTTTATGTTTTAGTCTTTTTTTAATTTAGGGTTTAAGTTTTATTTTTTTATTTATTTTTTAGGTTTTAGATTACCATTTATTTTAGTTTTAGTTTAGGTTTTATTTAGTTTTTTTTTTAGGTTTATTTTTTTTTACATTTAGTTTATATTTTATTTAGGTTTATTTTTTTATTCTTTTTAATTTTAGTTTAGTTTATTTTATTTATTTTATTTTAGGTTTAGGTTTTAGTTAAGGTTTTCATTTTATTTTATTATTTTTATTTTATTTAGGTTTAGTGTTTAGGGTTTGTTTAATTTTTAAGTATTATTTTGTTTAGGTTTAGGTTTTTAGAGTTTAGGGTTTAGTGTTTAGAGTTAGTTTAGGGTTTTGGGTTTAGGGTTTAGGTTTTAGGGATGTAGGTTTTAGGATTTAGGGTTTAGGGTTTAGGGTTTAGGGTTTTAGGGTTTAGGGTTTTGGGTTTAGGTTTTTTTTTTATTTTTTCTAGTATAAGATTTAGGGTTTTTTTTTATTTTTTCTAGTATAGGGTTTAAGGTTTAGGGTTTAAAGTTTAGGGTTTTTAGAGTTTAGGGTTTTTAGGGTTTAGGGTTTAGGGTTTAGGGGTTAGGCTTAGGGTTTGTGTTTTAGTTTTTAGTTTAGGGTTTAGGGTTTATAGTTTTTTTAAAATGAGATCAAATTCAGATTCAACATTTCTTCTTTTTGATTTCATCAAGCAAGTAGCACACAAAGTTTTTTAAGACACAAGCGATGACATAGAGAAAAAATGAGCATGTATAGAGCAAATGAAAAACCTTATATAACTAGAACTGTCCCCACTATAAAGACTCAGTTCCAAAAGTAGTAGATCCGATCATCCATTCTTCAGATTCTCCAGTTCCCATAAAAACTACCCCCGCCTTTCGAGTAGCGGGATCCGCCATCATATCCCGAATCTCTCCCTTTGCCACCACCAAGGCTATAACCTCCATTACATGTCCTGCCTCCATAATCGTCACCTCCACTATCCCCTCATCCCCCACACCATTGATAACCTCCACTTCCACCTTAGCCTCCATGACCAAATCTAGATTGAGCCTAGTTTCTAGGGTATAGGGTTTAGTTTAGAGTTTAGGGTTTATAATTTAAGGTTTTAGGGATTAGGGTTTTTTAATTTAGGGTTTAGAGTTTAGGGTTTAGGGTTGAGGGTTTAGGATTTATGGTTTAGGGTTTAGGTTAGTTTAGGGTTTAGGGATTAGGATTTCAGGTTTAGGTTTTTTGGGTTTTTAGTGTTTTTAGGGTTTAAGGTTTAGGGTTTAGGTTTCAGTTTGGTGTTTAGAGTTTAAGGTTTAATGTTTTTTTTAATAGAGAACAAATTTAAATTCAACATTTCTTCTTTTCGATTTCATCAACCAAGTAGTAGACCAAGTTTTTGAAGATAAAAGTGATGACATAGATAAAAAATAAGCACGCATAGAGCAAATCAAAAACCCTAGATAATTAGAACCGTCTCTACTGTAAAGACACAGTTCCCTTAGCAGCAGATTGGATTGGCCGTTCTTCAATTTCTCTAGTTCCCTTCTGAACCACCCTTGCCTCTCGTGTAACAGGATCTGCCATCATATCCCTGATCTATTCTTCCACCACCATCATGGTAATAACCTTCATCGCTCCTCCCGATTTTGTAACTACCACCTCCATGTCCACCAGCACCTCCAGATCCACCAGCACCTCCAGTACGGTTAGGGTTTAGGGTTTAGGGCTTAGTGCTT
Organism: Cymbidium sinense; assembly: GCA_021442155.1. Lineage (NCBI taxonomy): Eukaryota > Viridiplantae > Streptophyta > Magnoliopsida > Asparagales > Orchidaceae > Cymbidium > Cymbidium sinense. The sequence goes on along the minus strand of CM038214.1, from coordinate 102,212,758 downwards.
AGGCTTCAGGATTTAGGGTTTTTAGGGTTTAGGGTTTGGGGTTTAGGGATAGCTTATGATTTAGGTTTAGTTTAGGTTTTATGGTTTAGAGTTTAGGGTTTTAAGGTTTAGGGTTTTAAGGTTTAGGGTTTAGGTTTTAATGTTTAGGGTTTAGTGCTTAAGGTTTTGGTTTAGGGTTTAGGGTTTAGGGTTTAGGGTTCTAGGGCTTAGGGTTGTTTAGGGTTTAGGGTTTAGGGTTTAAGGTTTAGGGTTTAGGGTTTAGGGTTTAGGATTTAGGATTTAGGGATTTTAGGGTTTAAGTTTTTTTTTAATTAATTTTTTTAAAATGTTTTTCCAAATTAATTAAATGTGTAGGTTTAGGTTTATTTTATTTATTTGGTTAATTTTTTATTTATTTTATTTTATTTTATTTTATATTTTTATTAAGGTTCATTTTTATTTTTATCTAGTTTAGTTAATTTATTTTATGTTTATTTACTTTAGTTTAGGTTTTTTATTTTAATTTATTTGTAAGGTTTAGGTTTAGGTTTAGGTTTATTTTTTAGTTTAGTTTTATTTTTATTTTATTTTTTAGGTCTAGGTTTATTGTTTATTTTTAGGTTTAGGTTTACATTTTTATTTTAGTTATTTATGTTTTGGTTTTAGGTTTTTATTTTAGGTTTAGGGTTTTGTTTAAACTTAGGTTTAGGTTTAGGGTTTAGGTTTATGGTTTATGGTTTAGGGTTAAGGTTTAGGTTTAGGGTTTAAGTTTAGGTTTAGGTTTAGGTTTAGGGTTTAGGTTTAGGTTTAGGTTTAGGTTTAGGGTTTCGGGTTTAGTGTTTTAAGGTTTCGGGTTTAGATAAAAAATGAGCATGCATAGAGTAAAATAAAAGCCCATAGATAAGTAGAACTATCTCTACTATTAAGACACAGATCTATAAGCACCAGATCGGATTAGTAGATCATCAATTTCACCAGTTCCCATTAAAACCATAACCACCTCTCGAATAGTAGGATCCATCATCATATCCCCGATCTATCCCTCCCATTAGAGCCTCGTCGCTCCACCTGCCTCTATAACCATGACTGCTCTTACCACCACCTCCATATCCACTAGCGCCTCTAGATCCCCCACCACCACCACAAAAATTGCCACCTCCACCTTCGCCTCAACTGCCATATCTAGATTTAGCCTACTTGATCGATGTTCCCATTAAGGTTCTTAGTTAGTTTAGTTTAGGTTTATTATGTTTTAGAGTTTAGGCTTATTTTTGTATTTATTTACTTTCTTTAGGTTTAGGTTTAGGGTTAAGTTTTTAAAGTTCAGTGTTAGGGTTTAGGGCATAGGGTTTTAGGGTTATGGTTTAGGGTTTAGGGTTTTAGGGTTTAGGGTTAGGGTTTAGGGTTTACGATTTAGTTTTTAGTCTTTAGGGTTTAGGGTTTTTAGGGTTTAGGGCTAAGGGTTTAGTGTTTAGGCTTTAGGGTTTTTTGGGTTTAGGGTTTAGGGTTTATGGTTTAGGGTTAGCTTTGGGTTTAGGGTTAGTTTAGGGTTTAGGGTTTAGGGTTTGGGGTTTTAGGGTTCAGGGTTTAGGTTTTAGGGATTAGGGTTTGGCTTTCGAGTTTAGGGTTTAGAGTTTGGGGTTTATAGTTTAGGGTTTTTAATTTAGGGTTTAGGGTTCAAGGTTTAGGGTTTTATTTATTTATTTTTATTTTTCTTAAATTAAGTAAACCGGTAGGTTTAGATTTCTTTAGTTTATTAAGTTTATTTCTTATTTATTTTAGTTTAGTTTATTTTATATTTATATTTAAGTTTAATTTTATTTTTATTTAGTTTAGTTCATTTATTTTGGGTGTATTTATTTTACTTTAGATTTTTTACTTAGTTTATTTTTTAGGTTTAGGTTTAGGTTTATTTTATAGTTTAGTTTAATTTTTATTTTATTTTTTAGGTTTAGGATTTATTATTTATTTTTAGGTTTAGGTTTAGGATTTTAGTTTATTTTTTTAAGTTGAGGTTGTTGGTTTTTATTTTAGGTTTATTTTTAGTTTTTATTTTTTACTTTAACTTTAGGTTTATTTTTTGTTTATTTTATTTTATTTAGTTTAGGTTTAAGTTTAGGTTTTATTTATTTTAGTTTAGTTTATTTTAGTTTAGGTTTTGATTTAACCACCATCATATCCTCGATCTCTCCCTCCGCCGCCACCACGACTGTAACTTCTGTCGCTCCTTCTGCCTCAATAACCATCACTCCTCCAATCACCACCTCCATATCCACTAGCACCTCCAAATACCAAACCACACTACAATAACTACTGGCTTTTCCTCCACCACCAGATCTTGACTAAGTGGTTGGTGATGCTCTCCACAAGGTTCCCCATTCATGGGTTTAGGTTTAGGTTGATTAGGTTTAGGGTTTAGGTTTATTTTTTATTTAGTTACAGCTTTTTTATGTTTGAGATTTAGGGTTTAGGGGCTAAGGGTTAGGGTTTATGGTTTAGAGTTTAAGGTTTAGGGTTTAGGGTTTAGGGTTTCGGGTTAAGGGTTTAGGATTTTAGGGTTTATGCTTTTAGTATTTAGGGTTTAGGGTTTATGTTTTAGGGTTTTTTTAGGGTTTAGGATTTAGGGTTTAGGGTTGTAGGTTTAGGGTATAGGGTTTATGGTTGTGGGTTTAGGGTTTATGGTTGTATAGGGTTTAGGGTTTAGGGTTTAGGTTTAGTTTTATAGGGTTTAAGGTTTAGTTTAGGTTAGGGTTTAGGTTTAGGATTGTAGTTTAGGGTTTAGGGTTTAGGATTTAGAGGATTCAAGTTTAAGTTTTTTTAATTAATGTTTGTTTATTTTTTATTTAGTTTATTTTTTTATTTTATTTTATTTTATTTTTATTTTAGTTTATTTTTTTATTTATTATATTTCATTTATTTTAGTTTTATTTATTTTAGTTTAGTTTATTCATTTTAGTTTATTTTTTAGGTTTAGTTTTAGGTTTAGGTTTATTTTTTAGTTGAGATTTATTTTTATTTTATGTTTTAGGTGTAAGTTTTATTTTTTAATCTTTTTTTTAGGTTTAGGGTTTCATTTTATTCTTTAGGTTTAGGTTTTAGATTTTTATTTTAGGTTTATTTCTAGGTTTTATTCTTTAGTTTAAGTTTAGATTTATTTTTAGTTTATTTAATTTTATTAAGTTTAGGTTTAGGTTTATGTTTAGTTTATTTTATATTTAGGTTTAGATTTTATTTATTTTTTGTTTAGTTTAATTTAGTTTAGTTTTAGGTTTTTTTCTCTTATTTATTTTATTTTTATTTTAAGTTTAGATTTTTTTTTATTTTATGTTTTAGGTGTTTATGTTTTATTTTTTTATTTATTTTTAGGTTTTATTTTTAGGTTTATTTTTTAGGTTTATGTTTTTATTTTATTTTATTTTAGGTTAATTTTATTTTTATTTTATTTTAGTTTTATTTTATTTATGTTATTTACTCTTAGGTTTATTTTATTATTTTTAATTTTAGTTTAGGTTTTTATTTATTTTAATTTGTTTATTTTATTTTATTTTTAGGTTGAGATCTGCATTTTAGTTTAGGTTTTTATTTTATTTTATTTTTTTATTTTATTTAGGTTTAGGTTTTTTTATATATTTTATTTTTTTGTTTTATTTAGTTTAGGTTTAGGTTTTTAGGTTTTTTCGGTTTAGGGTTTAGGGTTTAGGGTATTATGGTTTTGGTTTTTAGGGTTTAAAGTTTAGGGTTAGGGTTTAGGGTTTAGAGTTTAGTGTTTAGGCTTGAGGGTTTAGGGTTAGCTTAGGGCTTAAAGTTTTTTTTTAAAATTAAGTAAACTAGTAGGTTTAGGTTATTTAGTTTATTTTATTTTTATTTTATTTATTTTTTATTTTATTTAATTTACATTTTATTTTTTTAGTTTAGGTTTCTTTTTTTAGTTAGTATTGTTTGTATTTTAATTTTTAGGTTTAGGTTTTAATTTTTATTTTTATGTTTAGGTTTATGTCTTTTTATTATTTTTTTAGGTTAAGGTTTTAGGTTTTTTTTTAAGTTTATTTTGATATTTAATTTCTTTTAGGTTTAGGTTTAGGTTTATTTTTAGTTTAATTTCTTTTATTTAGTTTAGGTTTAGGTTTAGTTTTACTTTATTTTAGGTTCACGGTTTAGGGTTAATTTAGGGTTTAGGGTTTAGGGTTTGGGGTTTTAAGGTTTAGGGTTTAGGGTTTAGGGTTTAGGGTTTAGGGTTTAGGGTTTAGGGTTTAGAATTTTTAGGGTTTAGGGTTTACGATTTAGGTTTGAGGTTTAGGGTTCGAGTTTTAGTTTAAGGTTTAATATATATATATATATATATTAATGAAGAATAAATTCACATTCAACATCTCTTCTTTCGATTTCATCAACCAAGTAACACAAAAAGTTTTCTAAGACACAAGTGATGATAGATAAAAAATGAGCACGCATAGAACAAATCAGAAACCTTGGATAACTAGAACCATTTCTATTATAAGACATAGTTCCATAGCAAAATTGGATGCGCCATTCTTCAAGTTTCTCGGTTCCCATAACCACCCCGACCTCTCCAGTAGCGGGATACACCATCATATCCCCAATCTCTCCCTCCACCACCACAACGTTGTAACCTCTGTCACTCCTCCCGCCTCCATAACCACCACTTCTCCGACCACCACCTACATATCCACTAGCACCTCTAAATCCCCCATCACCATTGTGATAACTCTGCCTCCCTACAGGGTGAGCGGTTTGATGGTGTTCATCAAGGTTCTTCCCATTCTTAGGGTTTAGGTTTAGGTTTATTAGGTTTTAGGGTTTACGTTTATTTTTTAATCTATTTACTTACTTTAAGTTTAGGTTTTGTATTTGAGGTTTAGCGTTTAGGGTTTAGGGTTAGGATTTAGCATTTAGGATTTAGGGTTTAGGGTTTACGATTTTAGGATTTATGCTTTTAGGGTTTAGGATTTTTTAGTGTTTAGGGTTTAAGGTATAGGGTATAGGGTTTAGGGTTGTAGGTTTAGGGTTTTGGGTTTAGTGTTAGTTTTATGGTATAGGGTTTAGGGCTTTGGATTTAGGGTTTAAGGTTTAGTGTTCTTTTTTTATTAATTAAGTAAACTGGTAGGTTTAAGTTTATTTAGTTTATTTTTAAATTATTTAGTTTATTTTATTTTTTATTTTTATGTAAGTTTATTTTATATTTTTATTTAGTTTAGTTTATTTATTTTAGTTTACAATTTTTATTTTATTTTATTTTTTTGGTTCTCGTTTAGGTTTATTTTTATTTTTTATTTTAGTTTTATATTTTATTTTATTTTTTAGGTTTAGGTTTTATTTTTTATTTTCAGGTTTACGTTTAGGTTTTCATTTTATTTTCTTAGGTTTAAGTTTTAGTTTTTAATTTTAGGTTTATTTTTACATTTTGTTTTTTAGTTTAGGTTTAGACTAATTTTTAGTTTATTTATTTTTATTTAATTTAGGGTTTAGGTTTAGTTTAGTTTAGGTTTAGGTTTTATTTATTTTAGTTTAGGATTAGGTTTATTTTATTTTCTTTATTTTCTGTTTAAGTTTTTTTTCTAGGTTAGGGTTTAAATTTTTTTTTATTTTTTTTATTTTTAGGTAATATTTTTATGTTTATTTTTAGGTTTATGTATTTGTTTAATTTTTATTTTATTTTATTTTATTTTTGTTTATTTATTTATATTTTATGTTTAATTTTTATTTTATTTGGGTTTTCTATTTTTAGGTTTATATTATTTTTTAGTTTAGTTTAGGTTTTTATTTATTTTATTTTAGTTTAGTTTTTCTTTTTATTTTATTTTAGTTTAGTTTTTATTTTTATTTTATTTTATTTTATTTTTAGGTTTAGGTTTAGGTTTAGGTTTTAGTTTAGGTTTTTATTTATTTTATTTTATTTATTTTATTTAGGTTTAGGTTTTATATTAAAATTATTTTTAGGTTTCTAGGTTTTTAGGGTTTATGGTTTAGGGTTTAGTGTTTAGGGTATGGAATTTAAGGTTTTTTTTTTTTTGGGGAACCCCATGTAGGAGAATTTTATTGCCATAAAAAGAGGGTTACAAGGTCCTTAAAGGGGATAAACTCATATTGCTCAAGAGATACTGAGTAAATCCCTTATCTAAGTATAGCCAAAAGCAAAAGAAAAAAATAAAGCAATCAAAAGATACAAATTGATTAACATAATAAGCTGGTGGAAGATTAGGGCCAATGTTCTGCAGGATGGGAGAATGCATGACACTCTGGAGCAAACCTACAAGAGGATAAGAAGCACGCAAGAATGTAACAGAGAAAAGTTAGAGCGATTAAGGTATCTGAGACAAAATGATAACCGAAAATTGCATAATGATAGTAAGAGTTGTGATAGAGAAGGCTCGGGCTCTCACACCAAGTTGGAGATGCAAATATGAGCATCAGACTTGTGAGAAGGGTTACATCACAAGAGCTACTACCAAACCAAAGGGAGTGAAATCGTCACCATCATAGCCAACAAACTGTATTGCATCCATTTGATAAAAGTCTTGATATCCTTGACTGCAATTATAATCAAATACATGGTAGAGAGAGAATAAGCAAAAGTCGAAGAAAGGGGTTCCCATCACGGAAATAAGACCGATATAAGACACCATGTCAAAGAATGCCCGGCCCAAGAAGATCATCGATACAACATTAGGTAGCTCACTATAAAACAACCCATTCGGATAGAGCATGATAGGGTTTGAATATGAATTAGTTAAGAGCATCGTGTAGGTGCATTAGTCTAACAATGGTAGGGAAAAGATAAGAGAGGCAAGAATTAAAATGGTTTTAGGCACTACAAAGCCCATAAGCGAAACAATAGAAAATCAACACCACATTTGGGGAATTAAGTAAGGCGCAAGAAACCAAAAGTCGACAAACCCCATCCCATTAACCACATGCATAAGTCGGGAAACGACAAGTTGGCCATAAAACCTCTCTCCATCGAGTAGACATTGCCATCGGAATAACCAAGTAGGTAGAGCATAAAAATAGGTATCTCGGAAGGCGGAAGGACAACAATCACCAAAACCATCGAACAACAATGTCATGAACATAGGGAAATCCAAACAACTAGGATGGAGCCAACATAGGAGTCCTAAAGATCCAAGATAGCAAATATCCAAGACAAGAAACAACCAGCTAGAGAACAAAAACTAGCAAGCTTGCCATAAAGCCACCCATCCAGGATAAACATTGCAATAGATACAAATTTAACTGAACGAAGTTGAAGAAAATAGCAGCAGATAACCACTAAATTAAGATGATATGCATATAATAAACCATTAAGAGGGTTCAAGGCAAAGTCCACTAAGAAATCAACAACTTTAATAGAGAGTTGCTGAGCAAAACAAACCAAAACTCTAGAGGCAGCATGTAGAGTATTCAGTATAACAACAACCAAGGCGGTTGATACCAACAAGGCGGCCAAGAGTCCACCAAAAGCATATGTAAAGATCCAAATAATCAAATAAAAATCATAGGGATCGATGATTATGAGAAGTGGGAAAAAATAGATCAGAGCAATTGATAAACATAGTGAAAATCAAAAAATAGGGAATAGATAATAATCACAAAGTCCACCAGCTGGTCAAAGAGCCCTAAAGTCCAAAAGCCAATGATGGTAGCAAAAAGGTTCAAAGGATAATAAGAAGAAAACACCTTCCAGATAAAGCAGATCAAGGTAGCAGTAAAACCTACAACCACATAGTCGGAGCTACAACTCCAGTTGCAGCATTTAGAACCAAAAATCGGATAATCCAGATCAACAAACAACCAAGAGAGCAAGGCAGCAACTGTCCATAGTACCAACCTGAGCATTGCATATTTGCACCAACCTAAGCGAACATGGTGATAGAGACAACAATAGATAATGTAGATCACAACAATCAGAGACAAGAGCGATGTAAAATAGCAGCATTCCAAAAGCGGTAAAGAAGTTAATGCAACATTGGAACCCACCAGAAGAAAAATCAAAAAATGGATTTAAATGAATATCAACATTAGAATCTAGAAAAAGCAAGATAGCAGGTAACCAAGGCAAAAACCAGCCAAGACAGCAACACTTAAGACAACGCAACACTTAAGACAACAACATCCAAGACAGGAAGGGACAGCAAGTTGGCCATAAAACTTCTCCATGCCATATTTAATAACCAAGTATATAGAGCATAAAAATAGGTATCTGGAAGGCAGCAACCAGATTCACCAAAACCATCGAACAATAATGTCGAACAACTAACAACATAGGACCAAGTCCTACAACCGGGATGGAGCCAACATAGGAGCCCTGAAAAGCCAAGACAGCAAATATCCAAGACAAGAAATAACTAGCTAGAGAACAAAAACTAGCCAGCTTGCCATAAAGCCACCCATCTAGGATAAACATTGCAATAGATACAGGTTTAACTAAAAGAAAATAGAGAAAATAACAACAGATAAAGTAGATCAATGAATTAAGGTGATATGCATATAATAAACCATTAAGGGGGTTCAAGGCAAAATCAACCAAGCAATCAACAACTTCAATAGAGAGTTGTTGAGCAAAATAAACCAAAACCCGAGACGGATAGAGTATTAGTCCTTCACAACAAGGCAATTGATACCAACAAGCTGGCCAAGAGTCCACCCAAAAGCATAGGTAAAGATCCAAATAATCAAATAAAAAATAACCGATATCTGTTCGATGGAAACAGAACCAAGTGGGAAAAAATAGGCGAAAAATAGCGGTAGCCAATTGATAAAAGCAAAATAGTGAATCAAAAAATAGGAAACATATATTAATCACAAAGTCCACCAGCTGGTCAAAAGGCCCTAAAGACCAAATACCAACAATGGTAGCAAAAGGGTTCAAAGGATAATAAAAAGAAAAAACCTTCTAGATAAAGCAAATCAGGGTAGCAGAAAAACCTACAACCACATTATAGGCTAACAGAGAAGCCATTAAGGGAATCCAAACCTACAAGGAAATAATAAAATAAAATAGGAAATAACAAAAGCAGCGGGTTGGGAAAAAGGTTGTCAAAGACAAACAGCAAGACAACACCAAAATCACCCTGCTGAAATAGATAAATAACCCCAACAATAGCTTGCTGGATATAAGACAGTAACCAGACCATCCAACAACCAAGAAATAAAAAATAGTTGCAAATTCAAAACCAACCATTCAAATTATGCATAAGTAAATTCCCAAATAGTTAATGAAGTGGTCTGGCTAAGACTAGCTGAACCAGGAAATAAATAACAGCAGCAGGTGAAAACAGCATCATCCCAATTGTTAGTAGCACAAACATTATATAAAGGCAGATGATCCAACAGCCTACAGGACACAGAATAGCCTGAAATCCAATAGCCATAGATTAAAACAAGATTAGCCTACAAGACAGTGAATCCAGAAATCCAACAGTTATAGCTTAAAACAACACTACAATGATTGCAACCATAGGGTAAGCCAATAAAAAGAAGTGGGGCAACAGAGCCACCATAGGGGTTGAAAAAAGTCTCATCAATGAGATCCTCTAGGACAAAAAAGAGCAGGTTAGCAGTAGAAATATCATCCTCAGAGAAATCATACTGAGTGAAAATTAATAAATAATTCCAAACATAGGATAAGCCATTAAAGAGCAAAGGAGCACAAAGAAATAGACCAGTAGCAAGAGCCACAGCATCAGGAATATTGGAAATCAGGAAATAATTCCAAATCTGCAGAGAAAGATTTTAACCGATGTTGCATCTATTATTCTGATATGAAGGTAAGGTTATGAAGCATAGGAAGCGGCAAGACCCAAAACCTCTTCATGCGGAAAAATAAAATAAAAGATAACTCCAAATAAAAAAAAACGCTCAAAGGCGGACAAAGAGAATATCTAATAGGGGATACAAGCAACATTTCAAAAGCCAGCCACCAATCATTATTAGCTAAAATCCAACAACCTAACAGTAAATCTTCAAAATAAATATTGTAACCAGCGTAATGAACACTAATATAATGCATAGAAACAACATAGGTAACTAAGATGCTCCAAGCAGTAATATCTTTGAGAAATAGCCGGTTGCAATAAATAATGGTAGTAGCTAAACCCATCATGATAAATATCTCCCTCCAGTAATGATTGTTATAAAACCAATAGTAGCTGACACGTAGCTCAACAAAATTCCAATGCAAGATATTAGTATGCACATAGCTCAACAGCAGCCCTTTGTCAGTGTAAATGCCGAAAGAAGTGAGCCACGTCAAGGCAAGAAATAATATCCGTGTGAAACATCCACGAAGACCTAAAAGGAAGCAGAAAGCCATAAAGTAAAGAGGCATACAGAAAACAGGAATGGAAACATCAAAAGGTAGATTAAGTTCGAGATAAGGAAACACGAGTTGTCCAAGTTAACCACACGCAAGTGTTTTTAAGGTGAGTTGATTAAAGAAGATGATACCATCGGATCTAGCACCCAGATTGGCAAGGTAGTCGACAACATTTCCTTCATGCCAAACATGAGTGATGTTAAAATTGATTGGGAAAGAAGAGCTCTAGTTTGCTTGAGGAGGTATTCAAGTCTTTGCTCATCTTAATGGAGGTCAAAAGATCAATCAGCAGAATAGCATCCACCTCAATCCAAATATTGAGCCAGCCATTTTGGAGGCAAATCTCAAGAGCTTTGAAGACTGCCATAAGCTCAGAAAATGGGACAGTGCAGGAATTAAGAAGATAAGTAAAAGCACATAGTACTATACCTTTAGAGTTCCTGAAAATGCCACCACAACCAAAGCCATTATGAGAGACAGAGCCATCAGTATTGATTTTAATAATATGGTCAAGAGGTTTTTTCCAATAGACAATCTTGTCATTTCGACAGTAAGGTTGATCCAGCAGGTTAATGCCCAGTTTATTGGCCATAAATTTACAGCCTTTGAATTATCTGTAATGAATGAGATTGGCTTTAAACATGTCATGAATTTTGTTTTTAGTTCTAGCAATAATCCTCACGTGGTTCATAGGGATCCCATGGTGTTTTGCATCATTACGGTCCATCCATATGAACCAGATAAGAGTGATAACAATGATAACTTTAATGTGACCTTTAATAGTATTATCAAAATAGATTTCAAGAAGTTGATATAAAGTAAGAGAGCCATTGAAATTGGCAGTGTTAAAAAGATCATCATACCAAATCCAAAGTTTAGAAGCAATGACCCCATTAACAAAACATGATTAACATTCTCAATATAGAAATAGCATTGACATTTAGAGGGTAAGTGGAACCCTTTACCCCAACAAGGAATCAAGGATAAAATTTTTGAATATGCCAAGTAAGACGAGAATAAGAAGTAGGGATATTGTTATTCCAAAGTTTGGAGAATACATAGGAGGAATCATGAGTATCTTTAATGTGGAGCCACACATTTTTGAGGTTGAAATCACCATTATGAGAGAGCTTAAAGAGAATCTGATCTTGATTGTGTGGAGTGATAGGAATAGTAGTAACCATATTCAAGAAAGTAAAAGGGATAAAATCAGCAAGCTTACTATTGTTCCACTTATTGTTATGCCAGAAAGAGTTTACTCTAATAGTGAAAGTGGAATGGGTGGATATTAAGTCATTAATGGATCCGCATCCACTCCAGTTATCTTGCCAAAAGAAAGAGGCGCTAGAGTTAATGCCCCAAAAAATTAAGGATTCTGCATCCCATTTAACAGAACAAAGTCTTTTCCACACAGGAGAGTCAAAGGGACAAATGAGGGGTGCTTACCCCACGACAATATTTAGTCATGAAATTAGCCCAAAGACTATGATTACTCCTAAAATTCCACCGAGTTTATAGGAAAAGGCATTGATAGCTTCTTTTATGGATTTACAACCAAGACCACCTGTGCCACAACTTTTAAACCAAGAGGTCCAGTGCATTTTTTTAGAAGGTATTTGGGAAAAATTTATTTAGGAGACAGTCAATTCTGTTGATGCTAGAAATGGTCTGCACAATGGTTTGGATGAGATATAAAGGCATGGAATTAAGAGTGCTCTTAATCAAGGTTAGCCTACCACCAAAAGAGTGTAAATGAAATTCCCAAACCAAAATTTTATTAGAAATTTTCTGAATAAGGTCATCAAAAAGATGAGATCTTTTCTGGCCTTTAAAAAGCCAGATAATTAATGGGAAGTTGACTTTGCTTAAAATTAGTAATTTTGGAGATTTGAATGAGTCTATTGGTAGGAATCTTAGCTGAGGGAATAAAATAGCATTTTCTTTCATTAAGGAAGAGACCACTAACTTTGCCAAAATCATTTAAGAGATTCTTAATAGTTTTAACATGTTGAAGGGAGGCATTGCGAAGATTATAAAATCATCGAAAGCTAAGGTGAGAAATAGGAAACCACCATGAGTTTTAAAACCATGTTAGGTTTTACTAAAAGATCATTGAGGCTTCTCGAAAGATATTCAACAGCAATGATAAAAAGAGAAGGAGAAAGAGGGTCACCTTGATGCAAACCATGGCTCGAAGAAAAGAAACCAAGGGACTCACCATTTAAGATAACAGAAAACAAGACATTAGTGATACAACTTTTTATAAGCTGGATAAAATTATCAGAGAAACCAAACAAATGTAAGATTCGAAAGAGGAAATCTCATGAGAGGTTGTCAAAGGCTTTAGAGATGTCCAGTTTGAAAAGCATATTACCTCCTCTGGAAGAAACATCATTGTCATGGACCAGCTCTTGAGCGAGAAGAATATTATTAGATATGGCTCTATTTTTAATGAAACCAGTTTGGTTAGGGGAGATGATTTTATGGAGCAAGGCTAATCTATTATTAATTAATTTAGCTATGAGTTTTGGAAAAGGTACAAAGACTAATAGGTCTAAAATAGATTGATTTGATGGTTTTGGGAATAAGGATAATAGAAGTACTTGAAAAATATCTAGGAATAGAGCTGCCATCAAAGAAATCAATAACAACATTAACAAGATCAGATTTAATAAAGGCCAATAATCTTTGAAAGAAATGAGTAAAACCATCGTCGACAAGATGTTCATGCTATTGAGAGTACTACTAATCTTCACTTCCGAGGGACGCATAGTGAGCAAATGGTTATCCTCATTGCTAATCATAGAAGGGATTAGATGGGTATTGGAGGGCGTATCTAATGAAGGATTAGAATTTATGAGTCATTAATTTCATTGTTATCAATTATCCAGCCATCATTAGGGTTCTTAATTTTCTTAATCGAGTTTAGAGCTTTCCGTTTATTACAAATAGCATGAAAATACCTAGTGTTTCTATCGCCATCAGTAATATGTTTGCTAGCGGCTTTTTGATGCCAATAGGTTTCCTCCATATTTTGGTAATTAATCAAACTATCTTTGGCAATGCTCAACTCATCAAGCTTCTTTGGGGTGGATTAAGACGACCTCTTCAAGAGAACAAACCACTTGTTCCATAGCTTTAAGATTGGTAAAAGATTTTAAAATATGCTTGTTCCACCAATTGAGGTTTTGTTTAAGCCTCTTGAGCTTAAAACCAAATCATGCCTTTGCAATTATCAGGGTGAGCGAAGCCATCCAATTAGTGAAAATAACATTAGTGAAATCATCATGTTGGGTCCACATATTTTGGAAATGAAAAGGTGAGGGAGTAGAAGGATTAAGGGGAGGAGTTTTGATAGAGATCAAAAGAAGAGCATGATCAGACAAAGTTCTGCTCAAATGTTCAATAGAAGTAAGAGGCCATTGATTGATCCAAAGAGAATTAAAGAGGGTCCTGTCAATACGCTGCCAAAGTCTAGAGTTATGCCACATGTAATCAGACTCTAAAAACCAATGTCAATCAGTTGCTAGGATCATAGAGAAGTCTTCCATGGAATGGAGGTTTGGAGAACATCCTCCCCTCCTTTTGAAGAAGTAAATGATAGTCACCTCCAACCAACTAGGGTAGGGTAACTGAGGAGGCCAAGGTTATTAGATGATTCCAAAGGATGTTCCTACCGGCTCTATTACAAGAAGCATAGATAAAGGAGCCAAAAGCTGAAAACTCACCTAATAAGATTTTGACATTAACCAATTGATCAAGATCATCAATGATGGAAATGGTGATTAAATTATTCCAAAAACTCCAAATTTTATTATTAAGATTGAAGAAGAAATTTTGAAATCTAAGCGATCTAGCAACATGGGAAATCTTGGAAGAGTTAATGAAAGGCTCAATAATAACAAGAAGTTTGATGTTATGAGAAGAGCTCTAACAGTTCGGACAGAGTGTCCCACAACCCCAGATATTCCAAATAAGAAAATTGATCATAATAAAAAATCCAAAAAAAATGATAAAGAAAGAAAATGGAAAAAGGAAGAGAGGAGGACAAAATTATTTGTGAGGTGTAAGAGAAGAACGGGTGGTTCTAGTGAAGTTATTATTAGTCATTTTGGCTTTATAAGATTTTTTTTAATAATAGTTTGGAAAGGTCTATCAGAATCCAAAGTATTTCCATCAAAAAGGGATTGGTTTTGGTATCCGAGAATGGAGGCGATGTCTCAATGTTTTAGTAGTGGTGATTTCTCCTTCTTGATTATGAGCTAGAATGAGAAATTTGGGATAGCAGTATCACTCGAAGTACAAGGGGAGGTTCTTGCACCATTAATATTACAAATAACATTTTCATTGCCATGATGCATATTCAGATTGTGGTCTGACACCAAAGGATCTACATTATTTTGATCCAATATAATCTTTCCATTCAGATTGTCATTAAGATTCAAATGAAGCAAAAGTTTGTCATGAGAAGCCAAATTATTGGAAGTAGGAGTAGTGCTAGGTAAGTTATCATTAGTTTTACACACACCTCTAGTAGTATTTATACCAAGGTCGAATGTTTTCATTAGACAAATCATTCGGTAGTAAAGGGGTAGGTGTAGGAGGATGAAATCCATTATGAGTAACTTTAGGCATATAAGCTAACTTATTGGTTTTCCCAGTTCCAAGAAAGGTATTAGTGTCCTGTGATATATTCTTTTTAAGGTTAGGGTGTAACACAAAGCATTCAGAGTTATCATGGCCATGAATCTTACAGTGAGAGCAAAAGACAGGGAAATTTTCAAATTCAACTTTCTGGTTATATCTGAATTTTTCTAAACCAATCCAAACTTCTTTGGGGTATTTTTTGGTAATGTCAATCTCAACCAAGATGCGTGCAATAGATGGCCGAGATCTAGCGGCGGTGGCTTGATCAATTTGAAGGGGTCTACCAAATAGAGCTCCAACCGCAAACAGAACTTGGTGAGTAACATAGTGAATTCTCATGTTGGGAAAAGCAAGCCATAGAGGGACAATAGGGGATTCTTATTTGACATCAAAGAGGGGTGACCATTTCAAGAGCCGCATTTGACAATTATACACAAAATAGGAGTAACGAGCAAAGACTTGAGAATAATCTAAATCATTTGATAACTGAATGAGGATATGTCAAGGATCAATCAGCCCAATAGTGAAGACTCCCGAAAGCTTTAAGCTATGGAAGAAAGATTTGATATTATCTAGAGTAGGGCATCGTAAAGAGAATTTACCAACCTAAGAGAATTCAAAAGGCTTAGCTAATTTCTCCACATCACTGACACATGATGAGCACAATCCACAAAAGAGGTTGAAATTAAGTTAGAGGCATTAGAGTTAGGGATCTTACACGAAAGAGCATCCTTAAAGGACTTGATAGAAGCGCGTCGGATGCAATCGGATCGAATACCTTTAGGTGGAGGTTAAGCGGCATCCAGAGCCGAAGTTTGATTGCGTGGAGAGCGATGCCTCTGCCATTGAACGTTCCGATTAGAATCACATAAACAACCAAAAGAAGCGTAAACAAGCAGTAAAACAATGATCACGATGGTGGACGAAAGCAAACCGCAGAATACGATCGGAACAATCGCAGCGGAAAATTGAGCAGGAACACAATTGGGGTGGCCCAAAATGCGACCAAACCGTAGAGAATTAGCACGGGAACACAAAATCGCCAGGAGATTTTTAGAGTTTAGGGTTTAGTGTTTTGGGGTTTGGTATGGGATTTAAGGTTTATGGTTTAAAGTTATATGTTTTAGGGTTTAGGTTTAGGGTTAAGGGTTTAGGGTTTAGGGTTTTAGGGTTTAGTGTTTAGGATTAGGGTTTTTTTTTTATTTTTTTAAATTTTTTTAATTTTCTCATTTTTTATTTTTTTTAAATTAACTAAACTTGTAGGTTTAGGTTTATTTAGTTTATTTATTTTTTTTATTTTTATTTTGTTTAGTTTATTTATTTTATGTTTATTTATTTTATTTTAGGTTTTTTATTCTATTTAATTTTTTAGGTTTAGGTTTAGGTTTATTTTTTTAGTTTAGTTTTATTTTTATTTTATATTTTAAGTTTAGGTTTTTAATTTATTTTCTTAGGTTTATGTTTTAGGTTTTTATTTGAGGTTTATTTTAAGGTTTTATTTTTAATTTAAGTTTATTTTTAGATTATCTTATTTTTTTAGTTTAGGTTTAGATTTTAGGAGGTTTTCTATTTTAGTTTAGGTTTTGGTTTATTTTATTTTTTATTTTTCATTTTTCTTAATTTAGGGTTAGGTTTTATTTTTTATTTATTTTTTGGCTTTTTTTAGGTTTATTATTTAGGTTTAGGTTTTTATTAAGTTTTATTTTAATTTTATTTTAGGTTAATTTTATTTTTTATTTTAGGCAACTTATTTTATTTAGGTTTTATTTTTTAGGTTAGTATAGGTTTTATTTATTTTATTTTAGTTAAGTTTTTATTTTTTATTTTATTTTTTTTAGGTTTAGGTTTAAGTTTAGGTTTTACTTTATGTTTTTATTTTATTTTATTTTGTCATTTCATTTTGGTTTAAATTTTTGTCTTTCTTCTATTTTTGGGTTTTAATTAGTTTAGGTTTAGGTTTTAGGTTTTAGGGTTTAGGGTTTAGTTTAGGTTTAAGTGTTTTTTTTTGGTTTAGGGTTTAGGGTTTTAGGTTTTAGGGAGGGTTTAGGGCTTAGGGTTTTGGGGGTTTAGGGCTTAGGGTTTAGTTCAAGTTCTTAGGATTTAGGGTTTTCGGTTTAGGGTTTAGGTTCTAAGTTCAGGGTTGAGGTTTTAGTTTATGGTTTTGGGTTCTTGGTTTTTTTAGAAGAAATTAAAACATTTCTTCTTTAATTAGTTTATTTACTTTGTTTTATTTATTTTAGTTTTTATTTTTTATTTTTATTTAGATTAGTTTATTTATTTTAGGTTTATTTAATTTAGTCTAAGTTTCTATTTTAGTTTTGATATTTTATTTTAGTTTATTTTTTGGATTAAGTTTAGGTTTAGGTTTTATTTTTTATTTTATGTTTAGGTTTAGGGTTTTATTTTATTTCTTTAGGTTTAGATTTTAGGTTTATTTTTAGGTTTTATTATTTTATTTAGGTTTAGGTTTATGTTTTATTTATTTTTGGTTAGTTTATTTTAGTTTATGTTTAGGTTCATCTTATTTTGTTTATTTTATTTTTATTTTATGTTTAGGTTTTTTTTTTAGTTTAGGATTTAGGTTTTACTTTTAGGTATATTTTTAGGTTTATTTAATTTTAGTTTTAGTTTTTATTTTATTTAGGTTTTCTTTTTTTTTTGTTTAGTTTAGATTTTTATTTATTTTATTTTAGTTAAGCTTTTATTTTTTATTCTATTTTCTTTTTAGGTTTAGGTTTTAGTTTATGTTTTTATTATATTTTATTTTCTTATTTTATATTTATTTATATTTTTAATTATTTTATTTTTAGGTTTTAATTAGTTTAGGTTTAGGCTTTTAGCTTTTTAGGGTTTAGGGTTTAGGGTTAGATTAAGGTTTAGGGTTTAAAGTTTAGGGTTTAGGTTTGGGGTTTAGAGTTTAGGGTTTAGGGTTTCTTTTTTTGGGTTTAGGGTTTAGGGTTTAGTGCTTAGGGTTTAAGTTTTAGGTTTTTGGGTTTTAGGTTTGAGGGTTTAGGGTTTCTGATTTTGGGTTTAGGGCTTTTAGGGTTTTTTTATTTTTTTATTTTTTTTTGTTTTTTTTTGTTTTTTTTTTGTATTTTTTATTTTTATTTTTTTTTATTTTTATTATATTATTTATTTATTTATTTATTTATTTTTTTTGGGTTTAGGGCTTTTAGGGTTTAGGGTTTAGGGTTTAGGTTTTAGGTTTAGGGTTCAGGATTTAGTTTAGTGTTGAACAAATTCAGATTTGCAACATTTCTTCTTTTGTTTAATTAATTTATATAGTTTATTTTTTATTAATTTTAGTTAGTTTTATTTTTTATTTTTATTTATGTTTATTTTTTTATTTAGTTCAGTTTACTTATTTTAGGTTTATATATTTTAGTCTAAGTTTTTTATTTTATTCTAGTTACTTTATTTTAGTTTATTTTTTTGGATTAGGCTTAGGTTTAAGTTTATTTTTTAGTTGAGTTTTATCTTTATTTTATTTTTTAAGTTTAGGTATTATTTTTTATTTTATGTTTAGGTTTAGGTTTTTATTTTATTTTTTTAGGTTTAGGTTTTAAGTTTTTATTTTAAGTTTTATTTATTTATTAGGTTTAGGTTTATTTTAATTTCTTTTAGGTTTTATTTATTTTAGTTTAGTTTATTTTATTTTAGTTTTGTTTATTTTATTTTAGGTTTAGGTTTATTTTATTTTATTTTTGGTTTAGGTTTTTTTTAGTTTAGGGTTTAGGTTTTACTTTTTAAGTTTAGGTTTTTATTTAGTATTTATATTTTATTTTACATTAAGATTTAATTTTATTTAGGTTTTCTTAAATTTCTTTTATTTTTAGTTTAATTTAGGTTTTTATTTATTTTATTTTTCTTTATTTTAGTTAGTTTATTTTTTTACTTTTAGGTTTAGGTTCAGGTTTTAGTTTAGGTTTTTATTTTAATTAAGTTTAGGTTTATTTATTTATTTTATTTTTAACTTTTATTTAGTTTAGGTTTAAGTTTTTTAGGGTTTAGGGTTTTAGGATTTAAGGGTTTAGGGTTAAGGGTTTAGTGTTTGGGTTTAGGGTTTAGGGTATACGACTTTTAGGGTTTAGTGTTTAGGGTTAGTTTAGGGTTTAGGGTTAAAGGATTTTTAGTTTTTAGGGTTTAGGCTTTAGGCTTTAGGCTTTAAAGTTTAGGGATTAGGGTTTAGGGTTTAGGGTTTAGGGTTTAAGTTTTTAAGGTTAATGATTTTATGGTTTAGGGTCCATGGTTTAGGGTTGTAAGCTTAGGGTTTATAGTTTAGGGTTTAGGGATAGTTTTAGGGTTTAGGGTTTAGGATTATGGTTTTTTTATTTCATTTATTTTTTTAATTTTTTTTAAAATTGGGTAAACTAGTAGGTTTAGGTTGATTTAGTTTATTTTTTATTTATTTTACTTTATGTTTTAATTTGATTTAGGTTTATTTTTATTTTTATTTAGTTTAATTTATTTTTTTAGCTATATTTATTTTTCTTTTATTTTTTATTTTATTTTTTAGGTTTAAGTTTTTTGTTTTTTTTAGTTTTATTTTTATTTATTCTTTTAGGATTAGGTTTTATTTATTATTATTATTTTTAGGTTTAAGTTTTTATTTCTATTTTTATAGGTTTAGGTTTTAGGTTTTTATTTTAAGTTTATTTTAGTTTTTATTTTATAGTTTAGGTTTAGATTTATTTTTAATTTCTTTTATTTTATTTAGTTTAGGGTTTAGGTTTTATTTATTTTAGTTTAGTTTATCTTATTTTAGTTTAGTTTATTTTATTTTAAGTTTAGGTTTATTTTATTTTATTTTTGGTTTAGGTTTATTTTTTGTTTAGGGTTTAGGTTTTACGTTTAGGTTTACTTTTTAAGTTTAGGTTTTTATTTAGTATTTATTTTTTATTTTACATTAAGCTTTTATTTTATTTAGGTTTTCTATTCTTAGGTTTCTTTTATTTTTTAGTTTAATTTAGGTTATTATTTATTTTATTTTTGTTTATTTTAGTTAGTTTATTTTTTTACTTTTAGGTTTAGGTTCAGGTTTTAGTTTAGGTTTTTATTTTATTTAAGTTTAGGTTAATTTTTTTATTTTATATTTAACTTTTATTTAGTTTAGGTTTAAGTTTTTTAAGGTTTAGGGTTTAGGGTTTTAGTGTTTAAGGTTATAGGGTTTAGGGTTTAATGTTAGGGTTTAGGGTTTAGGGTTTAGGGATTTTAGGGTTTAGGGTTTAGGGTTAGTTTAGGGTTTAGGGTTAAAGGATTTTTAGTTTTTAGGGTTTAGGCTTTAGGCTTTCGGCTTTAAAGTATAGGGATTAGGGTTTAGGGTTTAGGGTTTAGGGTTTAAGTTTTTAAGGTTAATGGTTTTAGGGTATAGGGTCTAAAGTTTAGGGTTGTAAACTTAGGGTATATAATTTAGGGTTTAGAGATAGTTTTAGGGTTTAGGGTTTAGGATTAGGGTTTTTTTATTTCATTTATTTTTTATTTTTAAAATTAGTAAAATTTAGGTTTGATTTGGTTAGTTTATTTTTATTTATTTTAGTTTAGTTTATTTTTTAATTTCAATTAGGTTTATTTTTATTTTTATTTAGTTTAATTTGTTTTTTTAGCTTTATTTATTTTTCTTTAGGTTTTTATTTTATTTTATTTTTTAGGTTTAGGTTTATGTTTTTTTTAGTTTAGTTTTATTTTTAATTATTCTTTTAGGATTAGGTTTTATTTTTTATTATTATTTTTAGGTTTAAGTTTTTATTTTAAGTTTATTTTAGGTTTCATTTTTTAGTTTAAATTTAGGTTTATTTTTAATTTCTTTTATTTTATTTAGTTTAGGGTTTAGGTTTTATTTATTTTAGTTTAGTTTATTTTATTTTAGGTTTAGGATTATTTTATTTTATTTTTGGTTTAAGTTTTTTTTTTTAGTTTAGGGTTTATGTTTTACTTTTAGGTTTACTTTTTAAGTTTAGGTTTTTATTTAGTATTTATTTTTTTAGTTTACATTAAGTTTTTATTTTATTTTGGTTTTCTATTCTTAGGTTTCTTTTATTTTTTAGTTTAATTTATGTTTTATTTATTTTATTTTTGTTTAGTTTAGTTAGTTTATTTTTTTTACTTTTAGATTTAGGTTCAGGTTTTTGTTTAGGTTTTTATTTTATTTAAGTTTAGGTTTATTTATTTATTTTATTGAACTTTTATTTAGTTTAGGTTTAAGTTTTTTAAGGTTTAGGGTTTAGGGTTTTAGGGTTGAAGGTTATAGGATTTAGGGTTTAGTGTTAGGGTTTAGGGTTTAGGGTTTAGGCTTTTTAGGGTTTAGGGTTTAGGGTTTAGGGTTAGTTTAGGGTTTAGGGTTTAGGGTTTAGGGTTAAAGGATTTTTACTTTTTAGGGTTTAGGCTTTAGGCTTTAGGCTTTAAAGCTTAGGGTTTAGGGTTTAGGCTTTAGGCTTTAGGCTTTAAAGCTTAGGGTTTAGGGTTTAGGGTTTAGTTTTTAAGGTTAATGGTTTTTAAGGTTAATGGTTTTAGAGTTTAGGTTTTAGAGTTTAGGGTATAGGGATTAGGGTTTCGGGTTTAGGTTTTTTGGTTTTTTAGTGTTTTTAGGGTTTAAGGTTTAGGGTTTAGGTTTCAGCTTGGGGTTTAGGGTTTAAGGTTTAATGTTTTTTTAAGTAGAGAACAAATTTAGATTCAACATTTTTTCTTTTCGATTTCATCAACCAAGTTGTCGACCAAGTTTTTGAAGATACAAGCGATAACATAGATAAAAAATAAGCACGAATAGAGCAAATCAAAAACCCTAGATAATTAGAACCGTCTCTATTGTAAAGACACAGTTCCCTTAGCAGCTGATTGGATTGGCCGTTCTTCAATTTCTCTAGTTCCCATCTGAACCACCCTTGCCTCTCGTGTAGCAGGATCTGCCATCATATCCCTGACCTATTCTTCCACCACCATCAGGGTTATAACCTTCATCGCTCCTCCCAATTTTGTAACTGCTACCTCCATTTCCACTAGCACCTCCAAATCCACTAGCTCCTCCAGTACAGTTAGGGTTTAGGGTTTAGGCTTTAGGGTTTAGGGTTTAGTGTTTAGGCTTCAGGGTTTAGGGTTTTTAGGGTTTAGGGATAGCATATGATTTAGGTTTAGTTTAGGTTTTAGGGTTTAGAGTTTAGGATTTTAAGGTTTAGGGTTTTAAGGTTTAGGGTTTAAGGTTTAATGTTTAGGGTTTAGTGTTTAGTGTTTTGGTTTAGGGTTTAGGGTTTAGGGTTTAGGGTTTAGGGTTTAGGGTTTTAGGGCTTAGGATTATTTAGGGTTTAGGGTTTAGGGTTTAAGTTTTGGGGTTTAGGGTTTAGGGTTTAGGATTTAGGATTTAGGGATTTTAGGGTTTAAGGTTTTTTTTAATTAATTTTTTTAAAATGTCTTTTTAAATTAAGTAAATGAGTAGGTTTAGGTTTATTTTATTTATTTGGTTAATTTTTTATTTATTTTATTTGATTTTATTTTTTATTTTTATTAAGGTTCATTTTTATTTTTATCTAGTTTAGTTAATTTATTTTAGGTTTATTTATTTTTGTTCAGGTTTTTTATTTTAATTTATTTGTAAGGTTTAGGTTTAGGTTTATTTTTTAGTTTAGTTTTATTTTTATTTTATTTTTTAGGACTAGGTTTATTATTTATTTTTAAGTTTAGGTTTACATTTTTATTTTAGTTTTTTATGTTTTGGTTTTAGGTTTTTAATTTAAGTTTAGGGTTTAGTTTAAACTTAGGTTTAGGTTTAGGGTTTAGGTTTATTGTTTATGGTTTAGGGTTAAGGTTTAGGTTTAGGGTTTAAGTTTAGGTTTAGGTTTAGGTTTAGGGTTTAGGTTTAGTTTTAGGTTTAGGTTTAGGGTTTCAGGTTTAGTGTTTTAAGGTTTCGGGTTTAGATAAAAAATGAGCATGCATAGAGTAAATCAAAAACCCGTAGATAAGTAGAACTATCTCTACTATTAAGACACAGATCTATAAGCACCAGATCGGATCAGTCGATCATCAATTTCTCCAGTTCCCATTAAAACCATAACCACCTCTCGAATAGCGGGATCCATCATCATATCCCCGATCTATCCCTCTGCGACTAGAACAGCTGTAACCTTCGTCGCTCCACCTGCCTCTATAACCATGACTGCTCTTACCACCACCTCCATATCCACTAGTGCCTCTAGATCCCCCACCACCACTACAAAAACTGCTGCCTCTGCCTTCGCCTCAACAGCCAGATCTAGATTTAGCCTAGTTGATGCTGATGTTCCTGTCTTTAAGGTTCTTCCAATTATTAGGGTTTTAGTTTAGGTTTTGGTTTAGGTTTATTAAGTTTTAGGGTTTAGGCTTATTTTTGTATTTATTTACTTTCTTTAGGTTTAGGTTTAGGGTTAAGTTTTTAAAGTTTAGTGTTAGGGTTTAGGGCATAGGGTTTCAGGGTTAGGGTTTAGGGTTTAGGGTTTTAGGGTTTAGGGTTAGGTTATAGGGTTTATGATTTAGTTTTTAGGCTTTAGGGTTTAGGGTTTTTAGGGTTTAGGGCTAAGGGTTTAGTGTTTAGGCTTTAGGGTTTTTCGAGTTTAGTGTTTAGGGTTTATGGTTTAGGGTTAACAGGTTTAGTTTAGGGTTTGGGGTTTTAGGGTTCAGGATTTAGGGTTTAGGGTTTGGGGATTAGGGTTTGGCTTTCGAGTTTAGGGTTTAGAGTTTGGGGGTTTATAGTTTAGGGTTTTGAATTTAGGGTTTAGGGTTCAAGGTTTAGTGTTTTATTTATTTATTTTTATTTTTCTTAAATTAAGTAAATTGGTATGTTTAGATTTCTTTAGTTTATTAAGTTTATTTCTTATTTATTTTAGTTTATTTTATTTTATATTTATATTTAGGTTTAATTTTATTTTTATTTAGTTTAGTTCATTTATTTTGGGTATATTTATTTTACTTTAGATTTTTTACTTAGTTTATTTTTTAGGTTTAGGTTTAGGTTTAGGTTTATTTTATAGTTTAGTTTTATTTTTATTTTATTTTTTAGGTTTACGATTTATTATTTATTTTTAGGTTTAGGTTTAGGATTTTAGTTTATTTTTTTAAGTTGAGGTTGTTGGTTTTTATTTTAGGTTTATTTTTAGTTTTTATTTTTTACTTTAACTTTAGGTTTATTTTTGGTTTATTTTATTTTATTTAGTTTAGGTTTAAGTTTAGGTTTTATTTATTTTAGTTTAGTTTATTTTAGTTTAGGTTTAAGTTTAACCACCATCATATCCTCGATCTCTCCCTCCGCCACCACCATGACTGTAACTTCTGTCGCTCCTCCCGCCTCAATAACCACCACCTCCATATCCACTTGCACCTCCAAATACCAAACCACCACTACAATAACTACTGCCTTTTCCTCCACCACCAGATCTTGACTAAGGTTGGTTGACGGTGATGCTCCTACCAATAAAGTTCTGCCCATTCTTAGGGTTTAGGTTTAGGTTGATTAGGTTTTAGGGTTTAGGTTTATTTTTAATTTATTTAGTTACTTTTGGCTTAGGTTTATGTTTGAGATTTAGGGTTTAGGGTTAAGGGTTAGGGTTTATGGTTTAGAGTTAAATGTTTAGGGTTTAGGGTTTAGGGTTTTGGGTTAAGGGTTTAGGATTTTAGGGTTTATGCTTTTAGTATTTTGGGTTTAGGGTTTAGGGTTTAGGATTTAGGATTTAGGGATTAGGGTTGTAGGTTTAGGGTATAGGGTTTATGGTTGTGGGTTTAGGGTTTATGGTTGATAGGTTTAGGGTTTAAGGTTTAGGGTTTAGGGTTTTAGGGTTTATGCTTTTAGGGTTTAAGGTTTAGGTTTAGGGTTAGGGTTTAGGGTATAGGATTGTAGGTTTAGGGTTTAGGGTTTAGGATTTAGTGTTTAAGATTCAGGTTTATGGTTTTTTTTTAATTAAGTAAACCGGTATGTTTAGGTTTATTTAGTTTATTTTTTATTTATTTTTGTTTATTTTTTTTTTAGTTTATTTTTTTTATTTTAATTCATTTATTTTAGGTTTATTTATTTTAGTTTAGTTTATTTATTTTAGTTTATTTTTTAGGTTTAGTTATAGGTTTATGTTTATTTTTTAGTTGAGTTTTATTTTTATTTTATGTTTTAGGTCTAAGTTTTATTTTTCAATCTTTTTTTTTAGGTTTAGGGTTTCATTTTATTCTTTTAGGTTTAGGTTTTAAATTTTTTTTTAGGTTTATTTTTAGGTTTTATTCTTTAGTTTAAATTTAGATTTATTTTTAGTTTATCTAATTTTATTAAATTTAAGTTTAGGTTTATGTTTAGTTTATTTTATATTTAGGTTTAGGTTTTATTTATTTTTAGTTTAGTTTATTTTAGTTTAGTTTTAGGTTTTTTTATCTTGTTTATTTTATTTTTATTTTAAGTTTAAAATTTTTTTTATTTTATGTTTTAGGTGTTTAGGTTTTATTTTTTTATTTATTTTTAGGTTTTATTTTTAGGTTTATTTTCTAGGTTTAGGTTTTTATTTTATTTTATTTTAGGTTAATTTTATTTTTATTTTATTTATGTTATTTACTCTTAGGTTTATTTTATTATTTTTAATTTTAGTTTTGGTTTTTATTTATTTTAATTTGTTTATTTTATTTTATTTTTAGGTTGAGATCTACATTTTAGTTTAGGTTTTTATTTTATTTTATTTTTTTATTTTATTTAAGTTTAGGTTTTTTTATATATTTTATTTTTTGGTTTTATTTAGTTTTGGTTTAGATTTTTAGGTTTTTTTGGTTTAGGCTTTAGGGTTTAGGGTTTTATGGTTTTGGTTTTTAGGGTTTAAGGTTTAAGGTTAGGGTTTAGGGTTTAGAGTTTAGTGTTTAGGCTTGAGGGTTTAGGGTTAGCTTAGGGCTTAAAGTTTTTTTTTAAATTAAGTAAACTAGTAGGTTTAGGTTATTTAGTTTAATTTATTTTTTATTTTATTTAATTTACATTTTTTATTTCATTTTATTTTTTTAGGTTTAGCCTTCTTTTTTAGTTGAATATTGTTTGTATTTTATCTTTTAGATTTAGGTTTTAGTTTTTATTTTTATGTTTAGGTTTATGTCTTTTTATTATTTTTTTAGGTTTAGGTTTTAGGTTTTTATTTTAAGTTTATTTTTAGATTTAATTTTTTGGTTTGGGTTTAGGTTTATTTTTAGTTTAATTTCTTTTATTTAGTTTAGGTTTAGGTTTAGTTTTACTTTATTTTAGGTTCAAGGTTTAGGGTTAATTTAGGGTTTAGGGTTTAGGGTTTGGGGTTTAGGATTTAGGATTTAGGTTTTAGGATTTAGGGTTTAGGGTTTAGGGTTTAGGGTTTTAGGGTTTAGGATTTAGGGTTTAGGATTTAGGGTTTAGGGTTTAGAATTTTTATGGTTTAGGGTTTAAGGTTTAGGGTTTACAGTTTAGGTTTGAGGTTTAGGGTTCGAGTTTTAGTTTAAGAGGATTTTCATATATATAAATATATATATATATATATATATATATATATATATATATATATATATATATATATATATATATATATATATATATATATATATATATATATATATATATATATATATATATATATATATATATATATATATATATATATATATATATATATATTAGCAGAATAAATTCACTCAACATCTCTTCTTTATTTCATCAACCAAGTAACACAAAAGTTTTCTTAGATACAAGTGATGACATAAATCAAAAATGAGCATATAGAGCAAATCGAAATAACTAGAACCATTTTTATTGTAAAGACATAGTTCCATAAGCAGCAGATTGGATCGGCCATTCTTCAATTTCTGCAGTTCCCACCATAACCACCCCAACCTCTCCAGTAGCGGGATACACCATCATATCTCCAATCTCTCCCTCCGCCACCACAATGATTGTAACCTCCGTCACTCCTCCCACCTCCATAACCACCACTTCTCGGACCACCACCTACATATCCACTAGCACCTCTAAATCCCCCACCATCATTGTGATAACTCTCATCTCAGCCAGCACCGCTAGGTCAAGACTGACGCGGGTTGATGGTGTTGTTCCTGCCATCAAGGTTCTTCCCATTCTTAGGGTTTAGGTTTAGGTTTATTAGGTTTTACAGTTTAGGTTTATTTTTTAATCAATTTAGTTACTTTAAATTTAGGTTTAGTATTTGAGATTTAGGGTTTAGGGTTTAGGGTTAGGATTTAGCATTTAGGATTTAGGATTTAGGGTTTACGATTTTAGGATTTATGCTTTTAGGGTTTAGGGTTTTTTAGTGTTTAGGGTTTAAGGTATAGGGTATAGGGTTTAGGGTTGTAGGTTTAGGGTTTTGGGTTTAGTGTTAATTTCAGGGTATAGGGTTTAGGGTTTAAAGTTTAGTGTTCTTTTTTTATTAATTAAGTAAACTGGTAGGTTTAAGTTTATTTAGTTTATTTTTAAATTATTTAGTTTATTTTATTATTTATTTTTATTTAGGTTTATTTTTTATTTTTATTTAGTTTAGTTTATTTATTTTAGTTTACAATTTTTATTTTAGTTTTTTTTTGGTTCCGGTTTAGGTTTATTTTAATTTTTTATTTTAGTTTTATATTTTATTTTATTTTTTAGGTCTAGGTTTTATTTTTTATTTTCAGGTTTACATTTAGGTTTCATTTTATTTTCTTAGGTTTAAGTTTTAGTTTTTAATTTTAGGTTTATTTTTACATTTTGTTTTTTAGTTTAGGCTTAGACTAATTTTTAGTTTATTTTATTTTAGTTAATTTAGGGTTTAGGTTTAGTTTAGTTTAGGTTTAGGTTTAGGTTTTATTTATTTTAGTTTAGGATTAGGTTTATTTTATTTTCTTTATTTTATGTTAAAGTTTTTTTTCTATGTTAGGGTTTAAATTTTTTTTTATTTTTTTTATTTTTAGGTAATATTTTTATGTTAATATTTTAGGTTTATGTATTTGTTTAATTTTTATTTTATTTTATTTTATTTTTGTTTATTTATTTTTATTTTATATTTAGTTTTTATTTTATTTGGGTTTTCTATTTTTAGGTTTATATTATTTTTTAGTTTAGTTTAGATTTTTATTTATTTTATTTTAGTTTAGTTTTTCTTTTTATTTTATTTTAGTTTAGTTTTTATTTTTATTTTATTTTATTTTATTTTTAGGTTTAGGTTTAGGTTTAGGTTTTAGTTTAGGTTTTTAATTATTTTATTTTATTTATTTTATTTTGGTTTAGGTTTTATATTAAAATTATTTTTAGGTTTTATTTAGTTTAGGTTTAGGTTTCTAGGTTTTTAGGATTTATGGTTTAGGGATTAGTGTTTAGGGTATGGGATTTAAGGTTTTTGGTTTAAGGTTATATGTTTTAGGGTTTAGGTTTAGGGTTAAGGGTTTAGGGTTTTAGGGTTTAGGGTTTAGGATTAGGGTTTTTTTTATTTTTTTTTATTTTTTTAATTTTCTCATTTTTTATTTTTTTTTTTAAATTAACTAAACTTGTAGGTTTAGGTTTATTTAGTTTATTTTTTATTTTGATTTAGGTTTCTTTTTATTTTTATTTTGTTTAGTTTATTTATTTTATGTTTATTTATTTTAGTTTAGATTTTTTATTCTATTTAATTTTTTAGGTTTAGGTTTAGGTTTATTTTTTTTAGTTTAGTTTTATTTTTATTTTATATTTTAAGTTTAGGTTTTTAATTTATTTTCTTTGGTTTATGTTTTAGGTTTTTATTTGAGGTTTATTTTAAGGTTTTATTTTTTAGTTTAAGTTTATTTTTAGATTATCTTTTTTTTTTTTAGTTTAGGTTTAGATTTTAGGTTTAGGTTTATTTATTTTAGTTTAGGTTTTTGGTTTATTTTATTTTATTTTAGGTTTTCATTTTTCTTAGTTTAGGGTTAGGTTTTATTTTTTATTTAATTTTTTGCTTTTTTTAGGTTTATTATTTAGGTTTAGGTTTTTGTTAAGTTTTATTTTAATTTTATTTTAGGTTAATTTTATTTTTATTTTCACTTTATTTTATTTAGGTTTTTTATTTTTTAGGTTAGTATAGGTTTTTATTTATTTTATTTTAGTTAAGTTATTATTATTTATTTTATTTTCTTTTTTAGGTTTAGGTTTAAGTTTAAGTTTACTTTATGTTTTTATTTTATTTTATTTTGTTATTTCATTTTGGTTTAAATTTTTGTCTTTCTTTTATTTTTGGGTTTTAATTAGTTTAGGTTTAGGTTTTTAGGTTTTTAGGGTTTAGGGTTTAGGGTTAGCTTAGGGTTTAGGGTTTAAAGAGTTTTTTTGGTTTAGGGTTTGGGGTTTAGGTTTTAGGTTTTAGGGGATAGGGTTTAGGGCTTAGGGTTTAGTTCAGGTTTTTAGAATTTAGGGTTTTTGGTTTAGGGTTTAGGTTCTAAGTTCACGGTTGAGGTTTTAGTTTATGGTTTTTGGGTTCTTGGTTTTTTTTAATTAGTTTAAAACATTTCAAATTTAAAACATTTCTTCTTTTGTTTAATTAGTTTATTTACTTTTTATTTATTTATTTTAGTTTATTTTATTTTTTATTTTTTTTAGATTAGTTTATTTGTTTTAGGTTTATTTAATTTAGTCTAAGTTTTTATTTTAGTTTAGATATTTTATTTTAGTTTATTTTTTGGATTAAGTTTAGGTTTAGGTTTTATTTTTTATTTTATGTTTAGGTTTAAGTTTTTATTTTATTTTTTTAGGTTTAGGTTTTAGGTTTATTTTTAGGTTTTATTTTTTTATTTAGGTTTAGGTTTATGTTTTATTTATTTTTGGTTAGTTTATTTTAGTTTATCTTTAGGTTCATTTTATTTTGTTTATTTTATTTTTATTTTAGGTTTTGGTTTTTTTTTAGTTTAGGATTTAGGTTTTACTTTTAGGTATATCTTTTAGGTATATTTTTAGGTTTATTTAATTTTAGTTTTAGTTTTTATTTTATTTAGGTTTTCTTTTTTTTTTTGTTTAGTTTAGGTTTTTATTTATTTTATTTTAGTTAAGTTTTTATTTTTTATTCTATTTTCTTTTTAGGTTTAAGTTTTAGTTTATGTTTTTATTATATTTTATTTTCTTATTTTATATTTGTTTATATTTTTAATTATTTTATTTTTAGGTTTTAATTAGTTTAGGTTTAGGCTTTTAGCTTTTTAGGGTTTTGGGTTTAGGGTTAGTTTAAGGTTTAAGGTTTAAAGTTTAGGGTTTAGGTTTGGGGTTTAGGGTTTATGGTTTCTTTTTTTGGGTTTAGGGTTTAGGGTTTAGTGCTTAGGGTTTAAGTTTTAGGTTTTTGGGTTTTAGGTTTGAGGGTTTAGGGTTTCTGGTTTTGGGTTTAGGGGTTTTAGGGTTTTTTAATTTTTTTGTTTTTTTTTGTTTTTTTTTTGTTTTTTTTATTTTTATTTTTATTTTTATTTTTTTTATTTTTATTATATTTTTTATTTATTATTTATTTATTTTTTTATTTATTTATTTTTTTTTGGGTTTAGGGCTTTTAGGGTTTAGGGCTTAGGGTTTAGGTTTTAGGTTTAGAGTTCAAGTTTTAGTTTAGTGTTTAGGATTTTTGGTTTTTTTTAATAGAGAACAAATTCAGATTTGCAACATTTCTTCTTTGTTTAATTAGTTTATATAGTTTATTTTATTAATTTTAGTTAGTTTTATTTTTATTTTTTATGTTTATTTTTTTTATTTAGTTCAATTTACTTATTTTAGGTTTATATATTTTAGTATAAGTTTTTTATTTTATTTTAGTTACTTTATTTTAGTTTATTTTTTTGGATTAGGCTTAGGGTTAAGTTTATTTTTAGTTAGTTTATTTTATTTTATTTTTTTTTAAGTTTGGTAGTATTTTTTTTATTTATGTTTAGGTTTAGGTTTTCATTTTATTTTTAGGTTTAGGTTTTAAGTTTTTATTTTAAGTTTTATTTTTTTATTAAGGTTTGGGTTTATTTTTAATTTCTTTTATTTTATTTAATTTAGGGTTTAGGTGTTATTTATTTTTGTTTAGTTTATTTTATTTTGGTTTTGTTTATTTTATTTTAGGTTTAGGTTTATTTTATTTTATTTTTGGTTTAGGTTTTTTTTAGTTTAGGGTTTAGGTTTTACTTTTTAAGTTTAGGTTTTTATTTAGTATTTATATTTTTATTTTACATTAAGTTTTAATTTTATTTAGGTTTTCTATTCTTAGGTTTCTTTTATTTTTTAGTTTAATTTAGGTTTTTATTTATTTTATTTTTGTTTATTTTAGTTAGTTTATTTTTTACTTTTAGGTTTAGGTTCAAGTTTTAGTTTAGGTTTTAATATTATTTAAGTATAAGTTTATTTATTTATTTTATTTTTAACTTTTATTTAGTTTAAGTTTAGGTTTTTTAGGGTTTAGGGTTAAGGGTTTTGGGTTTTAGGGTTTAGGGTTTAATGTTAGGGTTTATGGTTTAGGGTTTAGGGTTTTTAGGGTTTAGGGTTTAGGGGTTAGGGTTTAGGGTTAAAGGATTTTTAATTTTTAGGGTTTAGGCTTTAGGCTTTAAAGTTTAGGGATTAGGGTTTAGGGTTTAGTGTTTAGGATTAGGGTTTTTTTATTTCATTTATTTTTTTTATTTTTTTAAAATTGAGTAAACGAGTAGGTTTGGGTTGATTTAGTTTATTTTTTATTTATTTTAGTTTAGTTTATTTTTTCATTTTATGTAGGTTTTTTTATTTTTATTTAGTTTAATTTGTTTATTTTAGCTTTATTTATTTTTCTTCAAGTTTTTATTTTATTTTATTTTTTAGGTTTAGGTTTATGTTTTTTTAGTTTAGTTTTATTTTTATTTATTCTTTTAGGATTAGGTTTTAGTTTTTATTATTATTTTTAGGTTTAAGTTTTTATGTTTATTTTCTTAGGTTTAGGTTTTAGGTTTTTATTTTAAGTTTATTTTAGGTTTTATTTTTTAGTTTAGGTTTAGGTTTATTTTTAATTTCTTTTATGTTATTTAGTTTAGGGTTTAGGTTTTATTTATTTTAGTGTAGTTTATTTTATTTTAGTTTAGTTTATTTTATTTTAGGTATAAGTTTATTTTATTTTATTTTTGGTTTAGGTTTTTTTTTAGTTTAGGGTTTAAGTTTTACTTTTAGGTTTACTTTTTAAGTTTAGGTTTTTATTTAGTATTTATTTTTTTATTTTACATTAAGTTTTTATTTTATTTAGGTTTTCTATTCTTAGATTTTTTTTATTTTTTAGTTTAATTTAGGTTTTTATTTATTTTATTTTTCTTTATTTTAGTTAGTTTATTTTTACTTTTAGGTTTAGGTTCAGGTTTAGTTTAGGTTTTATTTTTAGTTTAGGTTTATTTATTTATTTTATTTTTAACTTTTATTTAGTTTAGGTTTATGTTTTTTAGTGTTTAGGGTTTAGGGTTTTAGGATTTAAGGTTTTAGGGTTTAGGGTTTAGTGTTAGGGTTTAGGGTTTAGGGTTTACGGCTTTTAGGGTTTATGGTTTAGGGTTTAGGGTTTAGGGTTAGTTTAGGGTTTTTAGTTTTTAGGGTTTAGGCTTTAGGCTTTAGGCTTTAAAGTTTAGGGATTAGGGTTTAGGGTTTAGGGTTTAGGGTTTAAGTTTTTATGGTTAATGGTTTTAGTGTTTAGGGTCCAAGGTTTACGGTTGTAAGCTTAGGGTTTATAGTTTAGGGTTTAGGGATAGTTTTAGGGTTTAAGGTTTAGGATTAGGGTTATTTTATTTCATGTATTTTTTTTATTTTTTTAAAATTGAGTAAACTAGTAGGTTTGGGTTGATTTAGTTTATTCTTCATTTATTTTAGTTTAGTTTATTTTTTAAATTGATTTAGGTTTATTTTTATTTTTATTTAGTTTAATTTATTTTTTTAGCTTTATTTATTTTTCTTTAGGTTTTTATTTTATTTTATTTTTTAGGTTTAGGTTTATGTTTTTTTAGTTTAGTTTTATTTTTATTTATTCTTTTAGGATTAGGTTTTATTTTTTATTATTATTTTTAGGTTTAAGTTTTTATTTGTATTTTTATAGGTTTAGGTTTTAGGTTTTTATTTTAAGTTTATTTTAGGTTTTATTTTTTAGTTTAGGTTTAGGTTTATTTTTAATTTCTTTTATTTTATTTAGTTTAGGGTTTAGGTTTTATTTATTTTAGTTTAGTTTATTTTATTTTAGGTTTAGGTTTATTTTATTTTATTTTTGGTTTAGGTTTTTTTTTAGTTTAGGGTTTAGGTTTTACTTTTAGGTTTACTTTTTAAGTTTAGGTTTTTTTTAATATTTATTTTTTATTTTACATTAAGTTTTATTTTATTTAGGTTTTATTCTTAGGTTTCTTTTATTTTTTTAGTTTAATTTAGGTTATTATTTATTTTATTTTTTTTGTTTAGTTAGTTTTATTTTTTTACTTTTAGGTTTTTATTTTATTTAAGTTTAGGTTTATTTATTTATTTTATTTTTAACTTTTATTTAGTTTAGGTTTAAGTTTTTTAAGGTTTAGGGTTTAGGGTTTTAGTGTTTAAGGTTATAGGGTTTAGGGTTTAGTGTTAGGGTTTAGGAGGGTTTTTAGGGTTTAGGGTTTAGGGTTTAGGGTTAAAGGATTTTTAGTTTTTAGGGTTTAGGCTTTAGGCTTTAGGCTTTAAAGCTTAGGGATTAGGGTTTAGGGTTTAGGGTTTAGGGTTTAAGTTTTTAAGGTTAATGGTTTTAGGGTTTAGGGTCTGTGGTTTAGGGTTGTAGGCTTAGGGTTTATAGTTTAGGGTTTAGGGATAGTTTTAGGCTTTAGGGTTTAGGATTAGGGTTTTTTTATTTCATTTATTTTTTTTAAAATTGAGTAAACTAGTAAGTTTGGGTTGATTTAGTTTATTTATTTTAGTTTAGTTTATTTTTAAATTTGATTAAGGTTTATTTTTATTTTTATTTAGTTTAATTTATTTTTTTAGCTTTATTTATTTTCTTTAAGTTTTTTTTTTTTTTTTTTTTTGAGGTTTAGGTTTATGTTTTTTTAGTTTAGTTTTATTTTTATTTATTCAGGATTAGGTTTTATTTTTATTATTATTTTTTTGGTTTAAGTTTTTATTTTTATTTTTTAGGTTTAGGTTTTAGGTTTTTATTTTAAGTTTATTTTAGGTTTATTTTTTATTTTAGGTTTAGGTTTATTTTTAGTTTATTTTATTTTATTTAGTTTAGGTTTAGGTTTAGGTTTTGTTTATTTTAGGTTTAGGTTTAGGTTTTTTTATTTTAGTTTATTTTATATTAGTTTAGATTTTGGTTTATTTTATTTTTATTTTAGGTTTATGTTTTTTTTTTGTATAGGGTTTAGGTTTTATTTATTATTTATTTTTTAGGTTTAGGTTTTTATTTAATTTTTATTTTAGGTATATTTTATTTTTAATTTAGGTTTAATTTTTATTTTATTTAGGTTTTTTAGTCTTAGGTTTATTTTGTTTTTTTAGTTTAGTTTAGGTTTATTTTTAGTTTATTTTATTTTATTTAGTTTAGGTTTTAGGTTTAGTTTAGTTTAGGTTTAGGTTTAGTATTTATTTATTTTAGTTTAGTCTATTTTAGTTTAAAATTAGGTCTATTTTATTTTCTTTATTTTAGGTTTAGTTTTTTTTAATTTAGGGTTTAAGTTTTATTTTTTAATTATTTTTTGGTTTTGTTTTTTCATTTATTTTTTAAGTTTAGGTTTTTATTTAGTTTTTATTTTATTTTATTTTATGTTTAATTTTTATTTTTTTTGGGTTTTTATTTTTCAGTTTATTTTATTTTTAGTTTATTTTAGGTTTTCATCTATTTTATTTTAGTTTAGTTTTTATTTATTATTTTATTTTATTTTTCAGTTTAGGTTTAGGTTTAGGTTTTAGTTTAGGATTTTATTTTGTTTTATTTTAGTTTAGGGTTTAGGGTAGTAGGTTTAGCATGGTTAGTTTAGGTTTAGGGTTAGTGTTTGGGTTTTAGTGTTTAGGGTTTAAGGTTAGTGTTTAGGTTTTAAGGTTTTGAGTTTAGTGTTTAAGCTTTAGGGTTTAGGGTTTTTGGACTTTAAGGTTTAGGTTTAGTTTAGGGTGTTGGGTTAGATTAGTGTTTAGGGTTTTCAGGGTTTAGGGGTTAGGGTTTAGGGTTAGTTTAGTGTTTAAAGTTTAGGGTTTTAGGGTTTAGGGTTTAGGGTTCTTTATTCTGGTTAGGGATTAGGTTTAGGGATTAGTTGATTTCTGATCAGTTTAGGGTTTAGGGTTTAGGGTTTAAGATTTAGGGTTAAGGGTTTTGGGTTGTAGGTTTTGAGTTTAGGGTTTAGAGTTAGTTTTAGGGTTTAGGTTTTAGGTTTGATGATTTAGGATTTAGTGTTTAAGGTTTAAGGTTTAGGGTTTAGGGTTTTTTTTAATTAAAGAAATTAATATTTTTAGGTTTATTTAGTTTATTTTATATTTTTATTTAGGTTTATTTTTTATTTTCATTTTGATTAGTTTATTTTTTTATGTGTTTTTTTTTTAGTTTGGGTTTTTATTTTAGTTTATTTATGAGGTTTAAGTTTAAGTTTATGTTTTTTTTAGTTTAGTTTTATTTTTATTTTTTTTTAGGTTTAGGTTTTATTTTTTATATTTAAGTTTAGGTTTAAGTTTTTATTTTACTTTTGTTAAGTTTAGGATTTAGGTTTTCATTTAGGTTTATTTTTTGGTTTTATTTTTAGTCTAGGTTTAGGTTTATTTTTATTTTATTTTATTTTATTTAGTTTAGGTTTAGGTTTAGGTTTGTTTAGTTTAGGTTTTATTTATTTTAATTTAGATTTAGGTTTATTTTATTTTAATTTTAGGTTTAGGTTTTTTTTATTATTGATTTAGGTTTTATTTTTAGGTTTATTATTTTGGTTTTGGTTTTTATTTAATTTCTATTTTATTTTATTTTTGGTTTATTTTATTTTTTTTAGTTTAGTTTCGATTTTTATGCATTTTATTTTAGGTTAGTTTTAAA
This sequence comes from Cymbidium sinense, assembly GCA_021442155.1. Classification (NCBI taxonomy): domain Eukaryota; kingdom Viridiplantae; phylum Streptophyta; class Magnoliopsida; order Asparagales; family Orchidaceae; genus Cymbidium; species Cymbidium sinense. The sequence goes on along the minus strand of CM038214.1, from coordinate 102,176,881 downwards.
TTTTTATTTTTATTTAGGTTTAGGTTTAGGTTTATGTTTTAGTTTATATTTTAATATTTTTTATTTTTTATTATTTTATTTAGGTTTAGGTTTTTGTTTATTTTATTTTTAGGTTTAGGAAATTAGGATTTTTGGCTTTACGGTTTAGGATTTTGGGTTTAGGGTTTAGGGTATAGGCTTTAGCAGTTCAGCTTTAGGGTTTAGGGTTTAGGGTTGTAGGTTTTAGGGCATAGGGTTTAAGGTTTAAAGTTTAGGTTTAGGGATTTAGGGTGTAGGGTTTAAGGTTTAGGGTTCAGGGTTTAGGTTTTATTTATTTTAGTTTAGTTTATTTTAGTTTAGGTTTATGTTTATTTTATTTTTTTATTTTCAGTTTAGTTTTATTATTTTAGGGTTTAGGTTTTATTTTTTATTTTTAGGTTTATTTTTAGGTTTAAGTTTTTATTTAGTGTTTTTATTTTATTTTGGGTTTATTTTTTTTTTTATTTTATTTAAGTTTTTATTTAGGTTTATTTTCTTTAGTTTAATTTAGCTTTTATTCATTTAATTTTAGTTTGTTTTATTTTAGGTTTATGTTTAAGTTTAGGTTTTAGTTTATGTTTTCATTTTTTTAGGTTTAGGTTTTTTTATTTATTTTATTTTTAGGTTTGATTTAATTTAAGTTTTTAGGATTTAAGGTTTAGGGTTTAAGGTTTAAGGTTTACGGTTTATGGTTTAGGGTTTAGGGTTTAGGGTTTAGAGTTTAGGGTTAGTTTTATTGTTTAGAGTTTAAGGTTTAGGGTTAGGGTTTAAGGTTTAGGGTTTTAGGGTTTAGGGTTTAGGGTTAGGGGTTAAGCTTTAGGGTTTCGGGTTTAGAGTTTAGGGTTTAGTGTGTAGGCTTTAGGGATTAAGGTTTTTGGGGTTTAGGGTTTAGGGTTAGCATAAGGTTTGTGGATTGATTAGGGTTTAGGGTTTAGAGTTTAGGGTATAGGGTTTTTTAAGATTAGGGTTTAGGGTTTTAGGCTTATGGTTTAGGGATTAGGTTTAGGTTTTATTTTTTATTTTTATGTTTAGGTTTATGCTTTTATTTTATTTTTTTAGGTTTAGGTTTTTAGTTTTAATTTTAAGTTTATTTTTATGTTTTATTTTTTAATTTAAGTTTAGGTTTATTTTTAGTTTATTTTATTTTATTTAGTTTAGGTTTTTGTTTAGTTTTAGGTTTTATTTAGTTTAGTTTAATTTATTTTAGTTTAGGTTTATCTTTATTTTCTTTTTATTTTTGCTTTACGTTTTTTTAGTTTTGGGTTTAGATTTTTTTTTTATTATTAGGTTTTATTTTTAGGTTTATTATTTAGGTTTAGGTTTTTATTTATTTTTTATTTTATTTTATTTTAGGTTTATTTTATTGTTATTTTACATTTAGTTTTTATTTTATTTAGGTTTTTTATTATTAGGTTTTTTTTTACTTTAGTTTATATTTTTATTTATATTATTTAATTTAATTTTTTTAGTTTATTTTTTTAGGTTTAGGCTTTGGTTTTAGTTTTGGTTTTCGTTTAATTTTATTTATTTATTTTATTTAGGTTTAGGTTTTTTATATATTTTATTTTTAGGTTTTATTTAGTTTAGGTTTAGGTTTTAAAGTTTTTAGGGTTTAGGGTTTAGGGTTTTAGGGTTTAGGGTTTTGTGTTAGGGTTTAGGGTTTAGAATTTAGTGTTGTAGCTTTAAGGTTTAGGGTTAACTTAAGGTTTAGGGTTTTTTTTTAATTAAGTAAACCAATAGGTTTAGGTTTATTTAGTTAATTTTAATTTTAATTTTAATTTATGTTTATTTTTTTATTTAGTTTAGGATATTTATTTTAGTTAGGTTTTTATTTCATTTTATTTTTTAGGTTTAGGTTTAGGTTAAGGTTTATTTTTTAGTTGAGTTTTATTTTTATTTTATTTTTATGTTAAGGTTTATTTTTAAGTTGAGTTTTATTTTTTTTTTTTTTTTTAGGTTTAGGACTTATTTTTTATCTTTAGGTTTAGGTTTATGTTTTTATTTTATTTTTTTAAGTTTAGGTTTTAGGTCTTATTTTAGGTTTATTTTTAGGTTTTATTTTTTTGTTTAGGTTTAGGTTTATTTTTAGTTTATTTTATTTTATTTAGTTTAGGTTTAGGTTTAGGTTTACTTTATTTTAGGTTTAGGTTTAGGGTTTAGGGCTAGTTTATAATTTAAGGATTAGGATTTAGGGTTTAAGTTTTAAGATTTAGGGTTTAGGGTTTAGGGTTTAGGGTTTAGCTTTTAGGTTTAGGGTTTAGGTTTTAGTTTAGGGTTTAGGGTTTTTGGTTTTTTTTATTGGCAAACAAATGCAAATTCAACATTTCTTTTTTCTTATTTCATCAACCAAGTAACACCCCAAGTTTTCTAAGATACAAGTGACGACATAGATAAAAAATGAGCATGCATAAAGAAAATCAAAACCCTAGATAACTAGAACTGTCTCTACTATAAAGACACAATTCCATAAGCAGCAGATCGGATCGGCCATTCTTCAGTTTCTCCAGTTCCCATCAAAACCACTCTGGCCTCTCCATTAGTAGGACTCACCATCATATCCCTGATTTCTCACTCCGCCACCACCACACAGTAACCTCCGTCGCTCCTCCCGCCTCCATAACCACCACCTCCATATCCACCAGCACCTCTAAATCCCCCACCACCACTATGATAACTACCGCCTCTGCCTCCACCGTAAGATCTAGACTGAGGCTGGTTGATGGTGATGCTCCTGCCTTCAAGGTTTTTCCCATTCATAGGGTTTTGGTTTAGGTTTATTTGGCTTTAGGGTTTAGGTTTATTTTTTAATTTTTATAGTTACTTTAGGTTTAGGTCTACCATTTGAGGTTTAGGGTTTAGGGTTTAGGGTTTAGGGTTTATGGTTTTATGGTTTATGCTTTTAGGGTTTAGGTTTAGAGTTAGGGTTTAGGGTTTAGGTTTTAGGGTTTAGGATTTTTTAGGGTTTAGGGTTTAGGGTTTATGGTTGTAGGTTTTGGGTTCATTTGGGGTTTAGGGTTTTGGGTTTAGAGTCAGTTTTATGGTTTAGGGTTTAGGGTGTAGGGTTTAAGATTTAGGGTTTAGTGTTCTTTTTAAAAAAAAAAATTAAGTAAACCGGTAGGTTTAAGTTTATTTTATTTTATTTTATTTAAGTTATTTTTTATTTTTATTTTGTTTAATTTATTTATTTTAGTTTAGGTTTTTAATTTTAATTTATTTTTTGGTTTAGGTTTAGATTTATTTTTATTTTTTAGTTTTGTTTTATTTTTATGTTATATTTTAGGATTAGGTTTTATTTTTTATTTTTAGGTTTACGTTTAAGTTTTTATTTTGTTTTATTACGTTTAGGTCTTAGGTTTTCATTTTAGGTTTATTTTTAGGTTTTATTTTTTATTTTTAGGTTTAGGTTTATTATTAGGTTATTTTATTTTATTTAGTTTAGGGTTTAGGTTTAATCTAGTTTGGTTTTAGGTTTAGGTTTTATTTATTTTAGTTTAGTTTATTTAAGTTTAGGATAAGGTTTATTTTATTTTCTTTATGTTAGGTTTAGGTTTTATTTTTAGTTGAGGGTTTATGTTTTTTTTAGGAAATATTTTTACATTTATTTTTTAGGTTTAAGTTTTATTTAGTTTCTATTTTATTTAATTTTAGGTTTATTTTATTTTTATTTTATGTTTTGTTTTGATTTTATTTGCATTTTTTATTTTTAGGTTTATTTTATTTTTGAGTTTAGTTTAGGTTTTTATTTATTATATTTTAGTTTAATTTTTTTTTTATTTTTAGGTTTAGGTTTAGGCTTAAGTTTTAGTTTAAGTTTTTATTTTATTTTATTTTATTTAGGTTTAAGTTTTTTATTTAATCTATTTTTAGGTTTTATTTAGTTTAGATTTAGGTTTTTGGGTTTTTAGGATTTAGGGTTTAGGGTTTACAGATTAGGGTTTAGGGTTTAATGTTTGGGGTTTAGGGTTTATGGTTTAGGGTTGTATGTTTTCGGGTTTCGGGGTTAGGGATTAGGGTTTAGGGTTTATGGTTCACGATTTTACTGTTTAGGGTTTAACGATAGGGTTTTTTTTTTAAATTTTTTTTTATTTTTTTGTTTTTTTTTAAATTAATTAAACTGGTAAGATTAGGTTTATTTAATTTATTTTTTATTTTAATTTATGCTTCTTTTTATTTTTATTTACTTTAGTTTATTTATTTTTGCTTAAGTTTTTCATTTTATTTTTTTTTAGGTTTAGGTTTAGGTTTTATTTTTTATTTTTAGGTTTAGGTTTTAGTTTTTATTTTATTTTTTTAGGTTTAGGTTTTTATCTTAGGTTTATTTTAAAGTTTTATTTTTTAGTTAAAGTTTATTTTTAGTTTATTTTATTTATTTTTAGTTTAGGTTTTATTTATTTTAGTTTAGGTTTAGGTTTTTTTTAGTTTAGGGTTTAAGTTTTTTATATTTATTTTTAAGTTTATTATTTTAGTTTAGGTTTTTATTTAGTTTTTATTTTATTTTATATTAGGTTAATTTTATTTTTATTTTATGTTTAGCTTTTATTTTATTAAGGTTTTTTATTTTTTTAGTTTAGTTTAGGTTTTTATTTCTTTTATTTTAGTTAAGTTTTTATTTTTTATTTTATTTTCTTTTTAGGTTTAGGTTTAGGTTTAGTATTAGGATTAGGTTTTAGTTTATGTTTTTATTTTATTTTATTTTCTTATTTTATTTTGGTATAAATTTTTTTTATATATTTTATTTTGAGGTTTTAATTAGTTTAAGTTTAGGTTTTTAGCTTTTTAGTGTTTAGGATTTAGGGTTTAGGGTTAGTTTAGGGTTTAGGGTTTGGGGTTTAGGGTTTAATGTTTTTTTTGTTGGGTTTATGGTTTACAGTTTAAGGTTTAAGTTTTTGGGTTTAAGGTTTAGGGTTTAGGGTTTTATAGTTTACAGTTTAGGGTCTAGGGTTTAGGGTTTAGGATTTAGGTTTAGGGTTTAGGAATTAGTTTATGATTTAGGGTTTTTTATTTTTCTTTAATAGAGAGCAAATTCTGATTTACAACATTTCATCTTATGTTTAATTAGTTAATTTATTTATTTATTTTATTTTATTTTATTTATGTTTATTTTTTATTTTAATTAGTTTAATTGGTTAATTTTAGGTTTATTAATTTTTATCTTAGTTTTTTATTTTAAGTTTATTTTTCTAGATTAGGTTTTGGTTTCTTTTTTAGTTGAGTTTTATTTTTATTTTATTTATTAGCTTTAGGTTTTATTTTTTATATTATGTTTAGGTTTACGTTTTTATTTTAGGTTTATTTTTAGGTTTTATTTTTTAATTTAGGTTTAGGTTTATTTTTATTTTAATTTATTTTATGGTTTAGGTTGAGATTTAGGTTTTATTTATTTTAGTTTGGTTTATTTTAGTTTAGGTTCAGGTTAATTTTATTTTATTTATTTTATTTTTCTTTTAGGTTTAGGTTTTTTTAGTTTGAGGTTTTTATTTTATTTTTAGGTTTATTTTTTAGGTTTAGATTTGTATTTAGTTTCTATTTTATTTTATTTTAGGTTTATTTTATTTTTATTTTAGGTTTAGTTTTTATTATATTTAGGTTATTTATTTTTTAGTTTAGTTTAGGCTTTATTTATTTTATTTTAGTTAAGTTTTTATTTTTTTCTTTTATTTTCTTTTTAGGTTTAGGTTTCAATTTTAGTTTATGTTTTTTATTTTATTTTATTTTCTAATTTTCTTTTGGTTTTATTTATTTATTTTATTTTTAGGTTTTAATTAGTTTATGTTTAGGTTTTTAGCTTTTTAGGGTTTAGGGCTTCTTTTGGGTTTAGAGTTTAGGGTTTAGGGTTTAGCCTTTATGTTTTAGGGTTTAGGGTTTTAAGGTTTTGGGTTTTGGGTTTTGGCTTTTGGCTTTTAGGTTTAGGGTTTTTAGGGTTTAGGGTTTAGGGTTTAGGGTTTAGGGTTTACGTTTTAGGTTTAGGGTTCAAGTTTTAGTTTAGGGTTTAGGGTTTTTGGTTTATTTTTTAATAAAAAACAAATTCCAATTTACAACATTTCTTCTTTTGCTTACCTAGTTTATTTAGTTTATTTTTTATTTATTTTAGTTTATTTTATTTTTTATTTTTGTTTATGTTTAATTTTTATTTTTGTTTAGTTTAGTTTATTTATCTTAAGTTTATTTATTTTAGTCTAGGTTATTTATTTTATTTTAGGTATTTTATTTTACTTTTTTTTGGATTAGGTTTAGGTTTAGGTTTATTTTTTAGTTGATTTTTATTTTTATTTTATTTTTTAGGTTTAATTTTTAGTTTTTATTTTATGTTTAGGTTTAGGTTCTTATTTTATTTTCTTAGGTTTAGGTTTTAGGTTTCTATTTTTGGCTTATTTTTAGGTTTTATTTTTATTTAGTTTTAAGTTTATTTTTAATTTCTTTCTTTTTATTTAGTTTAGGGTTTAGGTTTTATTTATTTTAATTTAGTTTATTCTAGTTTAGGTTTAGGTTTTTTTAATTTTATTTATTTTATTTTAATTTTACTATTATGTTTTATTTTAGTTTAGGTTTAGGTTTTATTTTTAGGTTTACATTTTTTGTTTATGCTTTTATTTATTTTTTATTTTATTATATTTTAGCTTTATTTTAGGTTTAATTTATTTTTAATTTACGTTTAGTTTTTATTTTATTTAAGGTTTTTACTCTTAGGTTTATTTTAATTTTTAGTTTAATTTAGGTTTTTATTTATTTTATTTTTGTTTATTTTCATTAGTTTATTTATTTTTTAGGTTTAGGTTTAGGTTTAGGTTTTAGTTTAGGTTTTTATTTTATCTTATTTATTTTATTATATTTAGGTTTAGATTTTTTTTTTATTTTTAAGTTTTATTTAGTTTAGGTTTAGGTTTTAGATTTTAGGGTTGAGGTTTAGGTTTAGGGTCTAGGGTTTATGGTTTTAGGGTTTAGGATTTAGGGTTTAGGGTTTAGTGTTTAGGCTTTAGGGTTTAGGGTTTAGGGTTTTTATGCTTTAGGGGTTAGTGTTTAGGGTTTTTTGGGCTTTAGGGTTTAGGCTTTAGGATTTAGGGTTTAGGGTTTAGAGTTTAGGGTTTTAAGGATTAGGGTTTAGGGTTTAGGGTTTAGTGGCTATGGTTTTAGCATGAAGGTTTAGGGTTTAGGAAATGGGTTTTTTATTTATTTAATTATTTTTATTTTTTTAAATTAAGTAAAATAGTAGGTTTAGGTTTATTTAGTTTACTTTTTATTTATTTACTTTATTTTATTTTGATTTACATTTATTTTTATTTTTATTTAGTTTAGTTTATTTATTTTGGCTTTATTTATTTTAGTTTAGGATTTTTATTTTTATTTATTCTTTAAGTTTAGGTTTAGGTGTAGGTTTATGTTTATTTTTTATTTTTGTTTTATTTTTACTTCATTTTTTAGGATTAGGTTTTATTTTTATTTTTATTTTTATGTTTAGGTTTTTATTTTATTTGTTTAGGTTTAGGTTATAGGTTTTTATTTTAGGTTTATTAGAGGTTTTATTTTTTAGTTTAGGTTTAGGTTTATTCTTAATTTATTTTATTTTATTTAGTTTAGGTTTAGGTTTAGGTTTAGTTTATTTTAGGTTTAGGTTTAGGTTTATGTTTTATTTATTTTAGTATAGGTTTTTGTTTATTTTATTTTTATTTTAGGTCAAGGATTTTTTTTTAGTTTTGGGTTTAGGTTTTTTTTTTAATTTATTTTTAGGTTTAAATTTTTATTTAGTTTTTATTTTATTTTATTTTTATTTTAGGTTTATTTTTTATTTTATTTAGGTTTTTTTTCTCTTAGTTTTATTTGGTTTTTTTAGTTTAGTTTAGGTTTATTTTTAGTTTATTTTATTTTATATAGTTTAGAGATTAGGTTTAGTTTAGTTTAGGTTTATGTTTAGGTTTTATTTATTTTAGTTTAGGACCATTTTTAAATTTTTAAGGTTTAATTCTATTTTTGTTTTTTAGGTTTAGGTTTCAGTTTTTATTTTATTTTTTTAGGTTTATCTTTTAGTATTTATTTTTTAGTTTAGGTTTAGGTTTATTTATAGATTATCTTATTTTATTTAGTTCAGGTTTAGGTTTAGGTTTTATTTATCTTAGTTTAGTTTATTTTAGTTTAGCTTTAGATTTATTTTATTTTTATTTTAGGTTTAGGTTTTTTTTTAGTTTAGGGTTTTGGTTTTATTTTTTAGTTTATTTTTTAGGTTTAGGTTTTTATTTTATTATATTTTAGGTTTATTTTCATTTTATTTAAGGTTTCATTTTGATTTTATTTAGGTTTTTTATGTTTTAGTTTAGTTTAGGTTTTTATTTATTTTATTTTAGTTTATTATTTATTTATTTTTTATTTTCTTTTTAGGTTTAAGTTTAGGTTTAAGTTTAGGTTCTAGTTTATGTTTTTATTTTATTTTTGTTTAGATTTATTTATTTATTTTATTTTTAGGTTTTATTTAGTTTAGGTTTAGTTTTTCAGCATTTTAGGGTTTAGGGCTAGGGTTTATGGTTTAGGTTTAGTTTAGGGTTTAGGGTTTGAAGTTTAGGGTTTAGTCTTTAAGGTTTAGAATTTAGGGTTTAGGTTTTAGGGTTTAGGGTTTAGGGTTTAGGGTTTAGGATTTTAGGGTTTACTGTTTAGGGTTTAGGGTTTAGGGTTCGGGATTTTTAGGGTTTAAGGTTTAGGGTATAAGGTTTAGGTCTTATGTTTAGGGTTCAAGTTTTTGTTTGGGGCTTAGGGTTTTTGTTTTTTTTTAAAATATAGAACAAATTCAGATTCAATATTTCTTCTTCTGGATATCATCAACCATATTTTCTAAGACACAAGTGATAGCATAAAAAAAATGAGCATGCAAAGAGCAAATAAAAAACCATGGATAACTAGAACCGTCTCTACAATCAAGACATTGTTCCATAATAGTAGATCAGATCGGCCATTCTTCAGTTTCTCTAGCTCCCATCAGAACCACCCAGGCCTCTCGAGTAGCGGGATCCACCAACAAATCCCCGATCTGTTCCTTGGCCACCACCATGGTTCTAACGTCCTTCACTCCTCTCGCCTCCATAACCACCACTACTCCGACCACCGCCTCCGCTTTCGCCTCCACCGCCAGATCGAGACTGAACCTAGTTGACGGTGATGTTCCTTTCTTCAAGGTTCTGCCCATTCTTAGAGTTTAGGTTTAGGTTTAGGTTTATTAGGTTTTGGGGTTTAGGTTTATTTTAAAATTTATTTAGTTAATTTAGGTTTAGGTTTATTTTAAAATTTATTTACTTAATTTAGGTTTACGTTTAGGTTTAGGGTTTGGGGTTTAGGGTTTAGGATTTAGGATTTAGAGGTTAGGGTTTTAGGGTTTAGGATTTATGGTTTAGGGTTTAGGGTTTAGAGTTTAGGGTTATAGGTTTATGGTTTAGGGTTTAAGGTTTAGGATTTAAGGTTTAAGGTTTTTTTTTAATTAAGGAAAATTGTAGGTTTAGGTTTATTTTGTATATTTATTTTATTTATTATTTATTTTAGTTTACTTTCTTTTTTTATTTTTATTTAGTTTAGTTTATTTATTTTAGCTTAAATTTTATATTTTAGTTTTTGTTTTAGGTTTATGTTTAGGTTTAGGTTTATTTTTTAGTTGTGTTTTATTTTTATTTTATTTTTTGAGTTTAGGTTTTATTTCTTATTTTTAGGTTTAGGTTTAGGATTTTATTTTATTTTTTTAGGTTTAGGTTTTAGGTTTTTATTTTAAGTTTATTTTTATGTTTTATTTTTTGTTTTAGGATTAGGTTTATTTTTAGTTTATTTTATTTTATTTAGTTTAAGTTTAGGTTTAGGTTTAGTTTACTTTAGGTTTAAGTTTAGGTTTTATTTATTTTAGTCTAGGTTTAGGTTTTTTTTTTTTTGGGTTTAGGTTTTTATTTATTTTATGGTTTAGGTTTTATTTTTTAGTTCATTTTTTGGTTTAGGTTTCTATTTAGTTTTTATTTAGTTTATTTTTTAGTTTATTTTTTAGTTTATTTTTTGGTTTTGGCAAAACAATCCATAGTGATCCAATTCCTGCCCCAAAAAATAGAGAAAAATAGCGAGCTAGCAACCAGCCAGCACGTAACCCACAACAGACCAAACACATAAACCCAACATCCCAGAAGGTACAACAGGGTCAGTGGTCAAGAATAACCCACAACTATCGCTAGAGCACTAGCAATCCAAATCTAAAGGCAATACCTTTACCCAAATCACAAAATAGTAGAAGATAAATAGCACCAGAGAGACGAAAGCCATAACATAGAGAGACCAAGATGTCATCCAAAAATTACAATCAAAACCACCACCAAGGCAAGCAAAAGGAAAGAAAATCCACCATCATCAAGTAAGAGGCAAATATCAGAAAATAAATAGAGCCAACTAAACCAAAGGGAGTCAGTACCAATAGCCAACATAAAGCCCAAAACACCAGCCACGACACAAGCATCCAAGGCAAGACAACAGCCACAGAAAACCCCTCAAGCAGTCAAACACCAACAACAAGTCTAAAATAAGACCAAAAAAACAACAAGTGCTCATATTGTCCACCAACAAAACAGCTAATAAAGCCACCCAGTCTAGCAGCCAACAGGATGAGCAGTAGAAGAAGTCAAAGCAGTAGGAAAACTGACATGCAAATCAGGAAGCAAACACAAAGGAAAAATAACTGCACCCAAGAGAGGATAACCAACCTAGGAGCAGACCAAAAACCCTACCAAAAGCACCTAAACGAACCATCAAACACACCCAACACATCCACAGAGCCAACTAACCCAGCCAGCCAAAATAGCCAACCAGCCTAGTCAGCCAACAAAACCAACAAGCAAACAAAGGCAATATAGCCTAAAAAGAGGGAAAAGAACAACAGTAGACAAAGCCACAACCCACCTGGAGATCTCCAAAATAACTAAGAAATAAACAATGTAGTCACCAACCAAACTAGAAAATGCCAAGGAGGACCACCGAACCACAAGTAGCAAAACTATAAGGAAAGGAACAAGGTTAGAGGCAAACAAAACCCCTCCCAAATCCCAAAGAGCAGATGGTCACTACAAAGGAGAAAATGAGGAGACAACAACCACCTAGCAGCTAACTCCAATTCAGAAGGCAGATGGAACCAACCAGCAGAAACCTCCAAGCCAAACTAGGATAGGAGAACACTAACCACCAAAAAACCTAAAATTAAGCCAAACTACAAGAGGCCAACAACATCCATTAAAAAATAACCACCCAAAATAGCTAGGCAGATGAAAGGAACAAAAATAAACCGAACCAACCATAGCATCCGCAAATCTAATTTGAAAAAGTCCACAACTTGCCAAAACTAGAGGCAAACTCAACATTCATTGGTTAAAGGGGTAGGCCAAAATCTGGCACAACCATAACCCAACCGGAGACACAAAGCATGAGCCACAGAAAGAAAACCCCTAGGCTCAGAGGATAGGGAAACTAATTAAAACTAACACCACTAAGACCTAAAAAAAAGTCAGGCAACTATAGAATGAGGTAAAGAGGAAGGGCATTTAAGTATAGAAATAAACTCAGTAAAAACCACTTCCTAGTGAGGGAAGCACAAAAAAAACAACAAAAAAATAGATTGATTAAAACCACCATAGCAAAAGATCAACAAAAGTGTAGAAGGTTAAATTCTGATTTAAGGCAGTCCATTGTTATCTAGATTGACTAGACAATGTAGATGCTTAGGTAGGCTATGATTATCAAATAAAGTGGGCTCAAATAATTCCCCTCCCAAATTAGCCAAGAAATCATCAAAAGCATTACCTTCACAAAGAATGTGAGAAATTATGTATCAAACTTGAGAAGGAAGCTTTTTAGTTTGATTAAGAAGATAAAATAAGTCAGCATTTCCCATATTATTATTATTAATCATATAAAGTAAAAGAAGAGCATCAACTTTAATCTAAATATTAGAAAGGCCTTTTCTTAAAGAAATATCAATAGCTTTGTTAACAACGATGAGTAGCATGAATATGAGGTTCCAAAATAATGAGTAAAGAAATATTATGAATGTGACAAAGATTTCTAATACGATTGCGAATTAAGAGGGTACCAATCCCTCTAACATTTCCAGCAAGAAAATTAAACATAATAAAAATTAAAAGGGCAAAATAAAAGGTTAATTAAGAGAGGAGTGAGAGGCTATAGCAGATCTAGTGTTTTTAAATAGTTTGTAAGGGTAATTTTTAACACTTTTTTTTTCTTTTTGGCATGATAAGTTTAAAAACCATTTTTTTCCCCTAGAGTCATCATCCAAGTAAGATTTAGTAACATTGGTCACTAATTTAGGAGACTTCTCCAAGTGTTTTGAGGGGAGTTCACCCTCTCCCAAATCCAAATTAAGTTGAAAAGTAGGAATAACATGAATATCAAGATTAGAAATAAGAGACGGTGACAATTTAGAACCATTAAAAGCACAAACAGTTAAATCCGGATCAGATATGTTTTTAGCCTGCTCGACATCATTTAAATCCTCACTGAAAACTTAATTTTTATCGATCAAAGCCAGCATAGAAGTAGGGATAGAATCAGAGGAAACCAAATCATCATCCAATAACTATGAAATTTTATTATTCTCCACATTAGAAATTTTCAAATTTAAAGAAGAGGTAAGAAGTAAATCATCCTTCCCATTCTGAAAATTAGTTAAATCCATAGCAACAATAGGATCCAAAACTGGTTCAACAAGAATGGTCCTGATATTCAAAGAATCAACCTCAATACCAGCCTTCATACCATTCTTAGGATCCGAGGCTACTTTTTGAACATACGTAGGGATTGGATTATGACTAGGAACAAGATTTTCTTTTGGAGGATTTCTCTTTTTTAGATGAGGATGGAGAACAGAGCAATCAAAATTTTTATTGCCATGAATTTTAAAGTTAGAAAAAAATTGAAAATTCTCCAATTCAACCTTTTATGAATGCTAGTATTTTTCAGAGCCAATCCAAACTTCCTTAGGATATTTTTTAGTTATGTCTAGTTCCACTAGGATCCGAGCAATAGAAGGGTGAGATCGCTCAGTGTTTGCTTGATCAAGTTGCAAAGGCTGACCAAAATGAGCCCCAACAGCAAAAAGCACTTGATGTGTAACAAAATGAATGGGCATATTAGGAAGATATAACCACACAAGGATAATAGGAGATTCCTCCTTAAGGTCAAAAAGGGGTGACCACTTCAGTAAGCGCATTTGACAATTAAAGATGAAGTAAGAATGATGTGCAAAAACACTGAATAATCCAGATTGTTAGAAAGTTGAATAAGAATATGCTAAGGGTCAATAAGACCAATCGAGAAGGCACCCGTAAGCTTAAGATGATGAAGAAAGTGCAGATTTTATCCAAATTCAGATGACATAAAGCAAAGTTTTGACAAGAGAGAATTCAAATAGTTTTTCCAACAATTCAACATCCACATCAAAGCACATAATGGCTAGCAAACCATGAAAAGAAGTCAAAATGAGATTAAGCAACTCAACAGGGTGAGAAACCTTACTAGACAGCACTTCCTTAAATGATTTAGTAGAATTTGTAGCATTTGGGCCACCGATCCCAAAAATATTAGATGCCCTAGCTGAAGCATCCAAAATTTGAGGTGGAGCCATATTAATCGAACTCACCGCATCTATGATTAAGGATGAAGCATCACGTAATCATCTAGATGCAAGTCAAGCCTTTAAATTTGGTTGAAACTAAAGCCAAAATCACAGAGATCCCAGAGGGATAGCAAGAGGGATGATGTGAAAGCGAGAGTTGGGTTAGATTAGAGGTTAGGTGGGGTTAGGGAGGTTTAGGTTAGGGTTAGGGTTAAGGTTTAGGGTTAGGGTTAGAGTTAGAGTTAGGGTTAGGGTTTAGGATTTAGGGTTTATTATTTAGGCTTTAAGGTTTAGGGTTAGCTTAGGGTTTATGGTTAGTTTATTGTTTAGGCTTTAAGGTTTAGGGTTTTTAGGTTTAGGGTTCAGGGTTAGTTTAGAGCTTAGGGTTTAGGGTTTTGGTGTTTAGGGTTTAGGTTTTCAAGTTTAGGGTTAGGGTTATGGTTTAAGGTTTAGGGTTTAGGGTTTAGGGTTTAGTTTATTAGGGTTTAGGTTTTAGGGTTTAGGGTTTAGAGTTTTAGGGTTTAGGGTTTAGGGTTTAGGGGTTTTAGGGTTTAGGGTTTAGGTTTTAAGTTTAGGGTTCAAGTTTTAGTTTAGGGTTTAGAGTTTTTGGTTTTTTTTATAACATAGAACAAATTTAGATTCAACATTTCTTCTTTTTGATTTCATTAACCAGGAAATACACTAAGTTTTCTCTGACATAAGTGGCAACATAGATAAAGGATGAGCATGCATAGAGCAAATCAAAAACCCTATATATCAAGAACCGTCTCTACTATAAAGATACAGTTTCATAAGCAGCATATTCAATCGACAGTTCTTCAGTTTCTTTGATTCCCATCATAACCACCCCAGCCTCTAGAGCAGCAGAATCCACCATAATATCCTTAATCTCTCCCTCTGCCATAACCACAGCTGTAACCTCTGTCACTCCTCCCACCTCCTTAACCACCACTGCTCCGATCACCACCTCCAATTCCACCAGCTAGATCTAGACTGAGCCTGGTTGATGATGATGTTCTTGCTATCAAGGTTATGCCTATTCTTAGTGTTTAGGTTTATTAAGTTTTGCTGTTTAAGTTTATTTTTTAGTTTATTTTGTTACTTTAGGTTTGGGTTTAGGGTTTGTGGTTTAAGGTTTAGGGTTTAGGGTTAGGGTTTAGGATTTAGGGTTTAGGGTTTAGGGTTTAGGGTTTTAGGGTTTATGCTATTAGGGTTTCGGGTTTAAGGTTAGGGTTGTAGGTTTAGGGTTGTAGGTTTAAGGTTTTTTTCTTTAAAAAGTAAATAAAGTAAACCCGTAGGTTTAGGTTTATTTAGTATATTTAGTTTATTTTTTATTTATTTTAGTTTACTTTATTTTTTATTTTTACTTAGGTTTATTTTTTTTTATTTAGTTTAATTTATTTATTTTATGTTTATTTATTTTAGTTTGTGTTTTTTATTTTAGTTTATTTTTTAAGTTTAGGTTTAGGTTTAGGTTTATTTTTTAGGTTTAGGTTTTATTTTTTATTTGTAGGTTTAGGTTTACGATTTTATTTTATTTTTTTAGGTTTATGTTTTAAGTTTTTATTTTAGGTTTATTTTTAGGTTTTATTTTTTAGTTTGTGTTTAGGTTTATTTTTAGTTTACTTTCTTTTATTTAGTTTAGGTTTAGTTTATTTTAGGTTTTAGTTTAGGTTTTATTTATTTTAGTTTAGTTTATTTTAGTTTAGGTGTAGGTTTATTTTATTTTGCTTATTTTATTTTTATTTTAGTTTTAGGTTTTTTTAATTTAGGATTTAGGTTTTATTTATTATTTATTTTTAGGTTTATTTTTTAGGTTTAGGTTTTTATTAAGATTTTATTTTGTTTTATTTTAGGTTTATTTTATTTTTATTTTATGTTTAATTTTTATTTTATTTAGGTTTTTTATTCGTAGTTTTATTTTATTTTTTTTTCATTTAGTTTTGGTTTTTATTTATTTTATTTTAGTTTATTTTTATTTATTTAAAATTTTTCTAGGTTTAGGTTTAGGTTCTAGTGTAGGTTTTTATTTTATTTTATTTTATTTAAGTATAGGTTTTTTATTTATTTTATTTTTTGGTTTTATTTTGTTTAGGTTTAGGTTTTTAGGTTTTTAGGGTTTAGCGTTTAGGGTTTAGGATTTAGGGTTTAGGGTTTAAGGTTTATGATTTTAGGGTTTAGGGTTTTAGGGTTTAGGGTTAGGGTTTAGGGTTTAGGGTTTATGGTTTATGGTTTAAGCTTTAGGCTTTAGGGTTTTTAGGGTTTTGGGTTAAGGATTTTTTTTGGTAAAAAGAGGAATTTTTATTACCAAAAGACAAGGATATAATGTCCTTAAAAGAGATAAATCTCAAAGACTACTTCTTAAAGAGCTACAGAAAGACCTAAAGAGAAAAATCCCCTAATTAATATAAAGAAACTAAAAGGAAAAAAGAAAACTAAGAAAAGAATAGCCACAACATAGAATCCTTGAGCAGTTTAGCATACCACCTGAAGAGACCCAAAAGCAAATGAAGGAAACCTACTGGAAAAAACTAAAGCAGAGATAAGCACAATTAAAAGAAAATAAATAGACATAAAGAGAAAGGAAAGAAAAGACAAAGAAAAGGTTCAGGATTAGTCACAAACTTTAGAAGGGGCAACAAAAATTTGTGAGTAGCCAAACTCTGAAATGAGGGTTACAGTCACAAAAAATACTACCAACCAATAAAAAATAGTAAACATCCTAGCCATCATAGCAAACAAACCTCACTAAGGCACCTAAGCAAACACCAATAACCAACAAAGATCTTGAAATAGCCACCCAAAAAGGAAGAAACAAAACACCAGAACCAATAGATAAAAATTGAGCCAACAAAGAAAAAATTCCAAGCTAGCACAACCATCCAACCACCCAGAAGTAGTAGGAGAATGAAACAAAGTCACCCACCTACGAGGAAATACCAGAAACAGATGCAAGGGGGATGAAGAGAAGCAACCGCAAGCTCAACAACTCCAACCAGACTTAAGAAACCAAAAAAAAACCAAAACAACCACCAACCAAAATAAGTAACAACACAACCACCAAAGCAACAAAGGAAAGTAGCAACCACACCCAAAATTAAACCAACCCAACCAGCTAAAAAAAATAGAAGGAAGAGATGCACAACCAACATCACATTTAGAGAAGGCATCCAAAACCAGGAAGCTCAAGGAGACCAACCACAAAGCCCCAAATAAATCCAACCAACCGATCAAAAGCCAAAAAATAAACCCACAAGAGATACCACAATAAAAGTAAGAGCAACAATGGACAACAGCTTTGACAACCAAAATAGCAGAAGCCAGCATTCTAACCTGCACAATACAAGAATAAAATAAGAACATAAAGTGCCTAAGAAAGAACAGGAGCCAACATCAATCGAACAAACCAAAACCACCAGAAGCTCCCAAACAGAAGCCCCAAGAAAACCACGAACAGAAAAGCAAGAAAAAATATCTAGAAAATTTAACATAAGGAAAATCAGATTTGTCTAAATTAGTTAGCCCTTTTAATTTCCTAGAAATATTTGCATTGGTAAACAAAGTAAAATTATAGAGATTACAACCCAAACCAGCTAAGAAATCAGCACAAGCATTACCTTCTCTTAAATATGTGTAATTTTAAAAGAAAGTTTAGAGATAATAGCTTTCATATTTCTAATTAAATAAAAAAGCTCAACATTACCCTTATGGTTAGAATTGATCATAGCAACAACCATCTTAGTATTAGATTCCAACCAAATAGTAAGAAAATTTGTATACAAACAAAGCTTAAGAGCATGATAAACAACCATTAATTCAACAAAACTAATAGAATTAGTAGAGAGAGGAGTTGAAAAAGCCAAGATAATATTTCCAAGATTGTTTCTAAAAATAGCACCACAACCTTACTTGTTCTATGCAACAGATCCATCAGTATTAATTTTAATACAACAATTAAAAGCTTAATCCAATGAATAATTTTATAATCCAAAGACGAAACAAAATAAGGAAAATTGATACCCAATTTAGAGGCAAGAAACTTGCAACCTCTAAAATTAGTACCACTAAGAAGAGAAGCCTTATGTAAAGAAAAAAAATCTTATCGTTAGTCCTAGCAATAATCCTTTTATTATTAATAAGCACATTATGATGCTTAGCATCATTTATGTCAAGCCAAATAAACCAAATAAAAGTAATATCCATCACAATTTTAATATGCCCTTTAACAATATTAAGAAATTAAGTGTCAAGAAGTTGCATTAAAGTTAAATTACCATTAAAACAACTTAATTTAAATTAATCCTCATATGAACCCCATACTTTAGAGGTAATGGCACCATTAACAACAACCATGACTAACATTCTCAATATGATAGCAACACATGCATTTAGAGGGTGGATAAAAACCTTTCCTCAAAAGTAAAGAGTCAATAGAAATATAATCCCTTAAAATTCTCCACAAAAGAATAGAATAAGAAGTACGAATAATATTATTCCAAATTTTAAGGAAAACAAGAGAAGAGGATTTTTTTAAATCTAATATAGTGCCAAGTATCTTTAAAAGAAAATTCTCCATTACTAGAAATTTTGAAAAGAATTTGATCTGGAAAATTACCATTAATAGGAATATTAATGATGTTATTACTAATGAAATGAGGAATCAAATCATTTGCAAAGTGAAATTCCATTCACCATTATAAATAAAATGACTAACTTTCAAAGAAGAAGTAACGTGAGTACTTAGTAGAGAATCATTGGAAAAATCCCCCCATTTAGTTATCTCACCAAAAGAAACAAGATCCATTATTAATACCCCAAAAAATGAGATGTTCTACTTTCCATTTAGTATCACAGAGTCGTTTCCAAACAATAGAGTAACCATGTTTATAATTGCAAATTAAAGGATGCTTACCTTTGCAATATTTAAATTTCATGAATTTAGCACAAAGACTTTTATTTTTCAAAAAATTCCACCAAAGTTTATAAGAAAAAACATTGGTGGAATCCATCAAAGATCTGCACTCAATACCATCTTCATAAATAGTACCACACATATTAGACCAACAAGTCCAATGAAGCCTTTTGGCTGAATTCCTAGAGCCCCAAAAAAACTTATTCAAAAGTCTTTCAATCCTGATAAGAACATGGGAACTAAGAACAATATTAAGCAACAAGTAAACAGAAAGATAAAAAAGAATACTTTTAATAAAAAGTAATCTACCACCAAAAGATAAAAAATGAAATTCAATGGTAGAAATTTTATTTTGAATATTATGAATTACCTCATCAAAGAGATGGGATCTCTTATGGCCATAATATAAAGGGGAGCCTAAATATTTAATAAAAAGATTCTGATGAGAAAAGCTAGTGATATATTTTATTTTATTAATTCTATGAATAGAAATAGAAGTAGAAGTGATAAAATAACTTTCATGAGTAATAATCAAAAGGCCACTTTCCTTTTCAAATTTATTTAAAAAATCCTTAAACTTTTTAACATTATGTAAGGAGCCATTACAAAAAATTATGAAATCATCAGCAAAGCTTAAGTGAGAGATAGCCAAACCACCTAGATTTTTGAAATACATACTAGAATTCTTCTCAAAAAGAAAAGATTAAGCCAATGAGACAAATATTCAATGACAATAATAAAAAGTGACAGAGAAAGAGGGTCGCCTTGTCTTATAACTTGAGAGGAATTTAACAAACCAAAGTTTTCACCATTGATAATTAATGAAAACCAAACATTTCTAATTATATTGTTAACCATAGAAATGAAATGATTAGAAAAACCAAATAAAGTAAGAATGATATTAAGAAAATCCTAAGAAATGTTATTATAAGCATTGGTGATGTCATGCTTAAAAAGTAAATTTACACCTCTAATTTTAACATTCAAATCATGAATCAATTCTTGAGTAAGCAAGATGTTATCCAAAATAGTTCTACCTTTCACAAAGCTAGTTTGATTAGGACAGATAATCTAAGGAAGAAACTTACTAAGCCTATTAGTAAAAATTTTAGAAATCAATTTGTTGAAAAAAGTACAAAGACTAATAGGTCTAAAGTCACTCCAAAAGTCAATATTATCTTTCTAAGGAATAAGAATAATAGAAGTGCTAGCAAAATTTTTAGGAATTGAATTCCCTTGGAAAAAATCATTAACAACATTAACAAGATCAATTTTAATAATAAACCAAGCTTTTTGAATGAATAAAGTAGTGTAACCATCCGACTCTGCAATAGAATCAACATTCATACCATTAAGAATACTAAAAATTTATTGATCAGAAGGAGGAGAAACTAAGCACTCATTATCCTCAGTAGACATAATAGAAGGGATGATAGAGGGATTGGATAAATTCTCATGTTGACAATTTTTATTTAAAAGATCTTTAAAATAATTAAGAGTAGAAGAAAATATATCCTCTTTTTCGGTAAGCCAAGAACCATCAAAGTTCTTGATTTTATGAATGTGACCAAGAACTCTCCTTTCAAACCATGAAAATATTTAGTGTTTCTTTCCCCCTGAGAAAGATGCTTAGAGATAGCTTTTTGTCTCCAATAAGTCACCTCTAAACCATGAAACTTAATTAGATTATCTTTAGCTTCAACAAGATTAGAACAGAAAGAAGAATCAGTAATAACAAGTTCTTCCAAATCTTGCACCTTTTTCCATATTCTTGATATTATTAATAAGATTTTTAAAGCAGTTTCTATTCCACCAAGTGATATTATGCTTAAGCCTTTTAAGCTTAAGACAAAATCGCATCATACCAAATGCAGAATCATCAAGAGAAAGAGGAGCACATCAATTATTAGCAATAACATCAAGAAAACTTTTATCTTATAACCACATATTTTGAAAACAAAAATTTTTAATGCCATTATTATTATGAACAACATTCTTAATAGAAACCAAAAGATGAGCATGATCCGAGAGAGTTCTACTAAGATACTCCACCGAAGTTAATGACCAACAATTTAACCAATAATTATTTAATAATACATGATCCAACTATTGCAACAATCTATGATTATTCCAAGTAAATTGAGAACCAATGAAACCAACATCATAAAAATTACAATCCAAAATCATATTTGCAAAATCTTCCATTGAATGTAAATTCAGCAAAGAACCCCTTTTCCTTTCATTCAAAGAAAGGACCATATTAAAATCCCCACCAATAATCCAAGAATTATTAATAATAGAGCCAAAATTAGATAATTGATCCCAAGGAATTCTCCTCTCTAACTTGTTACAAGCAGCATAAACAAAAGAACCAAAAGCATGATAATAACCAAATGAAAATATCCACATTAATAACCTGATGAAAATCATTAATAACATTAATAAAAAGAGAATTATTCCAAAATTACCAAATCTTATTATTGCTATTGAAATAAAAATTGCTAAAACCAATCATCCTGGCTGCATGCATTATTTTAGAAGAAAAAATGAGAGGTTCAAGAATAACAAAGAAACCAACATTAGAAATTCTACAAAGATTCTTAATTCTATTTCTAACAACAAGAGTACCAATGCCCCTCAGATTCCAAATAAGAAAGTTAAACATTAATTTTTATTAGGCGAAGAAGATGAAAAAGATCGAGTATATCTAGAAACTTTAGGAGGATAATTTTTAAATTATTTTTTCCTTTTCACAAAATTGTTTTTGAAAACTGGTCTCATTCTCCATGGATTGATCATTAGAACAATTTTTATCATCATTATTTACAATAGATTTAGGAGAAGATCCCATTTGAAAATAAGATAAATCCTCTTTCTCCAATAAACAATAATTATCACTAAGCAAAATACCATCCAGAATAATAGTTAAAGAAAGGGCAGAAACAAATTTATTAAGCAAACAAACACTTGGCTGCACATTATCAACAAGCTCCATACCATCATTCTTGCCTAAATTCAAAGAAGATAAAACAAGATTTTCTTTTAAAGATTTTTGACGTGAAATAAGAGAAACATTTTCTATAATATTTTTAGCAACTTTATTACAAATCTCCTTAGAATCAAAAACTAAAATAGGAAAATCATCCATTTGCAAATTTTTAGGAATATCAGAAATAATATCTGCCGAAACCTGATTACTCTCCAAAATAGTTATAGAAGCATTTTTAACAAGCTTATCACTACCACTTACATTGGGAACAACATTAGAAACTTTAGGAACATCATTAGAAACATCAACAGTTTCATTCTCAACACCATTATCCCTTTCATTTAAAGTAGAATTTCATTTATCACTTTTTAAATCTCTAATTTTGCCAACAACCTTAAGATCTTTAACCACTTTCTTCCGAAGATGTTGATGAGTAACAAAACAGTCTGATACATTATGGCCATGAGTTTTGCAATGATTACAGAATGCAGAGAAGTTTTTAAACTTGACCTAATGGAAATATCCATATTTCTCCAATCCAATCCACACCTCCTTAGGAAATTTTTTTGTTACATCAATTTTAACATGGATCCGAGCAATCGATGGCCTGGATTTGGCTGCGGTTGCTTGATCGATTTGCAAAGCTCTACCAAAATAGAGCTCACAACATGCAAGAGTTGATAATTAACAAAGTAAACCCAAAGATTAGGTAAAAATAACCAAATCGATGCTATAGGAGATTCCTTTTTAATATCATAAAAATGGAGTCCATTTATAAATACACATTTGACAATTTTTAGCCTAATAAGATCGGCGAGCAAAGATATGGCTATAATCAAGGTCATTAGATAATTTAATCAGCACTTGTCTACCATCTAGTAAACCAATCAAAATGACACCAAAAAGATTCAAAACATGATAGAAAAATTGAATTTCCTCAACTAGGATGAAAATCAAAAGAAAATCCAATAAGGCTCAACTAGTTTTTATCCAAGTTAGAGAACATAATGAACACATTTGAAGGTCATATGAACTAGGTTTAAAGAAAGATCGAAGAAGTTGAAGAATCCTTACCAGATAAGGCATCTTTGAAGGATTAGAGGCAAAAGGTTTAGCTATACTCAAAGAATCGAAAGCCTGTGTTGGAGCAGCAAGAGCATTTGTTTCTCCCTAAGTATTCATAGAACCCATTGCCATGGTAATGTGAGTCACTATAGCACCCAAGAGGGAGGTGAATTGGGCGATATTAAAAAATTTTAAAAGTTAAATCTTAAATTTTAAGTTTTAATAGAAAATTATTTTTTGATTTTATAATGACAAGATACAATTCTTAATGCAACAAAAACAAAAATACAGTAAAGTAAAGAGAGACAATAGGCACAGAATTTTTACATGGCTCGGCCAAACTCCAAAATAGGCCTACGTCCACGCCTATCCACCCTTGGCTAGGAATCCACTAAATGCAAAATAGCTTACAAATATTACTCTCTTATAAGGGGGTGAGTACAACCCCTACAACAATATGTACTCTCCTACAAAGGGGTGAGTACAACCCTAATATAAATTTTACAGCATAAAAAGAAAAATACAAATAATAAATTTTGATAAAATAAATCTCTCACAAATATACCAAGCTATCCAATTCAAAAAATGATCTCACAACTTATAAATGATCACTTACAACTTAAAAATTTTGGCAAGATAAAATGCTCACTTAATATTGATAAGAAATAATAAAATAAATATCTTAAAGTGATCTTACTAAGATGTTTATGTTATTATAATTTGGAGACTAATATAAAAATGATTTCAAAATAAATTCACAATATTCTTTTGCACAATAAAATAAATTTTAGTAAGGAATAATTTATTATACTTTAACTAAAAAGATGCTTTCAATTAATGCAAATGATCATAAAATAGTTAAATAAAATTAGTATATGATAGATTTAAGTAGGCTAGTATGCTTTTAATTAAAAAAATATATCTAACAAATATGAAAATAATTTTAGCATAATATATTAATTTGAAATGCTTAAAATATACTTCTAAAATAGATATAAGAATAAATGATCTTTCAAAATAAGAATAATGAAGAAATATTTCAAGAAACCAAAATGAATTTGTACGAAGTTAAAAATTTCAACAAGTTGGAATAGATCTTACAAACTATCACAAGAGTTTTTCACAAAAAAAAATGATTGAGAAACTTTGATGTGAAAAATAATGTCCAAAGACTAATCCACAAAGTGTATAATTGGAAAGAATAAATATATGGTGAAAAATAGCATGAACAACTAAAAAGGATTAAGATCAAAAAAACAAACTCAAGCAATTTGAGAAAGCTTGCTTAGTTGAAGATGTTGAAGCTTCCACACCAAGGGTTTGATCTTGCAATATTTGGAGAACACTTGGAAGGAAAATATAAGAAATTTTCTCCTAGATTTGCTAGAGGGATTTTGAATTTGAATGAGTAATGCTTTCATGAAGAGAATGCGGGCTATTTATAGGCAAGAAGGTCATTTTGAATTATTTCAAAACAATATATTATTCTAACATCATGTTATCATCTAATAATTTAACATTCAATAAAAATATAATTTATATTAAATAAATATTAAATTCAAGCACCCAAAATTTGGCTATTCACATGGGCAAGTCAAAAATAATCAAATATGGCTCTTAATTTATTCAAAGCATGTAGCATGCATTCATTATTAAAATTAGCTATGGTTTGAAAAGTCATAATAAATTCAATTTTAATCAAACGCGGGTCATGTAACCTATCAAATTAAAGAAAAAATCTAAGGAATCCATTGGAGATGAAATCGATATAAATTCCTTGATTATAAAATTACTTTATAAAATACAAAATTTCACATATTTTTGTTAATTTTGAAATATGATATTTAAATATTATGATATAATTTATATATAATCATACATATGTTAGTTATCATATAACCTTAAATTAAATTAAAATACTTAATTATATTAAGTAAATAAAATAATTACACTTAATAGTCATAATTTATTATCAATTATTATTTTGACAATTCAAATGCTATGTATGAAACATATAATTGAATGTTAATTAGATAGAGATTTATATAAATTAACCTCATTAAAATAATATGTTAAGTTGTAAGCAAATTGATTCATGATAATGAACTCATATGAATTTCTAAGAAAGTTATAAATGCATATAACCTAAAATATTGTATCTTGACCTTCACATTATCCATTTTGATCTATCTTTCATTCTTCTACTCTTGCACTTTCCTCAAACATATTGTGAGATGTATTAGATATGTAATTAGCAATTGATATATCTGAAATACATAAAAACATTCATTAGAACATCCAAGCATTCATTTGTTATCATCAAAATTGATCGGATTGAACATGAGGCTCATTAAGCCAACAATCTCCCCCTTTTTGATGATGACAAACTAATATTGGGTATTGATTTTAATGAAGCTGCAAATAGACCTTTCATCAGAGTTTTTTAAAAAAATTCTATTCTAAAAAAAAGAATTTATGCACAAGAGATGAATAATGTTGCTCCCCCTAAATGTATGCATGAAATAGACTTAATACTAACCAACATTTTACTATTCTCCCCCTTTTGACAACATCAAAAAGTGAGAACAAACTACATATAATTTTAAATATTAGGATCTAACATTCCAAGCATTCATATTAAAGAACAAAAATGTTCTTCTGGTAATGGTTTTGTAAAAATACCTGCAATTTGTAAATCGGTACTAATGAAATTAATATTAACATCACCTTTTAAAACATGATCCCTAATAAAATGATGTCTAATTTCTATATGCTTGGTTTGTGAGTGCTGGATAAGATTTTTAGTCAAACTAATAGCACTAGTATTGTCAGAACTAGAATGTGATCTTGCTTAATACCAAAATCTTCTAATTGTTGCTTTAACTAAAGGACCACAAGCAACTACCAGCTTTGTACTCAACCTCAGTAGTGGATAAAGCTACATAATTTTGTTTGCTAGATGACCATGACACAAGCGATGATCCTAAAAAATGACATGTGCTTGATGTGCTTTTTCTATCTACTTTGCATTCCGCAAAATCAGCAATAGAATAAGCAACCAAATCACATGATAAAAATGTTTTAGAATACCATAAACCTTACTTAGTAGTGCCTATCAAATATCAAAAATACACTTAACTGCTATTAAATGAGATTCTTTTGGGTTGGCTTGAAAATGAGGACATAAAAAAACAGCAAACATAATATCAGGCCTAGTAGCAGCAAGGTATAAAAGTGAACCTATCATACTCCTATAAAGTTTTTGATCAATAGATTTTCCTAATTCATCTAAATCCAATTTTGTAGATGAGCTCATAGAAGTTTTACTAAATTTATATCTTTTCATGTCAAACCACTCAAGCAATTCATTTGTGTACTTAGTTTGACAGATGAATGTGCCAATTTCTTGTTGCTTCACTTGAAGACCTAAGAAAAAATTAAGTTCTCCCATCATACTCATTTCAAACTCTTTAGACATCAAAGATGAGAACTCATGGCACAAAGATTCATTTGTACTTCGAAGTAATATATCATCTACATACACTTTTATCACTCTCAAATCATCATCTATGCTCTTAAGGAATAAGGTGGTATCTACTCTACCCTTTCTAAATCCATGATCTATCAAAAAGTTACTTAACCTATCATACCAAGCATGAGGAGCCTATTTTAAACCATATAAGGCTTTATTTAATTTATTCACATGATTTGGACAATCAAGGCTCTCAAATCCAAGTGGTTGCTCTACAAATACATATTGGTCAATAAATCCATTCAAAAATGCACTCTTGACATCCATTTGAAAAAGTTTAAAATCCCTAAAATAATCATAAGCAAGGAGTAACCTAGTAGCTTTCTTTCTACAGGTGCAAAAGATTCTTCAAAATCTATACGTTCAACTTGTGTGTACCCTTCTGTAACTAACCTAGCTTTATTTTTAACAATACAGCATGAATCATCTAGCTTATTCCTAAAGACCCATTTTATTCCAATGACATTTTGATCTTTGGGTCTTGGGACTAATTCCCAAACATTATTTCTTACAAATTGATTCAACTCCTCTTCCATAGCAATAATACAAAAATTATCTTTTAATGCTTCTTCTAAATTTTTTGGTTCAACCTCGGATAAAATGTTGAATGATCTACAACCTCTCTACTATGTCTTCTGGTCATAACTCCTTTTGAAGGATCTCCTATAATTAGTTCTTTTGGATGATTTTTATTATATTTTCATTTTTTAGGCAATAAATAATCCACATTATATTCTAAAGATATTTTCTTAAAATTATCAATCTTTTCATCAATCACTTCATTTCTAATGGGATCAATTAATTTTTTTATCAAAAATAACATTTATTGATTCCTATGCAATCATTTTTCTCTTATTGAAAGCTCTATAAGCTCTACTAGAAAGAGAGTATCCTAAGAAAATACCATCATCTGATTTTCAATCAAACTTAACTAAATGCTCTTTTATATTATTCAAAATTAATCATTTACATCCAAATACTTGAAAGTGTTCAATCTTAGGCCTCTTTCCAAAAAATAATTCATAGGGTGTCTTCTTCAAATTTGGTCTAAAATAAATCCTATTCATCACATAACATGCAGTATTTACTGCTTCTGCCCAAAAATATTTTTGCAATTTATACTTATCAAACATAGATCTACTTAATTCAATTAATATTTTATTTTTTCTCTCTACTACTCCATTTTGTTGGGGAGTTCTAGGTGTAGAAATATTATGTCTAATCCCATGTTCATCACAATAATCCTCAAATAATTTATTTTCAAATTCGCCACCATGATCAGTTTGAACCCTATTAATCAAAAGGCCTTGTTCTCTTTGAATATATTTAGAAAACTTTCTAAACTCACCAAAAACATCATCCTTGTAAGTTACAAATAAAACCCAAGTATATTTAGATAAATCATCAACAATCACAAATCCATAATTGTTTCCACCTAAGCTAGTGGTGCTAATAGGACCAAATAAATCCATGTGCAATAATTCTAGAGGTCTAGAAGTAGAAATAATATTTTTACTTTTATATGAGCTTCTAGAATTCTTATCATAAATACATGCATCATAAACAAAGTTTGAATGAAAACTTAATTTAAGTAATCCAACTACTAAATCAAGTTTTATTGTTTTATAATTTACATGCATAGCAATCAAATAAAATATGCCATTTTCTAATACAATAGTTGCACCAAACATTAGTGTTTACATATGACTTAGCACAATAATTATAAGGTTTATGAGTGGGATGTGTATGATGCAAATAATTTTTATTAAATATTTTTCTTGATGAAGTATTATAATGAACTTGTGATTTCAAAAATAATTTTAATCTTACTTTTAACGAGATATTCTCTCTTTCAAGTTTACATACAAGTAAGGAACAATTTAATAAAGAAGTATTTTTTACTTTTTAAATTATGTCATTCATTTTTTAAATCACAGAAATGCATATCTAAATTTTTGTGTTCTTTTTCTAAGGTTTTGTATTTTCTTTTTAATTTTATATATTCTATAACTAAATCATTAAAAGCATCATCTAATTCATCATAATATATATCATTACATACCTCTTGAGAATCTAAGTCAAATTCTCCATTTTCCATAAGACATATGTTGACCTCTTCATGATGAGCAAGTACTTGATTCATTTGAATCGGATTGGTATAAAGCCATATTTTTTTCTTCTTATGGTACTTTTTCTCCTTCATATTTTTTTTCCTCTTTTCACATCAATCTCTTTCTTTGATTCAACAAGTTCGACAATCATCTTATGTGTTTACTTTTTTTACAATGGTAGCAAATGATCCCTTCATATAAATTTCTTAGTTTAAATTTATAGTTTTGATTTTTTTTTATACCTTTGATTCTTCTTCCTTAGCAAGTTCCCAAGCCTTTTGGATAACATGACTACCTCATCACTATCACCATCCGAGCTTGAGGTGTTATGCTCATCACTATCATCAACTTGTAATGCAATAGCTTTTCCTTTCTCCTTCTTCCTTTTTGTTGAGTTATCCATCTTATTGCTTTTAGTAATAACCTGTTCATGTGCTATCAAAGAACTCAAAGGCTGATCAAGTGGATAAGTAGATAAATCCTTAGCTTCATTAATAGATGTTACTTTAGCTTCCCATTCTTTTGGAAGACATCTAAGAATCTTATAGACTAAGTTTTGATTATATGTTTTCCAAGAGAATGCAATGTGTATTTTCATGAATCTTGTATACATATCAGAAATAGATTCAAAAGGAGACATATGAAATAACTCATATTCATGAACAAGTTTGTTTATGTGAGCATCTCTAAGTTCACTAGTTCCTTCATAAGTTATAATGAGTTTATCCCATATTTCTTTTGTTGTACTTAACATAGAAATGTTCATGTAATCATCAAGTAATAAAAAACACAATGTAAATTATTACAAGCCCTAGCATTTAATTCATCGAGTTCTCTTTTAGCTACAGACCATTCCTTAAAAGGTTTTTCTACTTTAATGCCATTTACTTCTACTGTGGGTGTATGATTTTGATGGCTTGGAATTCACTAAATGCAAAATAACTTGCAAATAGTACTCTCCAATAAGGGGGCGAGTACAACCTCTATAATAATATGTACTCTCCTACAAAGGGACGAGTACAACCCCAATATAAATTTTATACCACAAAATTTTGAAAGTTAAATCTTCAATTTTAAGTTTTAATAGAAAATTAATTTTTTATTTTATAATGATAAGATAGAATTCTTAATGCAACAAAAATGAAAAATACAATAAAGTAAAGAGAGACAATTAGCACACAATTTTTAAGTGGTTCAACCAATCTCCAAACCAGGCCTACGCCCACACCTAGCGACCCCTGACTAGGAATCCACTAAATGCAAAATAGCTTGCAAATAGTACTCTCCAATAAGGGGGCGAGTACAACCCCTACAACAATATGTACTCTCCTACAAAGGGGCGAGTACAACCCTAATATAAATTTTATACCACAAAAAGAACAATAATAAATAATAAATTTTGATAAAATAAATCTCTTACAAATATACGAAGCTATCCAATTCAAAAAATGATCTCACAACTTATTAATGATCACTTACAACTTAAAAATTTTGGAAAAATAAAATTCTCACGTTATATTGATAAGAAATAATAAAATAAATATCTTAAAGTGATCATACTAAGATGTTTATGTTATTACAATTAGGAGACTAATATAAAAATGATTTCAAAATAAATTCACAATATTCTTTTGCACAATAAAATAAATTTCAGCAAGGAATAATTTAGTATATTATAACCAAAAATATGCTTTCAATTAATGCAAATGATCACAAAATACTTAAATAAAATTAGAATATGATAGATCTAAGTAGTCTAGTAAGCTTTTAATTAAAAAAAAGATATGTAGCAAATATGAAAATAATTTCAGCACAATAAATTAATTTGAAATTTTAAAATATACTTCTAAAATAGATCTAAGGATAAATGAACTTTTAAAATAAAACTAATTAAGAAATATTTCAAGAAACCAAAAGGTATTTGTAGGAAGTTAAAAATTTCAACAAGCTGAAATAGATCTTATAAACTATCACAAGAGTTTTTCACAAAAAAAATGATTGAGAAACTTTGATGTGAAAAATAATGTCCAAAGATAAATCCACCAAAAATATAAATTGGAAAGAATAAATAGATGGTGAAAATAGCATGAACAACTTAAAAAGGATTAAGATCAAGTAAACAAAGTCAAGTAATTTGAGAAAGCTTGCTTAGTTGAAGATGTTGAAGCTTCCACACCGAGGATTTGATCTTGCAATATTTGGAGAACACTTGGAAGGAAAATCTAAGAAATTTTCTCTTAGATTTTCTAGAGGGATTTTGAATTCAAATGAGGAAAGCTTTCATGAAGAGAATGGGAGCTATTTATAGGCAAGATGTTCATTTTGAATTATTTCAAAACAACATATTATTCTAAGATCATGTTTTCATCTAATTATTTAATATTTAATAAAAATATAATTTATATTAAATAAATATTAAATTCAAGTAGCCAAAATACGGTTATTCACATGGGCAAGTCAAAAATAATCAAATATGGCTCTTAATATATTCAAAGCATGTAGCATGCATTAATTATTAAAATTAGCTAATGTTCAAAAAGTCATAATAAATTCAATTTTAATCAAACGTGGGTTATGAAACCTATTAAACTAGAGGAAAAAAAAAATCCAAGGAATCCATTCAAGATGAAATCTGACATAAATTCCTTGATTATAAAATGACTCGCTAAAATATAAAATTTCACATATTTTTCTTAATTTTGAAATATTATATTTAAATATTATGATATAATTTATATATAATCATACATATGTTAGTTATCATATAACCTTAAAATTAAATTAAAATAATTAATTATATTAAGTAAATAAAATAATTACACTTAATAGTCATAATTTATTATCAATTATTATTTTGACAATTCAAATGATATGTATGAAACATATAATTAAATGTTAATTAGATAGAGATTTATATAAATTAATCTCATTAAAATAATATGTTAAGTTGTAAGCAAATTGATTCATGCCAATGAACTCAAATGAATTTCTAAGATAGTTATAAATGCATATAACCTAAAATATTATATCTTGAGCTTAACATTATCCATTTTGATCTATCTTTCATTCTTCTACTTTTGCAATTTCCTCAAATATATTGTGAGATGTATTGGATATGTAATTTGCAATTGATATATCTAAAACACATAAAAACATTCATTAGAACATCCAAACATTCATTTGTTATCATCAAAATTGATCGGATTAGGCTCATTAAGCCAACAGGCAAATGGCGCCACTTAAGAACCAAAAAAGGATCGGCCTAAGGCAGAAGATCCGAAGCCAAACCAGAAGAAAGTTTTGGAAACCAACCTGAAACACCGAGAAAGAGAACGAAAAGGAAACAGATTCAAGAACTGCTAGAGCCCAAGACTGAAGGGGCCTGGATGTTTAGGGGTTTAGTTTTTTTTAATTATTAGTTTAGTTTAGTTAGTTTTTTATATTTATGGATTTAGGTTTTTATTATTATGTTTTTTTAATTATTTATTATTTATTAGTTTTTTTTTTTTTAGTTTAGTTTAGTTATTATTATTGAGTTTAAGTTTTTAGTGAGGGTGATTTATTATTATTTTTTGGTTTTTTTGTTTATTTTATAGTTATTATGTGTTTTATTTTTAATTTTCTTTAATTAGTTTAGTTTTAGGGTTTAGGTTATTTTTATTAGTTTTAGTTTTATTTAGCATTTTTATTATTTTTTTGTTTAGATTTTATTAATTGGGAGGAGGGGTTTTTTAGTTTAGTTTTATTAGTTAGGTTTTTGTGTTTTATTTAGTTTTATTTAGTTTTTTTTATTATTTTTATTAATTTTTTTTAGGTTTAGATTTTAGTTTTAGGATTTAGTTTGTTATTGGTTTATTAATTATTATCATGTTTTGTGTTTTGTTAATTAGTTTAGTTAATTTTTAGTTATTTTTTAGGAGGATTTATTTTTTTAGTTTTTTTGGGTTTAGTTTTAATATTTAGTTTAGTATTTTTTTATTTTAGTTTTAGTTTTGATTTTAGTTTTAGTTTAGTTTAGTTTTAATGTTTAGGTTAATTTTAAGTTTAGAATTAGGGTCTGTGGTTTAGGATTAGGTAGGATTTTAAAATTATGTAAACCGGTTTAGGTTTATTTAGTTTATTCTATATTTTATTTAGTTTTATTTTTATTTAGTTTAGTCTATTTATTTTATTTATTTATTTTAGTTAATGTTTTTTATTTCATTTATTTTTAGTTTAGTTATATTTTTTAAGTTTAGTTTTATTTTTTATTATTTAGATTTTAAGGATTTTTTTTTAGTTTATTTATTTTTTTTTTTGGTTTAGGTTTAGGTTTTATTTTAGGTTTTATTTTATATTTTAGGTTTAGTTTTATTTTTAGTTTATTTTATTTCATTTAGTTTATTTTAGCTTAGTTCATTTAGTTTAGGTTTAGGTTTTATTTATTTTAATTTAGTTTATTTTAGTTTAGTTTAGGTTTATTTTATTTTGTTTTATTTTAGGTTTAGTTTTTTTTAGTTTAGGGTTTTGGTTTTATTTTTATTTATTTTGGGTTTATTTTAGTTTAGTTTTTATTTTGTTTTTATTTTTTTTTTTTAATTTATTTTTATTTTATGTTTAGGTTTTTAATTTTTTTAGGATTATTTTTTTGCTTTTTTAGGTTTTATTTATTTTATTTTTTGTTTAGTTTTATTTTTATTTTATTTTATTATTACATTTAGGTTTTGGTTTTATTTGGTTTTTTATTTTATTTTATTTTATTTTATTTAGTTTTTTTAATATTTTTTTTAGGTTTAAGTTTTTAGGTTTTAGATTTAGGGTTTTAGGATTTAGTTTGTGGGTTTAGGTTTAGGTCAGTTTAAAATTTATGGTTTATTTTAGTGTTTAGTTTTTTTGGGGTTTGTGGTTAGTTTGGTTTTTTTTAATTAATTTAATTTTAAAGTTTTAAAATTAAGTAAATGGTAGGTTCATGTTTATTTAGTTTATGTTTTATTTATTTTAGTTTATTTTACTTTTTATTTTTATTTAGTTTATTTACTTATTTTAGGTTTTTATTTTAGTTTATTTTTTTATGTTTAAATTTAGTTTTTTTTTATTTTTTCAGTTTAATTTTTTTTTTATTTTTTAGGTTTAGGTTTTTTTATGTTTAGGTTTATGCATTTATTTTATTTTTTTAGGTATAGGTTTTATTTTATGTTAACTTTGGTTTTATTTTTTTTAGTTTAGTTTATTTTATTTAGTTTATTTTATTTATTTTTAGGTTTATTTATTTTAGTTTATTTTATTTTAGTTTAAGTGGGTTTATTTTTATTTTAAATATATGTTTTATTTTATTTATTTTAGGTTTTTTTTAGGTTTAGGTTTTTTATTTAGTTTTATTTTATTTAGTTTTATTTTTTTTACTTAGGTTTTTATTTATTTTATTTTATTTAGTTTTTTATTTTTTTTATTTTTTTTTTAGGTTTAGTTTTAGGATTATATTTTTTATTTTATGTTATTTTATTTTGGTTTAGTTTTATTTATTTTATTTTTAGGTTTATTTAGTTTAGTTAGATTAATTTAGGTTTTAGTGGTCAGTGGGTTTATTTGGTTAGGGTTTAGGGTTTAGGTTTAGTGGTTTAGTGGTTTAGGGTTTGTTTAGGTTTAGTTTAGGGTTTAGGTTTAGGGTTTTAGGTTTAGGTTTAGGTTTTCGGGAACCATCCAACATTAACAGTAACACAAAGTTTCTTCTTATATCATCAAGTAACAGTTCTCTCAGGAAGCCCAACTCGATCCATCTTTCCGCTTACCCTTTTTCTTTTCCCCTGTAACCTCCATTTCTTCCCCATTTTCAGATTTCCCATTCTGATAACCACCACCGCTCCTTCACCTTCTCAAGATCTAGACTGAGCCTAGTTGACATTGACGTTCTTGCCATCAAGGTTCTACTAATTCTTAGGGTTTATTTTTATTTAGTTTTAGGCTTTAGGTTTATTTTTTAATTTATTTAGTTACTTTAGGTTTAGGTTTAGTTTGGGGTTTAGGGTTTATAGTTTAGGGTTAGGGTTAGGGTTTGGGTTTGGGTTTTAGGGTTTAGGGTTTAGGTTTAGGGTTTTAGGGTTTATGCTTTTAGGTTTAGGGTTTTGGGTAATTTAGGGTTTAGCATTTGGGGTTTATGGTATTTTTTTAAAATTATGTAAACCAGTTGGTTTATGTTTATTTAGTTTATCTTTTTTTTATTATAGTTTATTTTAATTTTTAATTTTAATTTTTTATTTTTATTAACATTAGCATATTTATTTTAGGTTTATTTATTTAAGTTTAGGTTTTTTACTCTAGTTTATTTTTTAGGATTTGGTTTAGGCTTAGGTTTACTTTTTAGTTGAGTTTTATTTATATTTAATTTTTTAAGTTTAGGTTTTATAATTTATTTTTTAGTTTAGGTTTAGGTTTTTATTTTATTTATTTAGGTTTAGGTTTTTATTTTAGGTTTATTTTTAGGCTATATTTTTAGGTTTTGGTTTTATTTTAGTTTAGTTTATTTTATTTAGATTAGATTTAGGATTAGATTTAGTTTATTTTAGTTTAAGTTTTATTTATTTTAGATTAGTTTATTTTATTTTAGGTATTGGTTTATTTTATTTTGTTTATTTTATTTTTATTTTAGGTTTAGGTTTTTTTTAGTTTAGGGTTTAGGTTTTATTTTTTTTATTTTTAGTTTTATTTTTAGGTTTAAGTTTTTATTGAATTTTTATTTTATTTTATTTTAAGTTTATTTTTTTATTTTATGTTTAGTTTTTATTTCATTTAGGTGATTATTCGTAGGTTTATTTTATTAATTTTTAGTTTAGTTTCGGCTTTTATTTATTTTTAGTTTATTTTTATTTATTTAATTTATTTTATTTTTAGGATTAGGTTTAGGTTTATTTAGGTTTTACTTTATATTATTTTATTTAAAATTTTAGTTTTATTTAGTAGGCTTAGGAGTTTTTGTAGGTTTTTAGTAGGTTTAGGGTTTCAGGGTGGTAGGTTTATTTAGGGTTTAGGTTTAGTTAGTGGTTAGTTTTTAGTTATAGGTTTTCATTAGGTTAGTCAGTCAGTTTGGGGAGTTCAGGTTAGTAGGGGTGGTGTGAGTTTAGGGTTTAGTTTATGGTTTGGTTTAGTTAGTGGATGGTTTGGTTTTGGTTTAAGTTTAGGGTGTTTAGGGTTTAGGGTATGGTTTAGGTTGGTTTAGGGTTTAGTTTAGGGTTTAGGGTTTAGTTTAGGGTTAGTGGTGGGTGTTTTTTTTAAAAAAAATATTAAAACCATTAGGTTTAGTGGTTTCGTTTATTAAGTTTATTTTATTTATTTTAGTTTTTTTTTTAAATTTTATTTAGTTTAGTTTATTTATTTTCATTTTGGTTTTTTATTTTAGTTTATTTTTTAGATTTAGGTTTAAATTTATGTTTATTTTTTTAGTTTAGTTTTATTTTTTTTAATTTTTAGGTTTATGTCTTATTTTTTACTTTTAGGTTTATTTTTAGTTTTTTATTTTATTTTTTTAGCTTTAGGTTTTCCATTTTTATTTTAGGTTTATTTTTAGGTTTTATTTTTTCGTTTAGGTTTAGGTTTATTTTAAATTTATTTTATTTTATTTTGTTTAGGGTTTAGGTTTAATTTATTTTGGGTTTAGGTTTAGGTTTGATTTATTTTATTTTAGTTTAATTTAGTTTAGGATTATGTTTATTTTATTTTGTTTATTTTGGGTTTAGTTTTTCTTTTAGTTTAAAGTTTAGGTTATATTTTTTGATTATTTTTAGATTTATTTTTTTGGTTTAGATTTTTATTTTATTTTATTATAGGTTTAGTTTATTTTTATTTTTTAGGTTTTATTTTATTTTTATTTTATGTTTAATTTTTATTTTATTTTAGTTTAGTTTTTATTTTATTTTTATTTTATTTAGGTGGGTTTTAATCCAAGTTTTAATTTATTTTAGGTTTAGTTTTTATTTATTTTATTTTAGGTTTTATTTAGATTTAGGATTTTGATTTTATGGTTTATAGATTTTGGTTTAGGGTTTAGGGTTTAGGGTTTAGGATTTGAGGTTTAGGGAGTGGTGAGGTTTATGGTTTAGGGTTTGGTTTACAGGGTTTAGGGTTTAGTTTAGGGTTTGGCTTTTTAGTTAGGTTTAGGGTAGGTTTAGTTTTAGGCATAGGGTTTAGGGTTAGAGTTTATTTTTAGGTTTTAGATTAGTGATTTAGTATAGTAGGGGGTTTAGGGTTAGTTTAGTGGGTTTAGGGTTTTCTTTGGATTTAGGGTTTAGTGTTTTTTTTTTTTAAATTAAGTAAACTGGTAGGTTTTGGTTTATTTAATTTATTTAGCTTATTTCATTTTTTTATTTTAGTTTATTTAATTTTTTTAGGTTTATTTTTTATTTTTATTTAATTTTTTTATTTATTTAGCTTTATTTATTTTAGTTTACATTTTTTATTTTAGTTTATTTTTTCATTTAAGGTTTAGGATTATTTTTATTTCTAAGTTTAGTTTTATTTTTATTTTATTTATTAGGTCGAGGTGTTAATTTTTTATTTCTAGGTTTTGGTTTAGGTTTTTTTTAGTTTAGGTTTTATTTTTTTTATTTATTTTTATGTTTATTTTTTTTAGGTTTGTTTTGTTTTATTTATTTTATTTTAGGTTTATTTTAATTTTTTATTATAGGTTTAGTTTTTTTATCTTATTTAGGTTTTCATTTTTTTTTTGGTTTAGTTTAGGTTTTCATTTATTTTATTTTAGTTTAGTTATTATTTTTATTATATTTTCTTTTTAGGTTAAAGTTTAGGTTATAGTTTTAGTTAGGTTTTTATTTTATTTTATTTTGGTTTAGGATTTTTTATTTATCAAGTTTTATTTAGTTTAGGTTTAGGTTTTTAGCTCTTTAGGGTATAGGGTTTAGGTTTTAGGTTTATTTTTAGTTTATTTTATTTTATTTAGTTTAGGGTTTAGGTTTAGGTTATTTTAGGTTCAGGTTTAGGTTTAATTTAGTTTAGGTTTGTTTATTTTAGTTTAGGTTTAAGTTTATTTTATGTTTAGGTATTTTTTAGATTAACGTTTATGTTTTATTTTTCATTTATTTTTAAGTTTATTTTTAGTTTTTATTTTAATTATTTTAGGTTTATTTTATTTTTATATTACTTTTATTTTTTATTTTACTTATGTTTTTTTATTTTTAGGTTTATTTTATTTTTTCGCTTAGTTTAGCTTTTTCTTTATTTGATTTTACGTTTAAATTTTTATTTTATTTTATTTTTAGGTTTTAGTTTAGGTTTTTATTTTATTATATTTTTTAATTTTATTTATGTTTAGGTTTTTTATTTATTTTATTTTTAGCTTTTCTTTGCTTTAGGTTTAGGTTTTTAGGTTTTAGGGTTCAGGGTTTACGGTTTAGTGTTTAGGATTTAGGGTTGTAGGTTTAGGGTTTAAGGCTTAGGGTTTATGGTTTTTTTAATTTTTAATTTTTTAAAATTAGGTAAATTTGTAGGTTTAGGTTTATTTAGTTTATTTTTTATTTATCTTGGTTTATTTTATTTTTATTTAGGTTTATTTTTATTTTTATTTAGTTTAGTTTATTTACTTTAGATTTACTTATTTTAGTTGAATTTTTAGGTTTAGGGTTTAAGTTTATTTTTTAGTTTAGTTTGATTTTTATTTTATTTTTTAGGTTTAGTTTTTATTTTTTATTTGCAGGTTCAGGTTTAGGTTTTTATTATATTTTTTTAGGTTTAGGTTTTAGCTTTTTATTTTAGGTTTATTTTAGGTTTTATTTGTTAGTTTAGGTTTAGGTTCATTTTTAGTTTATCTTATTTTATTTAGTTTAGTTTTAGGTTTAGTTTATTTTATTTTAGTTTAGGTTTTATTTACCTTAGTTTAGGTTTAGGTTTATTTTATTTTTATTTTAGGCTTAGGGTTTTTTTCTTAGTTTAATGTCTAGGTTTTAATTATTATTTATTTTAGGTTTGCTTTTTAGGTTTAGGTTTTTATTTAGTTTCTATTTTATTTTCATTTTAGGTTTAGTTTTTATTTTATTTAGGTTTTTAATTTTTTTATTTTAGTTTAGGTTTTTATTTATTTTATTTTAGCTTAGTTAATATTTTTTATTTTATTTTTTTTAGGTTTAGGTTTAGGTTTTAGATTTATTTTATATTTTTATTTTATTTTATTTTTTTATTTTATTTTGTTTTAGATTTTATTTATTTATTTTATTTCTAGGATTCATTTAGTTTAGGTTTAGGTTTTAACTTTTAGCATTTAGGGTTTAGGTTTTGGTTTATTTTATTTTTTTTTAGGTTTTATTTTTAGTTTATGTTTAGGTTTATTTTTAGTTTATTTAATTTTATTTAGTTTAGGGTTTAGGTTTTATTTATTTTAGTATAGTTTATATTAATTTAGGTTTAGGTTTTTTTTATTTTGTTAATTTTATTTTTATTTTAGGTTAAGTTTTTATTTTTAGTCTAGGGTTTGTGTTTTATATTTGATTTGTTTTTAGGTTTTATTTTTACATTTATTTTTTTAGTTTAGGTTTTTATTTAGTTCTTATTTTATTTTATTTTTATTTTATGTTTAGTTTTTATTATATTTAGGTTTTTTATTATTAGCTTTATTTTGTTTTTAGTTTTAGCTTAGGTTTCTATTTTATTATATTTTTTATTTTATTTAGGTTTAGATTTTATTTATTATTTTTTTAGGTTTTATTTACTTTAGGTTTAGTTTTTTTAGGTTTTTTTAGAGGGTATGGAGGGCTTGGGGTTAGGGATGTAGGTTTAGGGTTTATAGTTAGTTTTATGGTTTAGGGTTTAGGGTTTAAAGTTTAGGGGTTAGGGTTTTTTTTTTTAAAATTAAGCAAACATGTTGGTTTAGGTTTATTTAGTTAATCTTTTATTTATTTTAGTCTATTTTATTTTTTATATTTATTTAGGTTTTTTATTTTTTATTTATTTTAGATTATTTCTTTTAGGTTTATATATTTTAGATTAGGTTTTTTATTTTAGTTTATTTATAGGTTTAGGATTAGGTTTAGGTTTATGTTTATTTTTTACTTTAGTTTTATTTTTATTTTATTTTTTTAAGTTTAGGTTTTATTTTTTATGTTTAGGTTTAGGTTTAGGTTTTTATTTTATTTTTTTAGGTTTAGGTTTTAGGTTTTTATTTTAGGATTATTTTTAGGTTTTATATTTTAGATTAAGTTTTGGTTTATTTTGGTTTATTTTATTTTATTTAGTTTAGGGTTTAGGTTTAGTTTATTTTAAGTTTAGATTTAGGTTTGATTTATTTTAGTTGAATTTATTTTAGTTTAGGTTTAGGTTTATTTTATTTTGTTTATTTTAGGTTTAGGTTTTAGATTTTACTTTTTATTTATTTTTAGGTTTATTTTTTTAGGTTTATGTTTTTATTTAGGTTTTATTTTATTTTATTTTATTTTAGGCTTATTTTATTTTTATTTTATGTTTAGCTTTTATTTTATTTAGGTTTTTTATTTTTAGGTTTATTTTATGTTTTTCATTTAGTTTAGGTTTTTATTTATTTTATTTTATTTTAGTTTTTATTTTTTTATTTTATTTTATTATTACATTTAGGTTTAGCTTTAGGTTATAGTTTAAATTTTTATTTTTTATTTTTTAATTTTATTTAGGTTTAGGTTTTTTTAGTTTAGGTTTCTATTTTTATTTATTTTATTTCTAGTTTTACTTATTTATTTTAATTTTAATTTTTTATGGTTTAGGATTTCGTGTTTAAGGTTTGGGATTTAGGGTTTAGGGTTCAGGGTTTAGAGCTGTAGGTTTTAGGATTTATGGTTTAGGGTTTAGGGTTTAGGGTTTAGGGTATAAGGTTTTAAGGTTTAAGGTTTAGAGTTTAGGGTTGTAGGTTTAGGGTTGTAGGTTTAGGGTTTAGCGTTTAGGGTTTAGGGTTAGTTTTTGGTTTTAGGGTTTAGGGTTAGGGTTTTCTTTAATTTTTAAGTACAGGTAGGTTTATTTTATTTAGTTTATTTTCTATTTACTTTAATTTATTTTTTATTTAGGTTTATTTTTTATTTTTATTTAGTTTAGTTTATTTTTAGAGTTTAATTTTAGTTCTAGAAGTTATATTGGTACTGTTGTGACATTTGGTGAACAAGTCATTGAAATGCAAAATGTGAATGTTCTAGGAATGCATCTGGCTTGTTGTGTGATAAAAAAGTACCACTTAAACTTAAGAGAAAATTTTATGAAATGGTGGTAAGACCTGTAATGATTTATGGTGTAGAATGTTGGCTAATCAAAGAGAAGCATGAGACTAAGTTAAGTGTTGCAGAGATGAGGATTCTTAGGTGGATGAGTGACTTTACTCTTTAAGATAAAAGTGAAATGTTTATTTTCAGGAAAAAGTTGGAGTAGCTCTAGTGGTAGATAAAATTTGAGAGAGTCGCCTTAGATGGTTTGGCCACATAAAGCATCGGCCGTCCAATGACCCGATTAGGAGAGTAGATGCATTAGAATTGCCTTATGTTAAAAAAGGTAGATGAAGACCTAAAAAGACATGGTCAAGATGTATAAAAAATGAACTTAGTATACTTGAATTGAATGAGAATTTGACACATAATAGGACAAAATAAAGACAAAGGATTCAAGTAGCCAACCTCAGTTAGTGGGATAATGGCTTGTTGTTGTTGTTGTTATTTTCCTTATTTATTTTAGTTTATTTATTTTATTTTTATTTATTTTTTAGGTTTAGATTTATTTTTAAGTTTATCTTTTTTAGGTTTAGGTTTGATATTTTTTTTAGGTTTAGGTTTAGGTTTTTATTTTATTTTTTTGGTTTAGAATTTAAAATTTTATTTTAGGTTTATTTTTAGGTTTTATTTTTTAGTTTAGGTTTAGGTTTATTTTTAGTTTATTTAAGGTTAATTGAGGGTTTAGGGTTTAGGATTTAGTGTTTAGGTTTTATGGTTTAGGGTTTAGGGTTTAGGGTTTAGGGTTTAGGGTTTATGGTTTTTTAGGGTTTAGGGTTTTTAGGGTTTATGGTTTACGGTTCAGGGTCTAGGGTTTAGGTTTCAAGTCAAGGGTTCAAGTTTTAGTTTAGGGTTTAGAGTTTTTGGTTTTTTTAATAGGTAACAAATTCAGATTCAACATTTCTTCTTTTCAATTTAACCAACTAAGAAACACACCAAGTTTTCAAAGACACAAGTGATGACATGGATAAGAAATGAGCACACATAGAGCAAATAAAAATTCTAGATAACTAGAACCGTCTCTACTGTAAAGACACATTTCCATAAGCAGCAGATTGGATCGACCATTCTTCAGTTTCTCTAATTCCCATCAGAATCACCCCAGCCTCTCGAGTAGCAGGATCCACCATTTTATCCCCAATTTCTCCCTCCGCCAGCACCACCGTTGTAACCTCTGTCGCTCCTCCCACCTCCACAAACATAACTACTCTGACTACCACCTCCATATCCTCCAGCACTTCCAGATGCCCCAACCACCACTACGATAACTGTTGCCTCCTCCTTTGCCTCTACCGCCATAACTAGACTAAGCCTGGTTAACAGTAATGTTCCTGCCGTCAAGGTTCTTCCCATTCATAGGGTTTAGGTTTAGGTTTATTAGGTTTTAAGGTTTAGGTTTATTTATTCAGTTTTTAGTCACTTTAGGTTTAGGTTTAGGTTTTAGGTTTAGGGTTTAGGGTTAGGGTTTAGGGTTTAGGGTTTAAGGTTTAGGGTTTAGGGTGTAGGGTTTACGGATAAGGGTTTAGGATGTTATGGATTATGCTTTCAGGGTTGAGGGTTTACGGTTTACAATTAGGGTTTGGGGTTTAGGGTTTACAATTTTATAAGGTTTAGGGTTATGGGTTGTAGGTTTAGGGTTTAGGGTTTAGGATTTTGGGTTTAGTGTATTTCTTTAATTAAGTAAATTGGTAGGTTTAGGTTTATTTAGTTTATTTTTAATTTATTTCAGTTTATTTTATTTATTTATTTTTATTTAGGTTTATTTTTTATTTTTATTTAATTTTGCTTATTTATTTTAGGTTTATTTATTTTAGTTTATCTTTTTTTTTAGTTAATTTTAGGTTTAGGTTTATTTTTTTAGTTGAGTTTTATTTTATTTTATTTTTTGGTTTAGGTTTAGGTTTTATTTTATTTTTAGTTTTAGGTTTTTTATTTTAAGTTTATTTTAGGTAATATTTTTAGTTTGGTTTAGGTTTTATTTTATTTTATTTTATTTTATTTAGTTTAGGTTTAGGTTTAGGTTTAGTTTATTTTATGTTTAGTGGTACATACTATTTATTTTAGTTTACATTATTTTAGTTTAGGTTTAGGTTTATTTTATTTTTATTTTAGATTTAGGTTTTTTTTAGTTTAGGGCTTAGGTTTTATTTTTTATTTGATTTTAGGTTTTATTTTTAGTTTTATTTTTTATGTTTATGTTTTTATTTAGTTTTTACTTTCATTTATTTTATTTTATTTTAAGTTAATTTTTTTTAATTTTAGGTTTAGTTTTTATTTTAATTAGGTTTTCTACTTTCTAGTTTAGTTTATGTTTTTATTTATTTTATTTTAGTTTAGTTTTTATTTTTTATTTTATTTTCTTTTTATGTTTAGGTTTAGGTTTAAGTTTTAGTTATGTTTTATTTTATTTTATTTTTTATTTTATTTTGGTTTAGGTTTTTTTATTTATTTTATATTTAGGTTTTATTTAGTTTAGGTTTAGGTATTTAGCTTTTTAGGGTTTAGAGTTTAGGGTTTAGGTTAGTTTTTTATTTAGGTTTACTTTTAGGTTATATTTTTCATTTTAGGTTTAGGTTATTTTTAGTTTATTTTATTTTATTTAGTTTATAGTTTAGGTTTAATTTATTTTAAATTTATGTTTAAGTTTTATTTATTTTAGTTTAGTTTATTATAGTTTAGGTTTATGTTTATTTTATTTTGTTTATTTTATTTTTATTTTTGGTTAAGTTTTTATTTTTAGTTTAGGGTTTGGGTTTTATTTTTTATTTATTTTTAGGTTTTATTTTGAGGTTTATTTTTTAGGTTTAGGTTTTTATTTAGTTTTTATTTTAATTTATTTTATGTTTATTTTATTTTTATTTTATTTTTAGTTTTTATTTTATTTAGGTTTTTTATTCTAAAGTTTATTTTATTTTTTACTTTACTTTTAGTTTTTATTTA
Organism: Cymbidium sinense; assembly: GCA_021442155.1. Taxonomy (NCBI): domain Eukaryota; kingdom Viridiplantae; phylum Streptophyta; class Magnoliopsida; order Asparagales; family Orchidaceae; genus Cymbidium; species Cymbidium sinense. The sequence goes on along the minus strand of CM038214.1, from coordinate 102,133,484 downwards.
TTTTATTTTAGTTTTTTTTATTTTTTTATTTCATCTTGTTTTTAGGTTTACGTTTAGGTTTTAGTTTAGGCTTTTATTTTATTTTATTTTTTAATATTATGTGGGTTTAGGATTTTTTATTTATTTTATCTTTAAATTTTATTTACTTTAGGTTTAGATTTTAGTGTTTAGTAAGGCTGAGGGTTTAGGCCTTTTAGGTTTAGGGTTTAGGGTTTTAGGTTTTGGGTTTAGGGTTTAGGGTCAGGTTTAGGGTTTAGTTTTAGGCTGTGAGTATTTTTAAGCCAAGGTTTAGGATTTAGGGTTAGCCTGAGTTTAGCATTTGGTTTAGGTTTTAGGTTTAGGGTTTTAGGGTTTAGTTTATGCTTTAGGATCTTAGTATAGGGTGGGCACAGCAGGTTTAAGGTGGGGTTAGAACCAAGGGTTTAGGATTTTGTGGTAGAGTGGTGGTTTAGGTTTAGGTTTAGGATTAGGGTTATAGGGTAGGGTTTGGGGCTTTAGAGTTAAGGTCTTTTAGCAGTTTAGTCTGGGTTTAGGGTTGGGTTTTGGTTTAGGGTTGGTTTTAGGCTCAGGATTTGGTTTCCAGCTTTATGCTTTAAGGTTTAGGGTTTTTTTTTAAGTTACAAACCAGTAGGTTTAGGCTTTTTTTAGTCTATTTAGTTTATTTTTTATTTATTTAATTTATTTTATTTTTAATTTTTATTTTTATTTATTTTTTATTTATATTTTATTTATTTATTTCTATTTGGTTTATTTATTTTAGTTTAGGTTTCTTATTTTAGTTTATTTTTTAGGTTTAGGTTTAGGTTTATGTTTGTTTTATAGTTTAGTTTTATTTTTATTTTATTTTTTAGGTTTAGGTTTTATTTTTTATTTTTAGGTTAAGGTTTGGGTTTTTATTTTTTTTTTTTTTTTAGGTTTAGGTTTTAAGTTTTATTCTATAGTTTATGTTTATTTTTAGTTTATTTTACTTTATTTAGTTTAGGGTTTAGGTTTAGTTTATTTTTGGTTTAGGTATAGGTTTTATTTATTTTAGTTTAGTTTAGTATAGTTTAGATTTAGGTTTATTTCATTTTGTTTATTTTAGGGATAGGTTTTTTTTTAATTTAATGTTTATGTTTTATTTTTTATTTATTTTTAGGTTTATTTTTCAGTTATTTATTCTTTTATTTATTTTTATTTATTTTTTATTTTTAGGGTTTAGGGTTTAGTGTTTAGGTTTTAGGTTTAGGATTCAATGTTTAGTTTAGGGTTTTTGGTTTTTTTTTTATTTAACATAGTACAAATTTAGATTCAACAATTCATTTTTTTTATTTTATCAGCCAAGTTACACATCAAGTTTTCTAAGACATAAGCTACAACATAAATAAAAAATGAGCATGCATAGGTTTTTAGCTTATTAGGGTTTAGGGTTTGGGGTTTGGGGTTTAGGGTTTAAGGTTTAGGTTTTAGGGTTTAGGTTTTAGGTTTAGGGTTTAAGTTTTAGTTTAGGGTTTAGGGTTTATGGTTTAGGGTTTAAGGTTTTTTTTAGACAAAGAATAAATTCAGATTCAACATTTCTTTTGTTTGATTTCATCATCCAAGTAGCACCCCAAGTTTCCTAAGACACTAATAGAATAAATGAGCACTAATAGAATAAATGAGCACCATTAAAAATGACGCCACCATCATATCTTTGATCTATTTCTCCACTACCACCACGACTGCAACCTCTATCATTCCTCTCGCCTCCATAACCCTTGCTCACCACCACCTCCATATCCACCAACACTACAGATCCCCACCAGCCACCTTCACCTAAATCTAGGCGAGCATAGTTGACAGTGATGTTCTTACCGTCAAGATTCTTCCCATTCTTAGGGTTTATAGTTAGTTTAGAGTTTAGGGTTTAGGGTTAGTTTAAGGTTTTGGGTTAGTTTAGAGTTTAGGGTTTATGGTTTAGGGGTATTACGATTTAGGGTTTAGGGTTTAGGGTTTAGGGTTTTAGGGTTTAAGGTTTAAGGTTTAAGGTTGTAGGTTTAGGGTTGTAGGTTTAAGGCTTAGGTTTTAGGGTTTAGGGATAGTTTTAGGGTTTATGGTTTAAGATTTAGGGTTTAGGGTTATGTATTTAGGGTTTAGGCTTTTTTTAAAAAAAAATCAGTAAACTGGTAGATTTAAGTTTATTTAGTTTATTTCTTATTTATTTTAGTTTATTTTACTTTTTATTTTTATTTAGGTTTATTTTTTTATTTAGTTTAGTTTATTTATTTTAGGTTTATTTATTTTAATTTAGATTTATTATTTTACTTTATTTTATAAGTATAGGTTTATTTTTAGTTGAGCTTAATTTTTATTTTATTTTTCAAGTTTAGATTTTATTTTTTAATTTTTTAATTTTTAGGTTTAGGTTTAGGATTTTATTTTATTTTTTTAGGTTTAAGTTTTAGGTTTTTATTTTAGGTATAATATTTGGTTTTCTTTTTAAGTTTAGGTTTATGTTAATTTTTAGTTTACTTTATTTTATTTACTTTAGGTTTGCTTTATTTATGTTTAGGTTTAGGTTTTATTTATTTCTGTTTAGTTTATTTTAATTTAGGATTAAGTTTATTTTATTTTGTTTAATTTATTTTTATTTTAGGTTTAGGCTTTCTTTTTAGTTTAGGGTTTAGGTTTTATTTTTTTATTTATTTTTATGTTTTATTTTTAGGTTTATTTTTTAAGTTTAGGTTTTTATTTTGATTTTATTTTATTTTAGTTTAGGTTTATTTTATTTTTATTTTAGGTTTAGTTTTTATTTTATTTAGGTTTTTTATTTTAGAGTTTAGGTTAGGTTTTTATTTATTTTATTTTATTTTAGTTTTAATTTTTATTTTAATTTCTTTTTTAGTTTTAAGTTTAAGTTTAGGTTTTAGTATGTTTTTATTTTATTTTATTTTTTTATTCTCTTTTCATTTAGGTTTTTTTATTTTTTTTATTTTTAGGTATTATTTAGTTTAGGTTTAGGTTTTTAGCTTTTTCGGGTTTAGAGTTTAGGGTTTAGAGTTTAGGGTTTAAATTTTAGGGTTTAGGTCTTAAGTTTAGGGTTTAAGTTTTAGTTTAAGGTTTAAGGTTTTTTTTCTTAATAAAGAATAAATTCAGATTCAATATTTCTTTTTTCGATTTGATCAACCAATTAGCACCCCAAGTTTTCTAAGACACAAGTGATGACATAGATAAAAAATGAGCACCTATAGAGTGAATCACAAATCCTAGATAAGTACAACCGTTTCTACGCTAAAGACAAAATTTCATAAGCAGTAGATCGGATCGGTCGTTCATCAGTTTCTCCAATTCTAATCAGAACCACCCCTGCCACTCGAGTACTGGGATCCCCCATCATATCCCTGATCTCTCCCTCCGCCACCACCATGGGTAAGTTTTAGTTCCCCTCTAGCCTCCACACTTGCTCCATCCTCCATATCCCCCACCACCACTATAATAAATGCCACCTCTGCCTTTGCCTCCACCGCCAGATCTAGACTAAGCCTAGTTGATGGTGAAGTTCCTGCCATCAAGGTTTTGCTCATTCTTAGTGTTTAGGGTTAGTTTATGGTTTAGAGTTTAGGGTTAATTTAGGGTTTAGGGTTGTAGGTTTTACGATTTAGGGTTTAAGGTTTAGGGTTTAGGGTTTAAGGTTTAAGGTTTAGGGTTTATGGCTTTAAGGTTCAGGGTTTAGGGTTTAAGGTTTAGGGTTTAGGGTTGTAGGTTTAGGGTTGTAGTTTTAGGGTTTAGGGTTTAGGGTTTAAGGTTTAGGATTTAGGTTTTAGGATTTTTTTTTAAAATTAAGTAAATCGGTAGGTTTAAGTTTATTTAATTTACTTATTATTTCTTTGAGTTTATTTTATTTTATTTTTTTAAAGGTTTAT
>CM038214.1:101990199-102129503 GCA_021442155.1 Cymbidium sinense | reverse complement strand
GTTCAGTTACATTATTGCTAATAAACCAAGCTTTTGAAAGAATAAAGTAGTGTAACCATCCGACCACAATAGAATCAACATTCATACCATTAAGAATACTAAAAATTTATTGATCGAAGGAGGAGCAACCAAGCACTCATTATCCTCAGTAGACATAATAGAAGGGATGATAGAGGGATTGGATAAATGCTCATGTTGACAATTTTTATTTAAAAGATCTTTAAAATAATTAAGAGCAGAAGAAAATATATCCTCTTTTTCGGTAAGCCAAGAACCATCAAAGTTCTTGATTTTATGAATGTGACCAAGAACTCTCCTTTTTATTACCAAAGCATGAAAATATTTAGTGTTTCCACGAAAGATGCTTAGAGGTAGCTTTTGTCTCCAATAAGTCACCTTTAAATCCTGAAACTTAATGTGATTATCTTTAGCTTCAACAAGATTAGAACAGAAAGTAGAATCAATAATAACAAGTTCTTCCAAATCTTTCACCTTTTTTCCATATTCTTGATATTATTAATAAGATTTTAAAGCAGTTTCTATTCCACCAAGTGATATTATGCTTAAGCCTTTTAAGCTTAAGACAAAATCGCATCATACCAAATGCAGAATCATCAAGAGAAAGAGGAGCACATCAATTATAAGCAATAACATCAAGAAAACTTTTATCTTATAACCACATATTTTGAAAACAAAAATTTTTAATGACATTATTATTATGAACAACATCCTTAATAGAAACCAAAAGATGAGCATGATCCGAGAGAGTTCTACTAAGATGCTCCACCGAAGTTAAAGGCCAACAATTTAACCAATAATTATTTAATAATACATGATCCAACTATTACAATCTATGATTATTCCAAGTAAATTGAGAACCAATGAAACCAACATCATAAAAAATTACAATCCAAAATCATATTTGCAAAATCTTCCATTGAATGTAAATTCAGCAAAGAACCCCCTTTCCTTTCATTCAAAGAAAGGACCATATTGAAATCCCCACCAATAATCCAAGAATTATTAACAACAGAAGCAAAATTAGATAATTGATCCCAAGGAATTCTCCTCTCTAACTTGTTACAAGCAGCATAAACAAAAGAACCAAAAGCATGATAATAACCAAATGAAAATATCCACATTAATAACCTGATGAAAATCATTAATAACATTAATAGAAAGAGAATTATTCCAAAATAACCAAATCTTATTATTGCTATTGAAATAAAAATTGCTAAAACCAATCATCCGGCGCATGCATTATTTTAGAAGAAAAATGAGAGGTTCAAGAATAACCAAGAAACCAACATTAGAAATTCTACAAAGATTCCTAATTCTATTTCTAATAGCAAGAGTACCAATGCCCCTCACATTCCAAATAAGAAAGTTAAACATTAATTTTTATTAGGCAAAGAAGATGAAAAAGATCGAGTATATCTAGAAACATTAGGAGGATAATTTTTAAATTATTTTTCCTTTTCACAAAATTTTTTTTGAAAACTGGTCTCATTCTCCATGGATTGATCATTAGACCAGTTTTTATCATCATTATTTACAATAGATTTAGGAGAAGATCCCATTTGACAATAAGATAAATCCTCTTTCTCCAATAAACAATTATCACTAAGCAAAATACCATCCGAATAATAGTTAAAGAAAGGGTAAACAAATTTATTAAGCAAACAAACACTTGGTCACATTATCAACAAGCTCCATACCATCATTCTTGCCTAAATTCAAAGAAGATAAAACAAGATTTTCTTTTAAAGATTTTTTGTGAAATAAGAGAAACATTTTCTATAAGATTTTTTTTAGCAACTTTATCACAAATCTCCTTAGAATCAAACTAAAATAGGAAAATCATCCATTTGCAAATTTTAGAATATCAAAATAATATCTGCAAACACGATTACTCTCCAAAATAGTTATAGAAGCATTTTAACAAGCTTATCACTACCACTTACATTGGGAACAACATTAGAAACATTAGGAACATCATTAGAAACATCGACAATTTCATTCACAACACCATTATCCCTTTCATTTAAAGTAGAATTTCTTTTATCACTTTTTAAATCTCTAATTTTGCCAACAACCTTAAGATCTTTAACAGTTTCTTTTGAAGATTCTGATGAGTAACAAAACATTCCGATACATCATGGCCATGAGTTTTGCAATGATTGTAGAAAGCATGGAATTTTTTAAATTTGACCTAATGGAAATATCCATATTTCTCCGATCCAATCCACACCTCCTTAGGAAATTTCTTTGTTACATCAATTTTAACATGGATCCGAACTGATGGCAATTTGGGTTGCTTGATCGATTTGCAAGGCTCTACCAAAATAGAGCTCACATGCAAGAATTGATAATTAACAAAGTGAACCCAAAGATTAGGTAAAGATAATAACCGATGCTATAGAGATTCCTTTTAATGTCATAAAAATGGAGTCCATTTATAAATACACATTTGACAATTTTAGCCTAATAAGATCAGCAAAGATAGGACTATAATCAAGGTCATTAGATAATTTAATCAGCACTTGTCTACCATCTAGTAAACCAATCGAAAAAACACCAGAAAGATTCAAATCATGATAAAAAATTTGAATTTCCTCAATACTAGGATGCCAAAAAGAAAATTTTCCAATCAAAGTATACGCATAGGGCTCAACTAGTTTTTTAGTATCCAAGTTAGAGAACATAATAGGAACACATTTGAAGGTCATATGAACTAGGTTTAAAGAAAGATCAGAAGAAGTTGAAGAATCCTTACCAGATAAGGCATCTTTGAAGGATTAGAGGCAAAAGGTTTAGCTATACTCAAAGAATCGAAAGCCTGTGTTGGAGCAGCAAGAGCATTTGTTTCTCCCTAAGTATTCATAGAACCCGTTGCCCTAGCAATGTGAGTCACTATAGCACCCGAGGGGAGTGAATTGGCGATATTAAAAATTTTAAAGTTAAATCTTAAATTTTAAGTTTTAATAGAAATTAATTTTTTGATTTTATAATGATAAGATACAATTCTCAATGCAACAAAAACAAAAATACAAGTAAAGAGAGAGACAATAGGAATTTTACAAACTCAAAATGGCCTACGTCCGCTATCCACCCTTTGCTAGGAATCCACTAAATGCAAAATAGCTTACAAATAGTACTCTCTTATAAGGTGAGTACAACCCCACAATATATGTACTCTTCACAAAGGGGTGAGTACAACCCTAATATAAATTTTACACATAAAAGAAAAATACAAAATAATAAATTTTGATAAAATAAATCTCTCACAAATATACCAAGCTATCCAATTCAAAAAATGATCTCACAACTTATAAATGATCACACAACTTAAAAAATTTTGGCAAGATAAAATGCTCACTGAATATTGATAAGAAATAATAAAATAAATATCTTAAAGTGATCTTACTAAGATGTTTATGTTATTACAATTTGGAGACTAATATAAAAATGATTTCAAAATAAATTCACAATATTCTTTTGCATAATAAAATAAATTTCAGCAAGGAATAATTTATTATATTTTAACTAAAAGATGCTTTCAATTAATGCAAATGATCACAAAATACTTAAATAAAAGTATATGATAGATTTAAGTAGGCTAGTAAGCTTTTAATTAAAAAAATATATCTAACAAATATGAAAATAATTTTAGCACAATAAATTAATTTGAAATGCTTAAAATATACTTCTAAAATAGATCTAAGAATAAATGATCTTTCAAAATAAGACTAATGAAGAAATATTTCAAGAAACCAAAATGAATTTGTACGAAGTTAAAAATTTCAACAAGTTGGAATAGATCTTACAAACTATCACAAGAGTTTTTCACAAAAAAAAATGATTGAGAAACTTTGATGTGAAAAATAATGTCCAAAGACTAATCCACCAAAAGTATAAATTGGAAAGAATAAATAGATGGTGAAAATAGCATGAACAACTAAAAAAGGATTAAGATCAAGAAAACAAACTCAAGTAATTTGAGAAAGCTTGCTTAGTTGAAGATGTTGAAGCTTCCACACCAAGGGTTTGATCTTGCAATATTTGGAGAACACTTGGAAGGAAAATCTAAGAAATTTTCTCTTAGATTTGCTAGAGGATTTTGAATTTGAATGAGAATGCTTTCATGAAGAGAATGGGGCTATTTATAGGCAAGAAGGTCATTTTGAATTATTTCAAAACAATATATTATTCTAACATCATGTTATCATCTAATAATTTAATAATAAAAATATAATTTATATTAAATAAATATTAAATTCAAGCCAAAATTTGGCTATTCACATGGGCAAGTCAAAATAATCAAATATGGCTCTTAATTTATTCAAAGCATGTAGCATGCATTCATTATTAAAATCAGCTAAGGTTTGAAAAGTCATAATAAATTCAATTTTAATCAAACATGGGTCATGTAACCTATCAAATTAAAGGAAAAAAAATCTAAGGAATCTATTGGAAATGAAATCAGATATAAATTCCTTGATTATAAAATGACTTTGGCTAAAATACAAAATTTCACATATTTTTGTTAATTTTGAAATATGATATTTAAATATTATGATATAATTTATATATAATCATACATATGTTAGTTATCATATAACCTTAAAATTAAATTAAAATATTTAATTATATTAAGTAAATAAAATAATTACACTTAATAGTCATAATTTATTATCAATTATTATTTTGACAATTCAAATGCTATGTATGAAACATATAATTGAATGTTAATTAGATAGAGATTTATATAAATTAACCTCATTAAAATAATATGTTAAGTTGTAAGCAAATTGATTCATGCCAATGAACTCATATGAATTTCTAAGATAGTTATAAATGCATATAACCTAAAATATTGTATCTTGACCTTCACATTATCCATTTTGATCTATCTTTCATTCACTCTTGCAATTTCCTCAAACATATTGTGAGATGTATTGGATATGTAATTAGCAATTGATATATCTAAAACACATAAAACATTCATTAGAACATCCAAGCATTCATTTGTTATCATCAAAATTGATCGGATTGAACATGAGGCTCATTAAGCCAACAATCTCCCCTTTTTGATGACAAACTAATGTTGGTATTGATTTTGATGAAGGTGCAAATTGACCTTTCATCATAGTTTTTAAAAAAATTCTATTCTAAAAAAAAGAATTTATGCACAAGAGATGAATAATGTTGCTCCCCCTAAATGTATGCATGAAATAGACTTAATACTAACCAACATTTTACTCTTCTCCCCCTTTTGACAACATCAAAAAGTGAGAACAAACTACATATAATTTTAAATATTAGGATCTAACATTCCAAGCATGCATCTTAAAGAACAAAAATGTTCTTCTGGTAATGGTTTTGTAAAAATATCTGCAATTTGTAAATTGGTACTAATGAAATTAATATTAACATCACCTTTCAAAACATGATCCCTAATAAAATGATGTCTAATTTCTATATGCTTGGTTTGTGAGTCTTTGGATAGATTTTTGGTCAAACTAATAGCACTAGTATTGTCTGAACTAGAATGTGATCTTGCTTAATACCAAAATCTTCTAATTGTTGCTTTAACTAAAGGACAGAACAACACAACTATAGTATGTACTCAACCTCGAGTGGATAAAGCTACAAAATTTTGTTTCCTAGATGACCATGACACAAGTGATGATCTTAAAAAATGACATGTGCCTGATGTGCTTTTTCTATCTACTTTGCATTCCACAAAAGCAGTATTAGAATAAGCAACCAAATCACTTGATAAAAAGTTTTTAGAATACCATAAACCTTACTTAGTAGTTCCTATCAAATACCAAAAAAATACTTGCTATTAAATGAGATTCTTTTGGGTTGGCTGAAAATGAGCACAAAAAAACAAACATAATATCGCCTACTTAGCAGAAGGTATAAAGTGAACCTATCATACTCCTATAAAGTTTTTGATCAATAGATTTTCCTAATTCATCTAAATCTAATTTTGTAGATGGGCTCATAGGAGTTTTACTAAATTTATATCTTTTCATGTCAAACCTCTCAAGCAATTCGTTTGTGTACTTAGTTTGATAGATGAATGTGCCAATTTCTTGTTACTTCACTTGAAGACCTAAGAAACAATTAAGTTTTCCCATCATACTCATTTCAAACTCTTTAGACATCAAAGATGAGAACTCATGGCACAAAGATTCATTTGTACTTCGAAATAATATATCATCTACATACACTTGTATCACTCTCAAATCATCATCTATGCTCTTAAGGAATAAGGTGGTATCTACTCTACCCTTTCTAAATCCATGATCTATCAAAAATTGACTTAACTTATCATACCAAGCACGAGGAACCTGTTTTAAACCATATAAGGCTTTATTTAATTTATTCACATGATTTGGATAATCAAGGCTCTCAAATCCAAGTGGTTGCCCTACAAATACATATTGGTCAATAAATCCATTCAAAAATGCACTCTTGACATCCATTTAAAAAAGTTTAAAATCCCTAAAATAAGCATAAGCAAGGAGTAACCTAATAGCTTTCTCTAGCAAGATTCTTCAAAATCTATAATTCAACTTGTGTGTACCCTTGTGCAACTAACCTAGCTTTATTTTTAACAATACAACATGAATCATCTAGCTTATTCCTAAAGACCCATTTTGTTCCAATGACATTTTGATCTTGGGGTCTTGGGACTAATTCCCAAACATTATTTCTTACAAATTGATTCAACTCCTCTTCCATAGCAATAATACAAAAATTATCTTTTAATGCTTCTTCTAAATTTTTAGGTTCAACCTCAGATAAAAATGTTGAATGATCTACAACCTCTCTACTATGTCTTCTGGTCATAACTCCTTTTGAAGGATCTCCTATAATTAGTTCCTTTGGATGATTTTTATATATATTTTCATTTTTTTAGGCAATGATCATCCACATTATATTCTAAAGATATTTTCTTAAAATTATCAATCTTTTCATCAATCACTTCATTTCTAATGGGATCAATTAATTTTTTTATCAAAAATAACATTTATTGATTCCTATGCAATCATTTTTCTCTTATTGAAAGCTCTATAAGCTCTACTAGAAAGAGAGTATCCTAAGAAAATACCATCATCAATTTTCAATCAAACTTACCTAAATGCTCTTTTATTATTCAAAATTCATTTACATCCAAATACATGAAAGTGTTCAATCTTAGGCTTCTTTCCAAAAAATAATTCATAGGGTGTCTTCTTCAAATTTATTAAAATAAATCCTATTCATCACATAACATGTATTTCTTGCTAAAATATTTTGGCAATTTATACTTATCAAGCATAGATCTACTTAATTCAATTAATATTTTATTTTTCTCTCTACTACTCCATTTTGTTGGGAGTTCTAGGTGTAGAAATTATGTCTAATCCCATGTTCATCACAATAATCCTCAAATAATTTATTTTCAAATTCACCACCATGATCGTTTGAACCCTATTAATCAAAAGGCCTTGTTCTCTTTGAATATATTTAGAAAACTTTCTAAACTCACCAAAAACATCATCATTGTAAGTTACAAATAAAACCCAAGTATATTTAGAGAAATCATCAACAATCACAAAACACCTAAGCTAGTGGTGCTAATAGGACTAAATAAATCCATGTGCAATAATTCTAGAGGTCTAAAAGTAGAAACAATATTTTTACTTTTAAATGAGCTTCTAGAATGCTTACCATGAATACATGCATCATAAAAAGTTTGAATGAAAATTTAATTTAAAATCCAACTACTAAATCAAGTTTTATTGTGTGTTATAATATGACATAGTCTCCTATGCCATAACCATATATAAAATATGCTTTTTTAATACAAGTAAATTCAAACATTAGTGTTTATATGACAGCACAATAATTATTTTATGATATGTATTCCTAAAATAATTTTTTATAAATACTTTCTTATGAAATATGACTTTGATTTCAAATAATTTTAATCTTAATATTCTCTCTTTTAAGTTTACATACAAGTAGTTCCATTTAAAGTATTTTTTTTTTTTTAAATTATGATTCATTTTAATCACAGAAATGCATATCTAAATTTTTGTGTTCTTTTTCTAAGGTTTTGTATTTTCTTTTTAATTTTATATATTCTATAACTAAATCATTGCATGTAATTCATCATAATATGTATCAAAACATACCTCTTGAGAATCTAAATTATTCTCCATTTTATAAGACATTATTTGACCTCTTACATAGCAAATTACTTGATTAATGGTTGATTGGCATAAAAATATTTTTCTTCTTATGTATTTTTCTTTCATAATTTTTTCTCTTTTCAAGATATCTCTTTCTTTTGTTATTCAACAAGTTCTACAATCATTTATGTGTTTACTTTTTAAATTATCAGATCCCTTCATATCTAAATTTTTGTGTTTTTTTATAGTTTTGTATTTTTTTATACCTTTGATTCTTAACTTAAAAGTTCCCAATTCATCATTTGGATAACATGATACCTCATCACTATACCATCCAGCATGTTATGCTCATCACTATCATCAACTTGTAATGCAATAGCTTTTCTTTTCTCCTTCTTCTTTTGTTTTTATCCATCTTATTCTTTTTAGTAATCTCTTTTTCATGTGCTATCAAAGAACTTCATTCAAGTGGATAAGTAGATAAATCCTCTTCATTAATAGATGTTACTTTAGCTTCCCATTCTTTTGGAAGACATCTAAGAATCTTATAGACTAAGTTTGATTCTTATATGTTTTAGAATACTAATTATTTTTGAATCTTCATATGAAATAGATTCAAAGGAGACATATAAAAATAACTCATATTCATGAACAAGTTTGTTTATGTGAGCATCTCTAATCACTAGTTCCTTCATAAGTTATAATGAGTTTATCCCATATTTCTTTTTGTTGTACTTAACATAGAAATGTTCATGTAATCATCAAGTAATAAAAAAACACAATGTAAATTAGACAAGCCCTAGCATTTAATTCATAGTTCTCTTTTTTTAATAGAATTCCTTAAAAGGTTTTCTACTTTAATGCCATTTACTTCTACATTGTATGATTTTGATCTTGAATTCACTAAATGCAAAATAACTTTTTTCAAATAATTTACTTCTCTCTTTTAATAAAGTACATATCTATAATAATATGTACTCCTAAATAGTACAAAATTAAATTTTATAAAAAATTTTGAAAGTTAAATCTTAAATTTTAAGTTTTAATAGAAAATTAATTTTTATTTTATAATGATAAGATAGAATTCTTAATGCAACAAAATGAAAATACAATAAAGTAAAGAGAGACAATTGCACACAATTTTTAAATGGTTCAATCTCTGGCTCAGCTTTCTAATAGGAATCCACTAAATGCAAAATAGCTTACAAATAGTACTCTCTCTATAAATGTACAACCCTACAACAATATGTATCTCCTACAAAGGGGAGTACAACCCTAATATAAATTTTATACAAAAGAACAATAATAAATAATAAATTTTGATAAAATAAATCTCACAAATATACTGCTATCCAATTCAAAAAATGATCTCACAACTTATTAATGATCACTTACAACTTAAAATTTTGGAAAAATAAAATTCTCACTAATATTGATAAGAAATAATAAAATAAATATCTTAAAGTGATCTTACTAAGATGTTTATGTTATTACAATTAGAGACTAATATAAAAATGATTTCAAAATAAATTCACAATATTCTTTTGCACAATAAAATAAATTTCAAAGGAATAATTTATTATATTATAACCAAAATAAATCAATTAATGCAAATGATCACAAAATACTTAAATAAAATTAGTATATGATAGATCTAAGTAGTCTAATTAAGCTTTTAAATAAAAAAAGATATGTAGCAAATATGAAAATAATTTCAGCAATAAATTAATTTGAAATTCTTAAAATATACTTCTAAAATAGATCTATGAATAAATGACCTTTCAAAATAAGACTAATTAAGAAATATTTCAAGAAACGAAAAGGTATTTGTAGGAAGTTAAAAATTTCAAATATTGAAACAGATCTTATAAACTATCACAAGAGCTTTTCACAAAAAAAAATGATTGAGAAACTTTGATGTGAAAAATAATGTCCAAAGATAAATCCACCAAAAAGTATAAATTGGGAAGAATAAATAGATGGTGAAAATAGCATGAACAACTTAAAAGGATTAAGATCAAGAAACAAAGTCAAGTAATTTGAGAAAGCTTGCTTAGTTGAAGATGTTGAAGCTTCCACACCAAATTTGATCTTGCAATATTTGGAGAACACTTGGAAGGAAAATCTAAGAAATTTTCTCTTAGATTTGCTGGAGGGATTTTGAATTTGAATGAGGAAAGCTTTCATGAAGAGAATGGGGCTATTTATAGGCAAGATGGTCATTTTGAATTATTTCAAAACAACATATTATTCTAAGATCATGTTTTCATCTAATTATTTAATATTTAATAAAATTATAATTTATATTAAATAAATATTAAATTCAAGAAGCCAAAATTTAGTTATTCACATGGGCAAGTCAAAAATAATCAAATATGGCTCTTAATATATTCAAAGCATGTAGCATGCATTAATTATTAAAATTAGCTAATGTTTGAAAAGTCATAATAAATTCAATTTTAATCAAACGTAGGTTATGTAACCTATCAAATTAGAGGGAAAATCCAAGGAATCCATTGGAGATGAAATCATATAAATTCCTTGATTATAAAATGACTTTGGCTAAATATACAAAATTTCACATATTTTTTTAATTTTGAAATATGATATTTAAATATTATGATATAATTTATATATAGTCATACATATGTTAGTTATCATATAACCTTCAAATTAAATTAAAATATTTAATTATATTAAGTAAATAAAATAATTACACTTAATAGTCATAATTTATTATCAATTATTATTTTGACAATTCAAATGATATGTATGAAACATATAATTAAATGTTAATTAGATAGATTTATATAAATTAATCTCATTAAAATAATATGTTAAGTTGTAAGCAAATTGATTCATGCCAATGAACTCAAATGAATTTCTAAGATAGTTATAAATGCATATAACCTAAAATATTATATCTTGAGCTTAACATTATCCATTTTGATCTATCTTTCTTCTACTTTTGCAATTTCCTCAAATATATTGTGAGATGTATTGGATATGTAATTAGCAATTGATATATCTAAAACACATAAAACATTCATTAGAACATCCAAGCATTCATTTGTTATCATCAAAATTGATGATTAGGCTCATTAAATACAGCAAATGGTACTTAAGAACCAAACAAGGATCGGCCTAAGGCAAGAAGATCCAAACCAAACCGAAGAAATTTTGGAAACCAACCTAAACAGAAAGAGAACAAAGAAAGGGATTCAAGAACTAGAGCCAGACGGAAGGGCCGATGGGTTTAGGGTTTAGGTTTTTTAATTATTAGTTTAGTTTAGTTAGTTTTTTATATTTATGGATTTAGGTTTTTTTATTAGTTATGTTTTTTAATTATTTATTATTTATTAGTTTTTTATTTTTAGTTTAGTTTTAGTTATTATTATTGAGTTTAAGTTTAGTTTTTTTGTGAGGGTGATTTATTAGTTTTTTTGGGTTTTTTGTTTATTTTTAGTTATTAATGGTTTTAGTTTTTTTTTCTTTATTAGTTTAGTTTTAGGGTTTAGGTTATTTTTATTAGTTTTAGTTTTATTTAGGGGTTTTTATTATTTTTGTTTTAGTTTTTTTTATTAATTGGGAGGGGGTTTAAGGTTTAGGTTTTTTTTAGTTTTATTAGTTAGGTTTTTGTGTTTTATTTAGTTTTATTTAGTTTTTTTTATTATTTTTATTAATTTTTTTAGGGTTTAGATTTATTTAGTTTTAGGTGGGGGTTTTGTTAGTTTATTGGTTTATTATTTAGTTTTGTTTTTAATTAGTTTAGTTATTAATTAGTTTTTTTTTAGTTTAATTTTATTATTAGGTTTAGTTTAGTTTTTTAAGGTTTAGTTTTAATAGGTTTTAGTTTAGTATTAATTTTTCTTTATTTTAGTTTTAGTTTTTTTAGTTTTAGTTTAGTTTTAGTTTTAAGTTTAGGTTAATTTTAGGTTTTAGGAATTAGTCTAGGGTTTAGGATTTAGTGTAGGTTTAGGATTTTTAAAATTATGTAAATAGGTTTAGTTTATTTAGTTTATTCTATATTTTATTTAGTTTTATTTTATTTAGTTTAGTCTATTTATTTTATTTATTTATTTTTTAGGTTTTTTTATTTTATTTTTTTTAGTTTAGTTATATTTTTTTTTTAAGTTTAGGTTTTATTTTTTATTATTAGGTTTAGGTTTAGTTTTTTTAAGTTTTTATTTTTTTTTTGGGTTTTAGGTTTAGGTTTTATTTTAGGTTTTATTTTTATTTTAGGTTTAGTTTATTTTAGTTTATTTTATTTCATTTAGTTTAGGTTTAGGCTTAGTTCATTTAGGTTTAGGTTTAGGTTTTTTATTTTAATTTAGTTTATTTTAGTTTAGGTTTAGGTTTATTTTATTTTGTTTATTTTAGGTTTAGTTTTTTTTTAGTTTAGGGTTTTGGTTTTATTTTTTATTTATTTTTGGGTTTATTTTTTAGGTTTAGTTTTTTATTTTGTTTTTATTTTATTTCAGGTTTAATTTATTTTTATTTTATGTTTAGGTTTTTAATTTTTAGGATTATTTTTTTTGCTTTGTTTAGGTTTTTATTTATTTTATTTTTGTTTAGTTTTTATTTGTTATTTTATTTTATTATTACATTTAGGTTTTGGTTTTAGTTTTGGTTTTTATTTTATTTTATTTTTGTTATTTTATTTCAGTTAGTTTTTAATATTTTTTTTAGGTTTAAGTTTTTAGGTTTTTAGGATTTAGGGTTTAGGATTTAGGGTTTAGGGTTTAGGGTTTAAGGTCTTAGGGTTTAAAATTTATGGTTTAGGGTTTAGTGTTTAGGGTTAGTTTTGGGGTTTAGGGTTCCTTTGGGTTTTAATTAATTTAATTTTAAGTTTAAAAAAAATTAAATTGGTAGGTTCATGTTTATTTAGTTTATGTTTTATTTATTTTAGTTTATTTTACTTTTATTTTTATTTAGTTTAGTTTACTTATTTTAGGTTTTTTATTTTAGTTTATTTTTTATGTTTATTTAGGTTTAGTTTATTTTTTTAGTTTAGTTTTATTTTTAGTTTATTTTTTAGGTTTAGGTTTTTGTTTATGTTTAGGTTTATGTATTTATTTTATTTTATTAGGTTAGGTTTTAGGTTTATATTTTATGTTAACTTTTTGGTTTTATTTTTTAGTTTAAGTTTAGGTTTATTTTCAGTTTAGTTTATTTTATTTTATTTGGTTTTGGCTTAGGTTTTATTTATTTTAGTTTAGTTTATTTTAGTTTAAGTTTGGGTTTATTTTAATTTTATTTT
The DNA here is from genome assembly GCA_021442155.1 of Cymbidium sinense. NCBI lineage: Eukaryota > Viridiplantae > Streptophyta > Magnoliopsida > Asparagales > Orchidaceae > Cymbidium > Cymbidium sinense. The sequence continues at coordinate 102,116,051 of CM038214.1, read as the reverse complement.
AAATATATGTTTTATTTTTTATTTATTTTTTAGGTTTTAGGTTTAGGTTTTATTTAGTTTTTATTTTATTTAGGTTTTTTATTTTTTTAGCTTAGCTTAGATTTTTATTTATTTTATTTTACTTTAGTTTTTAATTTTTTTATTTTATTTTCTTTTTAGGTTTAGTTTTAGGATTATATTTTTATTTATGTTTTTATTTTATTTTGGTTTAAGTTTTTATCTTTATTTTATTTTTAGGTTTTATTTAGTTTATGTTTAGGTTATTAACTTTTTAGGTTTTAGGGTTTAGGGTTAGTTTAGGCTTTAGGGTTTGGGGTTTAAGGTTTAGGGTTTAGGGTTTATTTTAGGTTTTAGGTTTAGGTGTTTAGGGTTTAGGGTTTAGGGTTTAGGGTTTAGGTTTTAGGGTTTATGGTTTAGGGTTTAGGGTTTAGGGTTTTAGGGTTTAGGGTTTTGAGATTTTAGGGTTTAGGGTTTAGTTTTTAGGTTTAGGGTTTGAGTTTTAGTTTAGGGTTTAGAGTTTTTGATTTTTTTTAACAAAGAACAAATTCAAATTTAACATTTCTTCTTATCAATTTCATTAACCAAGTAACACACCAAGTTTTCTAAGACACAAGTGATGACATAGATCGAAAAAAAGCATGCATAGAGAAAATCAAAAACTCTAGATAACTAGAACCATCTCTACATTGAAGACAATTCCATGAACATTTCTGTTCTTCATTTCTTTTCTTAACCACCCGACCTCTCTGGTAGTGGGATCCGCCATCATATCCCATCTCCCCGCCACCATGAACCTCCATCACTTCCTACGCCTCCATAACCACCATTGATCCGACCACCTCCTCCATATCCACCAGTACCTTTAGATCCCCCACCACCAATGTGATAACCACCACCTGCTCCTTCGCCTCCACTGCTAGATCTAGACTGAGCCTAGTTGACATTGACGTTCTTGCCATCAAGGTTCTACTAATTCTTAGGGTTTATTTTTATTTAGTTTTAGGCTTTAGGTTTATTTTTTAATTTATTTAGTTACTTTAGGTTTAGGTTTGGGGTTTGGGGTTTAGGGTTTATAGTTTAGGGTTAGGGTTTAGGGTTTAGGGTTTAGGGTTTAGGGTTTAGGGTTTAGGGTTTAGGGTTTTAGGGTTTATGCTTTTAGGGTTTAGGGTTTTGGGTAATTTAGGGTTTAGGGTTTAGCATTTGGGGTTTATGGTATTTTTTTAAAATTATGTAAACCAGTTGGTTTATGTTTATTTAGTTTATCTTTTTTTTATTATAGTTTATTTTAATTTTTAATTTTAATTTTTTATTTTATTAACATTATATTTATTTTAGGTTTATTTATTTTAGTTTAGGTTTTTTACTAGTTTATTTTTTAGGATTTGGTTTAGGCTTAGGTTTACTTTTAGTTGAGTTTTATTTATATTTATTTTAGGTTTAGGTTTTATTATTTATTTTTTAGTTTAGGTTTAGGTTTTTTATTTTATTTATTTAGGTTTAGGTTTTATTTTAGGTTTATTTTAGGTTATATTTTAGGTTTTGGTTTTATTTTAGTTTAGTTTATTTTATTTAGATTAGATTTAGGATTAGATTTAGTTTATTTTAGTTTAGGTTTTATTTATTTTAGATTAGTTTATTTTATTTTGGTTTGGTTTATTTTATTTTTTGTTTATTTTATTTTTATTTTAGGTTTAGGTTTTTTAGTTTAGGGTTTAGGTTTTATTTTTTTTTTTTATTTTTGGTTTATTTTTTTTTAGGTTTAGGTTTTATTATTTTATTTTATTTTATTTTAAGTTTATTTTTTATTTTATGTTTAGTTTTATTTCATTTAGGTTTTATTCTTAGGTTTATTTTATTTATTTTTAGTTTAGTTTAGGCTTTTATTTATTTATTTTAATTATTTTTATTTATTTTATTTTATTTTATTTTTAGGATTAGGTTTAGGTTTTATTTAGGTTTTTACTTTATTTTATTATTTTATTTTATTTAAATTAATTTTAGTTTTTATTTAGTTTAGGCTTAGGTTTTTAGGTTTGTAAGATTTAGGTTGTAGTTTAGGGTTTTAAATTTAGGTTTAGGGTTTTAGGGTCTAGGGTTTAGGTTTAGGGTTTAGTGTTTAGTCTTTAGGGTTTAGGGTTTTTAGTGTTTAGGGTTTAGGGCTTAGGGTTAGCTTAGGGTTTAGGGTTAGTTTAGAGTTTAGGGTTAGCTTATGGTTTAAGGTTAGTTTAGGGTTTAAGGTTTAGGCTTTAGGGGTTAGGATTTTTAGGGTTTAGGGTTTAGAGTTAGTTTAGGGTTTAGGGTTTATGGTTTTTTGGTTTAGGGTTTAGGGTTTATGGTTTTTTGGTTTTGGGTTTAGGGTTTATCGTTTAGCATTTAAGGTTAGGGTTTAGGGTTTAGTGTTTAGGGTTTATGGTTTAGGGTTAGTTTAGGGTTTAGTGTTTAGGGTTTAGGGTTTAGGGTTTAGGGTTTAGGGTTTAAGGTTAGTTTTTGGGTTTAGTGTTTTTTTTTGGAAAAAAAAATATATTAAACTATTAGGTTTAGGTGGTTTCGTTTATTAAGTTTATTTCTTATTTATTTTAGTTTTTTATTTTAAAATTTTATTTAGTTTAGTTTATTTATTTTCATTTTGGTTTTTTTATTTTAGTTTATTTTTTAGATTTAGGTTTAAATTTATGTTTATTTTTTTAGTTTAGTTTTATTTTTTTAACTTTTTAGGTTTTGGTCTTATTTTTTATTTTTAGGTTTATTTTAGTTTTATTTTATTTTTTTTTTAGCTTTAGGTTTTCCATTTTATTTTAGGTTTATTTTTTAGGTTTATTTTTTGTTTAGGTTTAGGTTTATTTTAATTTATTTTATTTTATTTTGTTTAGGGTTTAGGTTTAGTTTATTTTAGGTTTAGGTTTTTATTTTATTTTAGTTTATTTAGTTTAGGTTTTTTATTTTATTTTGTTTATTTTTGGGTTTAGTTTCTTTTAGTTTAAGTTTAGGTTTATTTTTGTTTATTTTAGATTTATTTTTTTTGGTTTAGATTTTTTTTATTTTATTTAGGTTTAGTTTATTTTTATTTTATTTTATTTTATTTAGGTATTTTTTATGTTTATTTATTTTTATAGTTATTAGGTTTTATTTTATTTTTTTATTTTATTTTAGGTTTTTAGGTTTTAATTTTAATTTATTTTATTTAGGTTTAGTTTTATTTATTTATTTTTTAGGTTTATTTAGTTTAGATTTAGATTTTGATTTTATGGTTTTATAATTTTGGTTTAGGGTTTAGGTTTAGGGTTTAGGTTTAGGTTTGGTTTTAGTTTAGGTTTAAGGTTTGGGTTTTAGTTTTATGGTTTAGGGTTTTGGTTTTAGGTTTTAGTTTAGTTTAGGTTTAGGGTTTAGGTTTTAGGGCTTAGGTTTAGGGTTTGGTTTATTTAGGGTTTAGGGTTTTTTATAGGTTTATTATTTTTTTTTTATTTTAGGCTTAGGTTACTTAGGGTTATGTTTATTTTAGGTTTAGTTTATTTTAGGTTTATTTATTTTTTGGATTTAGGTTTATTTTTTAAATTAAGTAAACTGGTAGGTTTAGGTTTATTTAATTTATTTTTTTTATTTTTTTATTTTAGTTTAATTTATTTTAGGTTTATTTTTATTTTATTTAATTTTTTTATTTATTTTATTTATTTTTTTACATTTTTATTTTAGTTTATTTTTATTTAAGGTTTAGGATTATTTTATTTTAAGTTTAGTTTTATTTTATTTTATTTTTTAGGGGTGTTAATTTTTTATTTAGGTTTTTTTTTTAGGTTTAGTTTATATTTTTTATTTTTTTATTTATTTTATGTTTATTTTTTAGGTTTAGGTTTTTTTTTTTTTTATTTTATTTTTAATTTTATTTTATATAGGTTTAGTTTTATTTATTTAGGTTTTTATTTTTTTTTTAGTTTAGGTTTTTTTATTATTTTATTTTAGTTTAGTTATTATTTTTTATTATATTTTCTTTTAGGTTTAGTTTAGTTATAGTTTTAGTTAGGTTTTATTTTATTTTATTTTGGTTTAGGTTTTTTATTTATCGTTTTTTAGTTTAGGTTTAGGTTTTAATTTTATTTAGGGTTTAGGTTTTAGGTTTTATTTTAGTTTATTTTTTATTTAGTTTAGGTTTAGGTTTAGGTTATTTTAGGTTTAGTTTAGGTTTATTTAGTTTAGGTTTTTTATTTTAGTTTAGGTTTAGTTTATTTTATGTTTAGGTATTTTAGATTCTTTATGTTTTATTTTCATTTATTTTAAGTTTATTTTAGTTTTTTTATTTTAGGTTTATTTATTTTTATATTATTTTATTTTTATTTACTTATGTTTTATTTTATTTATTTTATTTTTTTAGTTTCTTTTTTATTTATTTATTTAAATTTTATTTTTTATTTTAGGTTTTAGTTTTTTATTTTATTTTATATTTTTAATTTATTTATGTTTAGGTTTTATTTATTTTATTTTTAGCTTTTCTTTATTTAGGTTTTTTAGGTTTTAGGTTTTTAGTTTGGTTTAGTTTTTTTTAGGTTTAGTTTAGGGTTTAGGGTTTATGGTTTTATTTTATTTTTTAAAATTAAATTTAGTTTAGGTTTATTTATTTTTTATTTATCTTAGGTTTATTTTATTTTATTTAGGTTTATTTTATTTTTATTTAGTTTAGTTTATTTTATTTACTTATTTTAGTTATTTTTTAGGTTTAGGTTTAGTTTATTTTTTTAGTTTAGTTTATTTTATTTTATTTTTTTTAGGTTTAGTTTTTTATTTTTATTTATTAGTTTAGGTTTTTTTTTTTTTTTAGTTTAGGTTTATTTTATTTTAGGTTTTTTAGGTTTATTTTAGTTTAGGTTTAGGTTCATTTTAGTTTATTTATTTTATTTAGTTTAGTTTTAGGTTTAGTTTATTTTATTTTTAGTTTAGGTTTTATTTTTAGTTTAGGTTTATTTTTTATTTTATTTTAGGCTTAGGGTTTTCTTAGTTTAATTTAGGTTTTAATTATTATTTATTTTAGGTTTATTTTAGGTTTTTATTTAGTTTTATTTTATTTTATTTAGGTTTATTTTTTTTATTTTATTTAGGTTTTAATTTTTTTATTTTAGTTTAGGTTTTATTTTATTTTAGTTTATTTTTATTTATTAGGTTTAGGTTTTTAGTTTATTTTATATTTTTTATTTTATTTTATTTTTATTTTATTTTTTTTTATTTTTATTTATTTATTTATTCATTTTGTTTAGGTTTAGGTTTTAACTTTTATTTTAGTTTTTTTTAGGTTTTTTTTAGGTTTATTTTTTTTGGTTTTATTTTTTTTAGTTTATTTAGGTTTATTTTAGTTTTTATTTTAGGTTTAGGGTTTAGGTTTATTTATTTTAGTATAGTTTTTTAGTTTAGGTTTTATTTTATTTTTTATTTTATTTTTGGTTAGTTTTTATTAGGGTTTAGGTTTTATTTATTTGTTTTTAGGTTTTATTTATTTATTTTTTTAGTTTAGTTTTATTTAGTTTTATTTTATTTTTATTTTATGTTTAGTTTTATATATTTAGGTTTTATTATTCTATTTTTTTTTAGTTTTAGGTTTATTTTATTTTTTTTATTTTTAGGTTTAGATTTTTTATTTATTTTATTTTAGGTTTTATTTACTTTAGGTTTAGGTTTTAGGTTTTTTAGGTTTTATTTTAGGCTTATTAGGGATGTTTTAGGTTTATTTAGTTTTATTTGGGTTTAGGGTTTAAGTTTAGGGTTAGGTTTTTTTTATTAAACATTTAGTTTAGGTTTTATATTTTTTATTTTATTTTATATTTATTTAGGTTTATTTTTATTTTATTTAGTTTAGATTATTCTTTTAGGTTTTATATATTTTAGATTAGGTTTTTATTTTAGTTTATTTATAGGTTTAGGTTTAGGTTTATTTTATTTTTTAGTTTTATTTTATTTTATTTTTTTAGTTTAGGTTTATTTTTTTATTTTAGGTTTAGGTTTAGGTTTTATTTTATTTTTTTTTGTTTAGTTTAGGTTTTTATTTTATTTTTTAGGTTTTATATTTTAGATTTTTTGGTTTATTTTGGTTTATTTTATTTATTTAGTTTAGGGTTTAGGTTTAGTTTATTTTAGTTTAGTTTAGGTTTATTTATTTTAGTTGTTTATTTTAGTTAGGTTTAGGTTTATTTTATTTTGTTTATTTTAGGTTTAGGTTTTAGATTTTACTTTTTTTTTATTTTTTTAGGTTTATTTTTTAGGTTTATTTTATTTAGGTTTATTTATTTTATTTTATTTTAGGTTTATTTATTTTATTTTATGTTTATTTTTATTTTATTTAGGTTTTTATTTTTTTAGGTTTATTTTATTTTCAATTTAGTTTAGGTTTTTATTTATTTTATTTTATTTTAGTTATTATTATTTTTTTATTTTATTTTAGGTTTAGGTTATAGTTTATTTTTTATTTTTTTATTTTTATTTTATTTAGGTTTAGGTTTTTTATTTAGGTTTTATTTTTTTTTATTTTATTTTTAGTTTTATTATTTTTAATTTAATTTTTTAGGTTTAGGTTTAGTGTTTTGGGTTTTAGGTTTAGGGTTTAGGGTTAGTTTATTTTAGGTTTAGGTTTATGGTTTAGGTTTAGGTTTAGGGTTTAGGGTTTATTTTGGTTTAGGTTTAGTTTAGGGTTTTAGGTTTAGGGTTGTAGGTTTAGGGTTTAGCGTTTAGGGTTTAGGGTTAGTTTTTGGTTTTAGGGTTTAGGGTTAGGGTTTTCTTTAATTTTTTAAGTAAATTGCTAGGTTTAGGTTTATTTAGTTTATTTAGTTTATTTTCTATTTACTTTAATTTATTTTTTATTTAGGTTTATTTTTTATTTTTATTTAGTTTAGTTTATTTTAGAGTTTAATTTTAGTTCTAGAATTTATATATTAGTGTATTGTGACATTTGGTGAACAAGTCATTAATGCAAAATGTGAATGTTCTAGGAATGATTTTTTGTGTGATAGTTTATTAAACTTAGGAAAATTTTATGAAATGGTTGTAAGATTAATGATTATGGTGTAGAATGTTGGCTAATAAGAGAAGCATGAGGAAGTTAAGTGTTAGAGATGAGGATTTTAGGTGGATGAGTGACTTTACTCTTTAAGATAGTGAAATGTTTATTTTAGGAAAAGTTGGAGTAGCTCTAGTGGTAGATAAAATTTGAGAGAGCCTTAGATGGTTTGGCCACATAAAGCATTAGTCATGACTTAGGAGAGTAGATGCATTAGAATTGCCTTTATGTTAGGTAGATGAGACCTAAAAGACATGGTTAGATGTATTGAACTTAGTATACTTGAATTATGAGAATTTGACACATAATGACAAAATAAAGACAAAGGATTCAAGTTTATTTATTTATTTATTTATTTTATTTATTTATTTTAGTTTATTTATTTTATTTTTATTTATTTTTTAGGTTTAGGTTTATTTAGTTTATTTTTTTATTTATTTTTTATTTTTAGGTTTAGGTTTAGGTTTTATTTTGCTTTTTTAGGTTTAGAATTTAAATTTTATTTTAGGTTTATTTTTAGGTTTTATTTTTTAAGTTTTGGTTTAGGTTTATTTTTAGTTTATTTAGGTTAATTAGGGTTTAGGTTTAGGTTTAGGTTTTAGGTTTTTTTAGGTTTAGGTTTAGTTTAGTTTAGGGTTTAGTTTATGGTTTTTTTAGGTTTAGTTTTAGGGTTTATGGTTTTATTTTTTTTAGGTTTAGTAGGTTAGTTTTAGTTTAGGGTTTAGAGTTTTTGGTTTTAATGGTAACAAATTAGATTCAACATTTCTTCTTTTCAATTTAACCAACTAAGTAACACACCAAGTTTTAGACACAAGTGATGACATGGATAAAAATGAGCACACATAGAGCAAATTTAGATAACTAGAATTTATTAAAGACACATTTCCATATTGGATATTCTTTTTTATTCCCATCATCACCCATTAGTAGATCCATATTTCTCCCTTGGTTGTAACCTCTTTCACCTCCACAAACATCATTTACCACCTCCATTAGTTATACCACCACTATTTTTTCTCCTCCTTTTAGTTAGCTGGTTAGTAATGTTATAGGTTCTTCCCATTCTTAGGTTTAGGTTTAGGTTTATTAGGTTTTAGGTTTAGGTTTTATTTATTCATTTTAGTACTTTTGGGTTTAGGTTTAGGTTTTAGGGTTTAGGTTTAGGGTTAGTTTAGGGTTTGGGGTTTAGGTTTAGGTTTAGGGTGTAGGGTTTAGGGTTTAGGATTTTATGGATTATGCTTTTTAGGGTTTAGTTTTTTAGGGTTTAGGGTTTAGGGTTTACAATTTTTAGGTTTAGGGTTAGGGTTGTAGGTTTAGGGTTTAGGGTTTAGGATTTTGGGTTTAGTGTATTTCTTTAATTAAGTAAATTGGTAGGTTTAGGTTTATTTAGTTTATTTTAATTTATTTAGTTTATTTTATTTATTTATTTTATTTAGGTTTATTTTTTTATTTTTTATTTAATTTTGCTTATTTATTTTAGGTTTATTTATTTTAGTTTATCTTTTTTTATTTTAGTTAATTTTTTAGGTTTAGGTTTATTTTTTAGTTGAGTTTTATTTTTATTTTATTTTTTGGTTTAGGTTTAGGTTTTATTTTATTTTATTTTTTTAGGCTTTAGGTTTATTTTAGGTTTATTTTAGGTAATATTTTTTAGTTTGGTTTAGGTTTTATTTTATTTTATTTTATTTTTTAGTTTAGGTTTAGGTTTAGGTTTAGTTTATTTTATGTTTAGTTTTTATTTATTTTAGTTTATTATTTTAGTTTAGGTTTAGGTTTATTTTATTTTTATTTTAGATTTAGGTTTTAGTTTAGCTTAGGTTTTATTTTATTTGATTTTAGGTTTTATTTTTTTTAGTTTATTTTTTTATGTTTATGTTTTATTTAGTTTTTATTTATTTTATTTTATTTTTTTTAATTTTTTTTTTTAATTTTAGGTTTAGTTTTTATTTTATTTAGGTTTTATTTTAGTTTAGTTTATGTTTTTATTTATTTTATTTTAGTTTAGTTTTTATTTTTTATTTTATTTTCTTTTTAGTTTAGGTTTAGGTTTAAGTTTTTGTTATGTTTTATTTTATTTTATTTTTTTATTTTATTTTGGTTTAGGTTTTTTTATTTATTTTATATTTAGGTTTTATTTAGTTTAGGTTTAGGTATTTAGCTTTTTAGGGTTTAGAGTTTAGGGTTTAGGTTAGTTTTTTTATTTAGGTTTACTTTAGGTTTATTTTTAGTTTAGGTTTAGGTTTATTTTTTTAGTTTATTTTATTTTATTTAGTTTATAGTTTAGGTTTAATTTATTTTAAATTTATGTTTAGGTTTATTTATTTTAGTTTAGTTTATTTAGTTTAGGTTTATGTTTATTTTATTTTGTTTATTTTATTTTATTTTTTGGTTAAGTTTTATTTTTTAGTTTAGGGTTTGGGTTTATTTTTTATTTATTTTTTTAGGTTTTTTATTTTGAGGTTTATTTTTTTTAGGTTTAGGTTTTATTTAGTTTTTTTATTTTAATTTATTTTATGTTTATTTTATTTTATTTTATTTTTAGTTTTATTTTATTTAGGTTTTATTTAGTTTATTTTATTTTTACTTTACTTTAGTTTTATTTATTTATTTTAGTTTTATTTTTTTATTTATTTTTTTTTTTATTTTAGGTTTACGTTTAGGTTTTAGTTTAGGCTTTTATTTTATTTTATTTTTTAATATTATGTGGGTTTAGGATTTTTTATTTATTTTATCTTTAAATTTTATTTACTTTAGGTTTAGATTTTTAGGTGTTTAGGGTATAAGGTTGAGGGTTTAGGGTTTAGGGTTTAGGGTTTAGGGTTTGAGTTTAGGTTTTAGGTTTAGGGTTTAACATTAGGGTTTATAGTTTAGTTTTAGCTTTAGTATAAGATTTTTAAACTTTAGGTTTATTTAGGGTTGAGTTTAACATTTAGTTTAGTGTTTAAGTTTTAGGTTTAGGTTTATGCTTTAGGATTTATTATAGGGTTTAGGTTTAGGGTTTGGTTATTGGGGTTAGAACAAGTTTGTTTAGGGTTTAGAGTTTATGGTTTAGTGTTTAGGGTTTAGGGTTTAGGATTAGGGTTAGTTTAGGGTTTAGGGTTTAGGGTTTAGTTTAAGGTCTTTAGTTTAGTTTAGGGTTTAGGTTTAGGTTAGTTTTTTGGGTTTAGGTTTTAGGGTTTAGGGTTTATTTATGGTTTCTTTATGCTTTAGGTTTAGGGTTTTTTTAATTAAGTAAACAGTGTTTAGGTTTTTTTTAGTCTATTTAGTTTATTTTTATTTATTTAATTTATTTTTAATTTTTATTTTTATTTATTTTTTATTTATATTTTATTTATTTATTTCTATTTGGTTTATTTATTTTAGTTTAGGTTTCTTATTTTAGTTTATTTTTTAGGTTTAGGTTTAGGTTTATGTTTGTTTTATAGTTTAGTTTATTTTATTTTATTTTTTTTAGGTTTAGGTTTATTTTTTTTATTTTGGTTTAGGTTTGGGTTTTATTTTTTTTTTTTTTTTTTGGGTTTAGGTTTAGTTTATTTTTTATTTTATTTTTAGTTTATTTTACTTTATTTAGTTTAGGGTTTAGGTTTAGTTTATGGTTTAGGTTTAGGTTTTATTTATTTTAGTTTAGTTTAGTATAGTTTAGTTTAGGTTTATTTCATTTTGTTTATTTTAGGGATAGGTTTTTTTAGTTTAATGTTTATGTTTTATTTTTTATTTATTTTTTAGGTTTATTTTTAGTTATTTTTTTTTATTTATTTTATTTATTTTTAATTATTTTTTATTTTTAGGGTTTAGGGTTTAGTGTTTAGGTTTTAGGTTTAGGATTTAGCATTTAATTTAGGGCTTTTGGTTTTTGGTTTTTTTTATTTAACATAGTACAAATTTAGATTCAACATTTCATTTTTTTTATTTCATCAACCAAGTAACACACCAAGTTCTCTAAGACATAAGCTACAACATAAATAAAAAATGAGCATGCATAGATTTTTAGCTTATTAGGGTTTAGGGTTTGGGGTTTGGGGTTTAGGGTTTAAGGTTTAGGTTTTAGGGTTTAGGTTTTAGGTTTAGGGTTTAAGTTTTAGTTTAGGGTTTAGGGTTTAGGGTTTATGGTTTAGGGTTTAAGGTTTTTTTTTAAACAAAGAACAAATTCAACATTTCTTCTTTTGATTTCATCATCCAAGTAGCACCCAAGTTTCTAAGACACAATAGAATAAATGAATGAGCACTAATAGAACAAATGAGCACCATCAAAAATGACACACCATCATATCTTTTGATCTATCCCTCCACCACCACCATGCAACCTCATCATTCTCTCTCCTCCATAACCACCTCAGACCACCTCCATATCCACCCACTTTATCCACCTCCACCTTCCTCAAGCCAAATCTAGACTGACCATAGTTAACGGTGATGTTCTTACCGTCAAGGTTCTGCCCATTCTTAGGGTTCATAGTTAGTTTAGAGTTTAGGGTTTAGGGTTAGTTTGAGGTTTAGGGTTAGTTTAGGTTTAGGGTTTTATGGTTTAGGGTTGATTTAGGGTTTAGGGTTTAGGTTTAGGGTTTTAGGGTTTAGGTTTAGGTTTAGGTTGTAGGTTTAGTTGTGTTTAGGTTTAGGGTTTAGGGGTTTTAGGGTTTAGGTTTAAGTTTAGGGTTTAGGGTTATATTTAGGGTTTAGGCTTTTTTAAAAAAAAAATCAATAGCAGTTTAAGTTTATTTAGTTTATTTCTTATTTATTTGAGTTTATTTTACTTTTTATTTTTATTTAGGTTTATTTTTTTATTTAGTTTAGTTTATTTATTTTAGGTTTATTTATTTTAATTTAGATTTATTATTTTAGTTTATTTTTAAGTTTAGGTTTATTTTTAGTTGAGCTTAATTTTTATTTTATTTTTTAGGTTTAGATTTTATTTTTTTATTTTTATTTTTAGGTTTAGGTTTTTATTTTATTTTTTTAGGTTTAAGTTTTAGGTTTTTATTTTAGGTATAATATTTGGTTTTTTTTTTAGTTTAGGTTTATGTTTATTTTTAGTTTACTTTATTTTATTTACTTTAGGTTTACTTTATTTTATGTTTAGGTTTAGGTTTTATTTATTTTTGTTTAGTTTATTTTAGTTTAGGATTAAGTTTATTTTATTTTGTTTAATTTATTTTATTTTAGGTTTAGGCTTTTTTTTTAGTTTAGGGTTTAGGTTTTATTTTTTATTTATTTTTAGTTTTATTTTTTGGGTTTATTTTTTTTTAGGTTTAGGTTTTATTTGATTTTATTTTATTTTAGTTTTGGTTTATTTTATTTTTATTTTAGGTTTAGTTTTTATTTTATTTAGGTTTTTATTTTAGAGTTTAGGTTAGGTTTTTATTTATTTTATTTTATTTTAGTTTTAATTTTTTATTTTAATTTCTTTTTAGTTTTAAGTTTAAGTTTAGGTTTTAGTATGTTTTTTTTATTTTATTTATTTTTTTATTCTCTTTTTTTTTAGGTTTTTTTATTTTTTTTATTTTAGGTTTATTTAGTTTAGGTTTAGGTTTTAGCTTTTAGGGTTTAGAGTTTAGGGTTTAGGGTTTAGGGTTTAAATTTTAGGGTTTAGGTCTTAAGTTTAGGGTTTAAGTTTTAGTTTAAGGTTTTTAATAGAGAATAAATTGATTCAACATTTCTTTTTTGATTTCATCAACCAATTAGCAAGTTTTCTAAGACACAAGTGATGACATAGATAAAATGAGCACCTATAGAGTGAATCAAAATCCTAGATAAGTACAACCGTTTTCTCTAGACAAAATTTCATAAGCTAGATCGGATCGATCGTTCATCGGTTTCTCCAATTTTAACCACCCCACTGTGGGATCCACCATCATATCCCATCTCTCCCTCCACCACCATGGGTAAGTTTATCCCCTCGCCTCCATAACCACCACTGCTCCAGCCATCACCTCCATATCCCCCACCACCACTATAATAAATGCCACCTCACCGCCTCCAGATCTAGACTTCCTAGTTGAAATTCCGCCATCAAGGTTTTGCTCATTCTTAGTGTTTAGGGTTAGTTTATGGTTTAGAGTTTAGGGTTAATTTAGGGTTTAGGTTGTAGGTTTTATGATTTAGGGTTTAAGGTTTAGGGTTTAGGGTTTATGGTTTAGGTTTAGGGTTTAGGTTTTTGGGTTTAGGATTTAGGTTTAGGGTTTAGGGTTGTGTTTAGGGTTTGGTTTAGTTTAGGGTTTAGGGTTTAAGGTTTAGGATTTAGGTTTTAGGATTTTTTTTAAAATTAAGTAAAGTAGGTTTAAGTTTATTTAATTTACTTATTTCTTTGAGTTTATTTTATTTTTATTTTATTTAGGTTTATTTTTTATTTTATTTATTTTAGTTTATATTTAAGGTTTATTTATTTTAGTTTTTTTTTTTTGGTTTAGGTTTATTTTTTAGTTGAGTTTATTTTATTTTATTTTTTTAGGCTTAAGTTTTATTTTTTATTTTTTTTAGGCTTAGGTGTAGGTTTATATTTTATTTTTTAGGTTTAGGTTTTAAATTCATTTTAAAGTTTTATTTTTAGTTTAGGTTTAGGTTTATTTTTAGTTTATTTTATTTTATTTAGTTTAGGTTTAAGTTTAGGTTTAATTTATTTTAAGTTTTTTAGGTTTTATATTTTATTTATTTTTAAGCTTTATTTTAAGGTTTATTTTTTAGGTTTAGGTTTTTATTTAGTTTTTATTTTATTTTATTTAGTTTAGTTTTTTTTTATTTAGGTTTTATTTAGTTTACTTATTTATTTAGTTTAGGTTTTTTTATTTTATTTTTTAGGTTTAGGTTTGGTTTAGTTTATGTTTTTATTTTATTTTATTTTATTTATTATATTTAGGTTTCAATTTTTGTATTTATTTTATTTTTAGGTTTAATTTAGTTTAGGTTTAAGTTTTTAGGTTTTTAGGGTTTAGGGTTTAGGGTTTAAGATTTAGAGTTTTAGAGTTTAGGGATTTTTGGTTTAAGGTTTATGGTTAGGGTTTAGGGTTTAGGGTTTAGGGTTTCGGGTTAGCTTTGGGTTTAGGGTTTGTTTAGGGTTTAGGGTTTTAGGGTTTAGGGTTTAAGGTTTAGGGTTAGGGTTAGGGTTTAGGGTTTAGGATTTAGGTTTAGGTTTAGGTTTAGTTACAGTTTAGGGTTTTTTAGGGAGTTTAGGGTTAGGTTTAGGTTAGTTTAGGTTTAGGGTTTATTTAGGTTTTTAGCTTGGGTTTAGGTTTAGGTTTAGGGGTTTTAATTAAGTATACCAGTAGGTTCAGGTTTATTAAGTTTATTTAGTTTGTTTTTTTATTTATTTTAGTCTTTTTTATTTTTTTATTTTTAATTACGTTTATTTTTTTTATGTTTATTTAGTTTAGTTTATTTATTCTAGGTTTTTTATTAGGTTTATTTTTTTGGTTTATGTTTATTTTTGGTTTAGTTTATTTTATTTTATTTTTAGGTTTTAGTTTTTTTATTTTATTTTTTTAAGGTTTTATTTTTATTTATTTATTTTAAGTTTTTTAGTTTAAGTTTAGGTTTATTTTTAGTTTATTATATTTTATTTAGTTTAGGGTTTAGGTTTAGTTTATTTTTTGTTTAGGTTTAGGTTTTATTTATTTTAGAGGTTTATGTTTTTTTTGTGTATTTTAAGTTTACATTTTTTAGCAGGTTTAGGGTTTTAAAGGTTTAGGTTTAGGGTTTAGGGTTTAGGGTTTAGGTTTAAATTTTGGTTTAGGTTTAGGGTTTAGGGTTTAGGTTTAGGGTTTTAGGTTTAGGGTGGGTTTAGGGGTTTGGGTTTAGGGTTTAGGGTTTTAGTTTAGTGGTTTAGTTTAGAGTTTAGGGTTTAAGGTTGTATGTTTAGGTTTATTTGTTTAGGGTCATGGTTTAGGATTAGTTTTAGGGTTTAGGGTTTATAGGTTTAGGGTTTTTTTAAAATTAAGTAAACCAGAGGTTTAGGTTATTAGTTTATTTATTTTATTTATTTATTTTAGTTTATTTTATTTTTATTTTAGGTTTATCTTTATTTTATTTATTTATTTATTTATTATAGGTTTATTTTTTAGTTTAGGATTTTATTTTATTTATTTAGGTTAGGTTTAGGTTTATTTTTTTTTGTTTAGTTTTATTTTATTTTATTTTATAGGTTTAGGTTTTATTTTATTTTAGGTTTAGGTTTACGTTTCATTTTATTTTTTTAGGTTTATTTTTGTTTTTTTTAGTTTAGTTTAGGTTTTTTTGTTTATTTTATTTTATAAAGTTTAGGTTTAGTTTATTTTAGGTTTAGGTTTATTTATTTTTTATTTTATTTTGATTGTTTTGGGTTTAGGTTTTTTAGTGTAGGTAGGTTTATTTTTTATTTTTTATTTTATTTATTTTTTAGTTTAGGTTTTATTTTGTTTTATTTTATTGTATTTTAGGTTTATTTTATTTTATTTTACGTTTAGTTTTTTATTTTTTATTTTTACTTATTAGTTTATTTTATTTTTTAGTTTAGTGTAGGTTTTTATTTATTTTATTGTAATTTTGTTTTTATTTTTTATTTTATTATATCTTTAGGTTTACGTTTAGGTTTTAGTTTAGGTTTATTTATTTATTTTATTTTTAGGTTTTAATTAGTTTAGGTTTAGATTTTTAGGTTTTTAGTGTTTAGGGTTTAGGGTTTTGGGTTTAGGGTTTAGGGTTTAGGGTTTGGGGTTTAGGGTTTGGGGTTTAGGGTTGTATGTTTTAGGGTTTAATGTTTAGGGTTTTTAGGTTTAGGGTTTTGGCTTTAAGGTTTAGGGTTCAGGTTTTAGTTTATGGTTTAGGGTTTTTGGATGTTTTTTTAATAGAGAACAAATTCAGATTCAACATCTCTTCTTTTGATTTCATCAAAGTGGGAAGTGAGGTAATCAAATGACCTTCTTGGCTAAAACCTCGTGTTGGATGTCTAGACTATACCCATTACCATTCAATCTTATATAAATTAACACATGAATATAGAAATAGAGCTCAACATTCATGCACTTAAGCTATAAAATATATTTTTTTGTTATGTATTTATAACTAGCATCATAACACATATTATTATTCATTTATAAGCTTTTGAAAATACATTTGGATTTAATAGTGATATATGCATATATTGAATTAAATCAACATGCAAGCTTACATAAAGGAAATCTATTTTATTTTACTTGATTTTGAAAGATGGATGCATGAATTCAAATGACATACCGAATTTAACATGATTGGAAAGAGGACAATCAAATATAACATGTGATTCATTCAACCAAACTAGTTCTTAAGGACTATCAAATCAAATAAGATTATTTAAAGCAAACCAAAGCTTCTTTATTAATTAAGTTTTATTTGATTTGATTTAAAGGAGAAGAGAAATCATTACATGTTGATTTAAACCCATTCCACATTAGTGATTTGATTTAAGTTAAGGAAATGTAATTAAGTTGATTTTATGGGTTAATTAAGTTGAACTTTTAATTAGATGAATTAATTACCCTTACCTATGTCACTTTAAAGTAATTAACTAAATAATTATGAGCCAACATGATATGCATAGAAAATAAACTTTCAATGATCGTAGGAAATAAAAGGGGCCTAATGCAATTGGCTCATGATTAATAGTTAATTAGATTAAGAGACTTAATTTATTTCTCTTATGGTTTTCCCACACATGTGGACTAAACATAATTTCAATAAACTCCTTTAGGTTATTAAAAACCTAAAGATCTACCCATGATTTAATTAATTTATGATGTGATTATGATTTCAATTTGATTAAGTGATTTAATTAATTAAAATCTTAATTAATTTCATTTTAAAATAGGTGAAATGAACTTAGGAAAGGGTCTCAACCCTATTCCTTAGTTCACTTCTTGAACAATGATTGATAAACTTAATTAACAAATTCAACTATTCATGGGATTAATTAATCATTAATTAACTTAAAAGAAGTTAAGGTTTAATTAGTCAATTTTCCTAATTAAGTGAGCAATAAATCCCAAAAAAATCATGGGAGGTAGAGGTCATCCCATTAAATTAATCCACAAAATTTGGGATTAATTTCTTAAGTAATTAAGGAGTAATTATGCTAATAAATTTTGTAATTAAACTTAATTAAACATTAATTACTATTCAAAATTAGTTAATAGTATTTTTCATTAATTATCCTATTAAATACCATTAAAATGAGTACTTATTTGAATTTTTTTTATTTCCCTATGATTTTTTATGATTTTTAGAAGTTTCAGCCATTAAAAATGATTAATTAAGCCTAATGAAAGCCTAATCTTGTTGGCACCACGTGACATGCTGACGCAGCACACTTTCCACATGGCACTGTGCGATTTTCTAATTAAAACTTATCTAACTTGGTGTCTATGCGGCAGATGTGGACGCGCTTTCTTGTCTGCAGTTCGATCTAAGATCGGACGGCTACGATTAATCCCATAACTTAATAAGATTAAATCAGATCGATCTAGCAAACTAATCATGGCGGTCTTGATCACGCTGAATGGGTGTGATCCAACATCACACGAGTGAGGAGAAGGGAGTTTGTGCTTTCTTGATCCTAGCACGAGCTGGATCAACTCCAAAGGATCCACACCTTCGACATCGATGAAGGGGATCAATGGTCAAGATCACGAGATGCAAGTTTTCTTCAAAAAGTGCTAACCCATTTTTTTCCTAAGGATCAATTTTTGAAGCATACCTCACCAGAGCTTAAGACCGATGGTTGAAAAGATTGATAAAGCTTCATCTAGTGGAGATGAAGCCATGTTGAGCAAAAATTAGATCAATTCCTTGACGTTCACTTGAAAGGCCACAAACTAACGATTTAGATCTCATCTTTGATAGAAGTCCCACCTTCGGCGCATGCAAAGTTAATTTGAGTTTGATGGAGAAATGAGGTGGTTAGGTCAGAAATGGAAGTGTCCTATTTTGTGATGGATGGGAATGGCATTTTTCCATCGATGAACGAGCTTGGGAGCTTAGGAAATGGATCTAGCAGCTCATCTTGGGTAACTCGGGCTTTGAGGAATGATTTTGTGTGTATTTGAGTGGAAAAAAATGGGTGTATACCTCCTTCATCTTGATCAGACGGTGGGACTGGGTTTGGCTTCTAGTGGCCATCTGGCCATCTCAGGGAGTCATGGGTGGCAGGGAGGAGGTGAGTTGGCTCAGCTTGGTTAGTTGAAGGTGAGGTGGCTACAGGAATCATGGGTGTCCTATGGGTTTCAAATCCTCCAATTGGGAGGGTGAGGTGATTTCACCTCCCATGGGTCATGGTCAAACCACCCCTTGGGTGGGGTTGGTATCTTAATTTAGGTGGACCATTGGAGAGTAAATGGAAAAATGACCCACATGGGTGATTTGTCTCATGTGATGCCCTTGAAGTGGAAGGATCATTTAGCATTTATATTTAATTTGGGTAGATTTGAAATGAGCCAAAAGTGGGTTAGCCCAAATTTCAAGTCAATTGGAATTGATTGGTTAGGTTTGGCTCAATTTGACTCATTTAGGTCAAATTGGGTCAAGGGTTAGTCAAGTTTATATGATCATTTAGGATGTTTTGTTCAATTGGTTTGGTTCATTTGGCTTAGATTTTATTTTTCATTTGAATTCATTTGGGTCAAATGGGTTAAGTTGACCGATTTGACCAAATTGAAATTAACTTAGGTTGGGTGTTGGTTTGGGTTTAGTTGACCAATGAAGATGATTGTAGGCTTTAGTTTCAATTAATTTGGATTTAGTTTTGTTTAGGCCAACTTGAATCTTTAGGTCAATTTGGGCTAATAGGTCATTGGGATTGGGTCAATCATGGCTTTGGTCAAGTTCAACAATCAATTTGGAATGAACTTGAGCCATTGGTTGCAATCAATTTGGTTTATATTTTGATTTGACCCAATTTGGTCTTTTAGGTCAATTTGGGTCAACTTGGGTCAAGAGGGCCAATTGGGTTTGGTTTGACTCAATTGAAGGCCAAGTCATATTCAAATATTAATTTTGATTTGGTATGAATCATTGGTTTCAAATTTGGCTTATGTTGCAATTTGGCTAGTTTAGGTTCATATGGGTTAAGGGTTGACTTGGTCAAATGAACCAAGTTGACTTGGTTTGACCCAATTTGTGACAATTGATCAACCTAGGGTGATCAAATCATGATGGTTTTGATGGGCTTGGTTCAATCAATTTGGGTAGGATTAATGGCTCAAATTGGTCAAATTGGCCATTTTGGGTCAAGTGGACCAATTGGGTTTAGTTGGCTTGATTTTGGGTTGACTTTGATTTAGTTGAGTTTATATATGGATTTGGGATTGATATATAAATTCAATTGCAATTAGCTTGGGTTCAAATGGGTTTTGGTTCATTTGAACATTTCAAGTCAAAAGGGTTAAGTAGGGTTTGATTTGGGTCAATTTTGGTTTGGCTTTATGATTGTAGATTTCATTTATATTTGTGAATATGATTTAATGTATGATTGGTTCAAGAGAAAATCAATTCAATTTGGGTTTTGGAATGAAGGAATTTGGCTAAGTCAATGGAGTTGGGTCATGTGGCGAAGGTTTTGATTTTGATTTGGTTTGATTTAGTTTTGATGATTTAAATGTACTTTTTATTTAAATTTGTGAAGATGATTGAAAATATGATTAATTTGTAAGAAAATCAATTGAGTTTGACTTGATTTGGATTAAGATTTGGCTAAGTCCATGGGTTAGGTCATATGGCTTAGGAAGGGTTTTGATTTAATTTAATTTAGTTTGATTTACTTTTGATCATTTGAATGTAGATTTGATTTATATTTAGGAAGATGATTGAAGATATAAATTTATTATGAAAATCAATTGATTTTGGATTGATTTGGATTAAGATTTGGCTAAGTCCATGGGATAGGTCATATGGCTTGGAAGGGTTTCAAGTTTGGATTTGATCATGAGCTTCAATCATTTGGAATTTGGGTTTGGATTTGGATTTGAATTTGATGTTTGAACTTGAGGTTTGGTTTGAGAAGGTGAACATGGATTGGATTTGGGTTGTAGGGTGGGTGGATTATCCTAACCCATAAGGCATAACCTAATCATATGTTAACCCATCTAAGTCTTTAGTTAATTGTTTACCTAATAGAAGTGTCTTATGACTAGGGAAGTCTTAGTGTCTAGAAGACTCCTAAGTCTAAGATGGGAAGATTGAATCCACACTCCAAAAGTGAGGTCAACAATCCTTAGGCTCCATAGTGTTGCCCTTGGAGATAGATGATTGGAAGACCGAAGGCCCAAGTTTCAGATTGTAGACTTCGGATACATCTTTTAACGATTTGTTTGGGAGACTATGCATTCAAGATAGTTCCATCCTCTTTACATCGTGTATGAAGTTTATGAGAGGTGGGATCGTCTGTGTCAAAGGAGATCTCAAGTTATTTACAGTTCACGAGGTTGACATATATGAGGATGCGGCTTACTAGCTCCCTCAAAATCAACAAGTCTATTCTTACAAACTTGGCCAAAGTTTAAAAAATAAAAAAAGTAAAAGAAAAAAAAGAAAATAAATAGAAAAGAAAAGAAAAGAAAAGTGAAAAGAAAAAAAAAAAAAAAAATAGGAAATAGACTTGGAGGAGGAAGTGAAGTATGACATTAAATTTCCATCTTTACTCCATTCGAACATATGGGTATGACGACTCTACACACTAGCGGAGGAAGAGGCGGTTGAGTGGCAGTCTAGGGTGAAAACCTCTTTATTGGCCACCCAATAGAAGATATGTCCCAACTACCAAGAGTAGACCTGTTATCCATATAGACTTAGAATCTAGTTCATAGGATGAGCCTTATATGGGTAGCACACTAGCCTGCTCTTCTCAGCTATAGATTCCCTTGGAGGTGAATCTTGAGCCAAATAGCGATGAAGATCGAGCTCCAAAGCAAAGCATAAGTGTATCCAAGTCTATATGTGAAACAGTTAGGCATCAGTTGGGAACCTTAGCTCTAACCCACTTTCCTCTCAAAAAGTTGAGGGTTTGGTAGTTAAGGAAGCCCCTAAGTCATCCATAGGTGTGAAGAGAAGAGGTTCTTTAGAACATCTCAAGTCATGAAAATGTAGAAGAACTTGAGGATGATTCATATAAAGATTTAATAGAATTACCTTTTGATTGGTATTTGTCTTGTGTTCATAATTTAGCAAAGAAAGGGTTAATCCCATATACTTGGTCAAAGCACAAGTCAGACTATTTTGAAAGAATATGGAAAAACAAATGCAAAAGCTCTCAATCAAGACCGGGACTAAGATTTGGTATAGTGGGTCTAGTCGATGATGACTATTATTGCTTAGTCATCACCAATCATTTAGAATCAGATTAGTTCTTTTCAAATCACATTAACTCATATGAGGAGCTATGCTTAGAAACTTCAAATGATCCAAATGATTTTGAAGTCAAAGATGCACAGCTAGGGTTCAAAGAAGTGATCAAGTCAACCATCGATGATCTCAAGAAAATTGACTTAGGAATTAAAGAAGACCTAAGCTGAACATACAACAGTTCTTTATTGAATGAAATTGAAACCAATGACTTAGTTAGGCTATTGACTAAGTTTAAGAACTACTTTGCATGGAGTTATGAAGAGATGCCTAGATTGGCTCTTGACTTAGCAGTCTATAAACTAGCAATAGACTTCTTAACCCTATCAAGCAAACTCCTAGGCATGCGATTAGACATAGAATAATAGGTCATTTTCAAGTCAAGAAATTGATCGATCTTTGGCTTCATCTAGGAAGAAAAATACCTACCTAGTTAGCGCCATCCCAGTTAAGAAAATATGGCCAAATTCACATATGCTCGTCAATTTTAGGGATTAAAATAATGTCCAAAAGATTAATTTTCACTACCAATGTCGAGTGATGGTGCACATTGCCTCATCTCATGTCTTCTCTTTCATAGATGGCTTATCTAGATATAACCAAATAAAGATGGCCCTGAAGATGAAAGATACACACTACTTTTAGAACATGGAATCTATTGCTATAAGGTCATGCCTTTAGCCTTAAAAATGTTGATGCTACATACCAGCTGGCTATGACTCGAATCTTCAATGAACTCATTCATCATCAAGTTGAGTGTTATGTCGATGATCTTGTGGTCAAAAGTAGAGAAAGGAAGACCATCTCTTTGACTTGAGAATAGTTTTGAGCAGTTAAGATAGTTTAACCTCAAAATGAACACCAGTGTGCATTCAGTAGCTTGGGATATTCCTTTGCTTTGTTGTCTGACACCAAGGAATCAAAATCGATCTAGAGATGATCAAGGTGGTATTAAAAATGCTACCCCCTAAAAGTTTAACTCAACTTAAATCATTATAAGGGTAGTTGGCATATCTAAGATGCTTTATATCCAACTATCGGAAGATGTCGAATTCTACACTTGTCAAAAAAGATGCCAAGTTTAAGTGGGATGACAAGTGTGAGCATGCCTTGAAGGCATCAAGCATTACGATGTCACCATGGGTTCTAGCCTATCTGCAAGTAACTCACACTTTACTGCATTAGATGACTCCTTTGGTGTTTTGTTGGCCCAAAATAGAAGGATGGAAAATGCTCTCTACTATCTCACCGTCTAATCCCTACAAGGCTAATTATCCACCCATTAAGAAGCATTGTCTAGCTTTAATCTTTGCATCCAAAGCTACAACACTACATGCTTCCTCATAAGGTGAACTTAATCTCTAAGCAATCCACTATAGTATCTAGTGACCACGATTGGCATGATCCTCTCACGTTTGACATTACCTTGAACCTCTCTACGGTGAATGGAAAATTGCTAGTAGATTTCTTAATAGTACACCCACTTCTTGTTGACTCTCAGTGAATATCTCCCCGATGAATAAATCTTGAACTTAGGGCATGCTAGCACTCACAGCTGGGAGATGTACTTTGATGGTGCAACTTCCTCTCAAAGAGGAGAAGAACCATAATCCATTCTCCCAGGAAAAATAAGGATAGGGATAGTTTTCTTCACTTCCTATGATGTTATGAGATTCTTGTCATCATCCAATCCTTGCACTAATAATACAAAGCTGAATATGAGGTTGATTGCGATTAGGTTAGTCATTACTCTAAGCATCCAAAACATCAACATTTTGGAGATTCTCTAGTTATCAACTAAACGGGTCTTTTAAGGTTATAAAGCCCATGCTCCATCACAATAAGTATACCATAGAGTTATTGGCCCAAATAGTGGTTACCATTTATAAGATTCCTTGAGGAAGAACAACATATACTTTAAGCTGGGGTTGGCATGTCGGAGGATGATCCATATCAGTAAAGGTCCAAAATAAAAAAGTTTAATCACTTATTGATATTGAACTCATCAATTAGTACTCTCTTGAAGGGGAGGTTGCCATTGCCAAGAAGGATGAGGAGTTAGATTGTAAGCAACCATTCATGGATTACTTAAATAAAGATAAACTACCTCAAGAGAAGTCTGAAGCCTATTTGATGAAGTATAGAGCACTTTCTTATGCTCTTGATGGATGGTGTCTTGTATCGATGATCTTTCGATCATATGTGGTTATATTATTTAGACAAAGCGAAGCTCATAAGATCATGATCGAGGTACACTCAAGATTATGTGAGCCAGTCAATCAAGATGAAACCCAAGATCAGAGACTAGGATACCACTATTCAGATAATCAAAGATTACATGGATACTGAAGGCGATGCCACCAATGTCAAATACACGGTGAGGTCTCCAACCACCCAATATTCTACATCATACATTGGCCTCATGGCCATTAGTGTTGAGTATTGACATAGTGGGTCGATTGATCCTCCTTCTTCCAAGGGTCATCGATTTATCTTAGCTTCTATTGACTACTTTTCCAAATGGGAGAAGGTGATTATGCTCAGAGGTCATCTCGATGTGCACCAATTTTTAGGAACTATATCGTATATAGGTTCAGAGTGCCTCAATGAATTATATTTGATAATGATACTGCATTCAAGAGCACCGAGATCAACAACTTTGCCGAGAGACACAACATAGATTAGAGATATTCTATCATCAACTAATCGAGATCAAAAGGATTAGCAGAAGCCTTCAATAAAACCCTCATCCAAATACTAAAGAAGACACTCAACAATAATAAGCGATGGTGGCATGAGCTTAGTTATTGGCATACCGCACATATAGAACTCCAACTTAGCTACTCCTTTCTCCTTAGTGTATGGGTCAAGTCATTCTACCATTAGAAGTCCAACTCCCATCACTAAGGATAGGTAGTAGCATGATCACAATAGGTAGAATGCCAAGTTCTGTTAGAAGAGCTCAAGGTTTAGAAAAGAGATGCACGAGCATGCAAAACCTGAGTTGTACAAAGCTAAAATGATTGCTCACAACAAGTTGATTCATCTTAGAGATTTCAAGTAGGATAGCTTATTTTAGTTCTAAAGATCGATTGTTGCCCATCATAAGATGGGAGGCAAGTTTGAACCCACTTGGGAAGGCCCTTTCTCATAGAGCTACCAAGGAGGATCTTATCAACTTATTAATCATAAGGGAAGGCCCAATGCTTCTAATCAATGGGCTCTACTTAAAGAAATATTATAAATCATGTTTAAAAATAAATATCATTAATGAAAATTCTATTTTGAATTCAATCTCTTCCATGTTAAAGGTATTCTTGTTTGTGAATCTACCACGATGTGTTTAAGGTAGGTGTATGAAACTCGAGCGGTGTCCTATCCTTCAACTACACAACATAAACCCAAACTACACATAAACATATAAAATAAGCACATATCTTTTATCTCGGGCTACTCTGAGTTGAGATAATGCCCTCTGACACTTCTCGGTATGCTCTAGTCAGTAAGTCTTTGCCTCTTAATGGGTCACCCTAGTGGTCTTCTTGGTTTGGATGATGTAAGTCTGCTATGCTTTCCTTCCTTACTTGGCCACTGCACACCAATAACCTCCTTGTTAGTTTGTTATGTCTTACTTCATGGCCGATAAGCTACCTTATGTTGGCTTCATTTAAGAGGATGTGAGTCTGCTATGCTTCCTTCTTGGATTAGCCTTAATGCACTTATTGGGTGAGTATATTTGGGTTTAGGATAAGTCCCCTAGTGGCTCCTTCCCTCTAAATGCTTCAAGTCTAGGTCCAATCCTTCCCTCAGCGTAATAGTCACTCTAGGTCGATAGCATATGTCCCAGGATAGACCGATCATCAATTTGCTTGGAAAGTTGTAAGCCTACATGCTTTCTTTCCAGTTGATAGCATCTTGATCACCTTAGGTTGGTTGGTTCTCACTAATGGATCTTTCATGGATACACCTTAGGTTGGTTCTCACACTCTAGGATACACCACTCATGGTAGATGTAAGTTTGCTATGCTTTCTCCTTGAGTTGGCCACCGTACACCTATAAGCTTTCTTTCTCAGGGCTCAGGATAATGCCCCTAGTAGTGCCTCCTCTATGGACCCTATATTTGGATCACATCCTTTACGACCCCATTTAGACACTACCTAGGTTACTATCATATTGGATAGTTCCCCTTTCCTAGTAATCATCTTTATGGTCAGAGAATTCATCTTGTAGACGTGTAGATTCTTGCTTGGTCCAGTAAATCTAAGATAGGTCAAGGTCGACATAGCCCCTTCTTAGTGTGGTCCCTCGCACACCGACATGGTCCATGCAAACTTATAAACAAAATATATATTCACTTGTGGATTAGGATGACACCCCTAGCTGTACCTTTTCCTAAGCAAGTATCTTATCTTTAAGTCAATGTCAACAAAACTCCCTATAGGAATCACCTGACAACTCTTGAGTTGGTATAAGTCCCCAGCGGCATTCACTCATTAGTCGCCCTGAAGTCTGGTTCGATTTGTTGTGCTACCAACAGGTCACCCCAATGGTTATTCCTTACATTAGAAGATGTAAGTTTGCTATGCCTTCTTCCTAGCACTGTCATTGCACACCGAAAGGCAACCCTTTAGGTTGGCTAGCTCTACCCCATGACCAGTAGACTATCCATTTGGATTTGTAAATTTGAGATAGGACAAGTCCGATATAGCCCCTTCTTAGTGGTTCCATTGCACACTGACATGGTCCATAAATTAAATCTATCAAATTTGATCGAGCTCACATCCCTAGTAGATATGCCCTCAATTTCAAATTAAACTAAACTAAACAAACCATATCAAATCACATGAAAAAAAGTAAGATAAAATTAATCTTAACTACTTTTGAGTTGTCATAAGTCCCCAATGACATTCACTAAGTAGTCACCCTAGGTTTGGATCGATTTGTTGTGCATCCAACAAGTCACCCTGGTGGTTGTTCCTAACTTTGGAAAATGTAAGTCTGCTATGCCTTCTACCTAGCACAACTATTGCACATTGAAAGGCAACCCCTTAGGTTGGCTAGCTCTATCCCATTGTTGGTAGACTATCCCTTTGGATTTGCAAACTTAAGGTAGGTCAAGGCTGATATAATCCCTTCTCAGTGGGTCCATGCTTTTAGGTCCATACATTAACTCAAATTAAATTAAACCAAATCTGATTTTTCCCAGTGGAGTTAAATCACACCCTTCTCCCTAGTGGAGCCCCAAATTGTATATAAAGAAGTCAAGCAAACAAATCAAATTCAAAACCAACCTCCTCAATGGAACAAAATTAAACCACCTCCCCCAATAGAGTCTAAATCAAAGAAATCCAACCAAACTATTCTCTCCAGTGGATACATCCCCAAACAAATCTATGAAATCAAACTCAAATCCAATCCCTATAGCGAACACGCTTCCTAGTGGAAGGTTCATATACGATCCCCAGAGTGAGCCCGGATCTCAGATATGCCTCCACATCATTAAAATAAAATAAATTAAAGTTAATTCAATCTTAATACCTATTGGATTATAGATTCTTATCTCTAGAGATCTTTTCCATAGATCATATCAAATCAAATTCAAACGTTATCCCAAAGATTTTCTCCTTCATGCCCTTGACATGGACCCCTCATATGTCATGTCCAATGCATGTGATCCCCTAGATCTCCCTCCATGTCCTCGACATGAAATTCTCATCAAATCTTATTTCTTCTCTTATGCACACCTTTAATACTTCAACCAAAAGCTTAACAATGTATTTGTTCAAATTACATCATCTTAACATTGTAATCAAC
Organism: Cymbidium sinense; assembly: GCA_021442155.1. Taxonomy (NCBI): domain Eukaryota; kingdom Viridiplantae; phylum Streptophyta; class Magnoliopsida; order Asparagales; family Orchidaceae; genus Cymbidium; species Cymbidium sinense. The sequence continues at coordinate 102,088,869 of CM038214.1, read as the reverse complement.
ATTTTATGATTTGTGATGGTGCAAGCTCAAACTAACTATACAATATCATGCAAAACATATTATATTGTTAATTAACACACTATATTATATTATAATATATGATGTTATATTATAATTTTCTATAATATAATATATTGTCTAACATTACACCTTATTAGAATCACTTAAAAGGAATAAATAACAAAATTTTCTCAAAATCTAAATAATGTTCATTTTAGATGTACAATTGTTAATTTTCTATTAGAAATGGTACAAAATAGCATAATTTTTGTGTTGCTTCTTGGTGTGTACCATGAATTTGGCCAAATTCTTCAATCTCAACCTTCAAATTAACATTTTTGTGAGTTTTGACTCAATGTATTAAAATAAAAGTAAAACATACTAAAATGTACAATAACATTTAGTAGCACACCACCACATGCATATATATGTGAAGTTATATTATTATGTATATTATATTTTAATATGTTTTCATATAATATATTATCTTACATTAAACCTTAAAATGAATCACTTTAAGCAAAACATTTATAAAATTTGGATGAAAAATGAACATTTATTTTGGATGCAAAATTCTAATCTTTTGATTAAATGACACACCATAGCACACCCCCAATGATGTTCCCTAAAGCTTACCTTAAATTTGGCCAAATCCCCTCATCTTAGCCTATAAATTAGAATTTTTATGAATTATACCAATACAAACTCTACTACATCATACAATAACAAACTAAAATATGTTAAACAACAAGTAGTAATACACAATAATTTGCTATAATGCTTGATGCTATACTATGTTATGGCATCATATATTATAATACTATAACATATTATATTATATTATATTGCATATCACATCACAAGGGATTGCTTAAGATAAAAATCATAAAATTAGTCTAAACAATAAAAACTATATATTTTAGTCATTATCACTTACATATTTTAAATTAAAATAATATATTATGATGCCATGCTCTACCAATTATGAATTTGGTCAAATTCCACCATTTTGAAGTCTAAATCAAATTCTTTATAAATAATGCTAGTGTAGGCTTGACTACATGATTGTAAAATACTAAAAGAATTTAAAATTCATAGAATAATATATTATGATATATGATGTTATACTATGCTACAATAGATAATATTTATTTTGAACATAAAATCTTACTTTTTTAGACTATAAAGTGGTAGCACACCTTTGGTACTACAACGTAATTCCCATTACAAATTTAAAAAATTTCATCATCTGATTTATTAAATCAATATTTTTATTATTTATATTCATATAGACTATAGGGCACAATACCATAATATACTAAAACATTTCAAAACATCTTATAACATCCAAAAACACATCACTACATGCTCAAATATATGATGCTACATTATACTTAATATATGGTATTATAATATGATTTAGGGTTAGAGTTTAGGGTATTCAAATCACTAATAGTCAAGGGAATGTCTCTTGAAGACATTTTCTTTAGCTACCATAACTATGATATGATTAGGTCATTCTTTAGATCTACTACATCTTTATTCAAGCTTTAGGTTTTAGGTTTAGGGTTAGGTTTAGGGTTTGGTTTAGTTTTAGGGTTAATTTAGGGTTTAGGGTTTGGGGTTTAGGGTTTAGGGTTTAGGTTTAGAGTTGTAGGTTTTAGGTTTAGGGTTTAATTTTAGAGTTAGGTTTTAGTTTAGGGTTTATGATTTTAGGGTTTAGGGTTTAGGGTTTAGGGTTTAGGGTTTAGTGTTTAGGGTTTTGCTTTTAGGTTTAGGGTTTAAGTTTTAGTTTAGGGTTTAGGGTTTAAGGTTTAGGGTTTAAGTTTTAGTTTAGGGTTTAGGGTTTAAGGTTTAGGGTTTAGGTTTAAGGTTTATTATTTTTAATAGAGAAAATTAAAATTCAACATTTTTTCTTTTCTATTTCATCAACCAAGTAGCACCCTAAGTTTTCTAAGACACAAGCGATGACATAGATAAAAAATGAGCACCATTAGAGTAAATTAAAATGCTAGATAAGTAAAAACCATCTCTCTTGTAAAGACATTCCATAAAGATCGGTATTCTTGATTTCTCTGGTTCCCATCAAAATCACCACCTCAGAGTAACATCTTCCATTCATATCTCCTCCAGCCACCACCAGTAACCTCCATTGCTTCTCGCTCCATAACCACTGCTCCGACCACCGCCTCCATATCCACTAGCACATCTAGATCCCACCACCACGATACCACCACCTCCCTTAGCCTCCGATCTGGGAGCTGGTTGAGATATTCTGCTATCAGGTTGCCCATTCTTAAGGTATAGGGTTAGTTTAGGCTTAGTTAGGGCTTAGGATTTCAGGTTAATGGCTTAGGGTTGTAGGTTTTAGGGTTTAGGGTTTAGGGATTATGGTTTAGGGATTAGGTTTTAGGGTTTACGATTTATGGTTTAGGGTTTAGGGTTTAGGGTTTTTTTTTAAAAAATAATAAAGAAAACTAATAGGTTTAAGTTTATTTAGTCTATTTTTGTTTATTTGAGTTTATTTTATTTTTTATTTAAGTTTATTTTTTTATTTTTATTTAGTTTAGTTTATTTATTTATGTTTTATTTATTTTAGTTTAGGTTTTTTTATTTTAGTTTATTTTTTAGGTTTAGGTTTATTTTTTAGTTGAGTTTTATTTTTATTTTATTTTTTAAGTTTAGGTTATATTTTTTTATTTTTAGGTTTAGGTTTATGTTTTTATTTTCTTTTTTTAGGTTTAGGTTTTAGGTTTTTATTTTAGGTTTATTTTTTAGTTAGGTTAGGGTTTAGGTTTATTTGTAGTTTATTTTATTTTATTTAGTTTAGGTTTAGGTTTAAGTTTTGTTTACTTTAGGTTTAGGTTTAGATTTTATTTATTTTAGTTTAGTTTATTTTAGTTTAGGTTCAGGTTTATTTTATTTTTATTTTAGTTTTTTTTAGTTTAGGGTTTAAGTTTAATTTTTTTATTTATTTTTTAGTTTTATTTTAAGATTTTTTTTAGGTTTAGGTTTTTATTTAGTTTTTATTTTATTTTATGTTTATTTTTTTAGTTTTTATTTTTATTTAAGTTTTTTATTCTTAGGTTTAATTTATTTTTTTTTGTTTAGTATAGGTTTTTATTTATTTTATTTTAGTTTATTTTTATTTTTTTATTTTATTTTATTTTGGGTTAGGTTTTTTATTTATTTTCTTTATATATTTTATTTAGTTTAGATTTAAGTTAATATATATTTAGAGTATAGCATTTAGGGTTTAGGGTTCAGGGTTTAGGGTTTCAAGGTTTAAAGTTTTAAGGTTTAGGGTTGAGTGTTTAGGGTTTAGGGTTTAGAATTTTGAGGGTTTAGGATTTAGGGTTTAGGGTTAGGTTGGGTTTAGGTTTAGTTTGAGTTTAGGTTTAGGGTTTAGGGTTTAACTTTAGTTTTAAGTTTAGAGTTTAGGTTAACAGGTTTAGGTTTAGAGTTTTTTTAGGTTTAAATTTAAGTTTAGTAACTTTAGTTTAGGTTTTTTTAGGGTTTAGGGTTTAAGGTTTAGGGTTTAGTTTAGGGTTTAAGTTTAGGGTTTAGGTTTAGGGTTTAGGGTTTAAGTTTAAGGTTTAGGGTTTAGGTTTAGGTTAGTTTAGGTGGATTTAGGTTTTAGGGTTTAGTGTTTAGATTTAGGGTTGTAGGTTTAGAGTTTAGATTAGGTTTAAGGTTTATAGTTAATTTTAGGGTTTAGGTTTAGGTTCAAGGTTTATTTTTAGGGCTTAGGTTTAGGGTTTAGGTTTAAGGTTCAAGTTTTATTTTAGGTTTAAGGTTTTTGGGGTTTTTTTTAACAGAGAATAAATTCAGATTCAACATTTCTTCTTCTCAATTTCATCAACCAAGTAACATACCAAGTTTTTTAAGACTCAAGCGATGACATAGATAAAAAATGAGCATGCATAGAAAATCAAAACCCTAGATAATAAGCTGTCTCCACTGTAAAGATAGTTCCATAAGCAAGATCGATCACTTCTTAGTTCTCTAGTTCCCATTAAAACCACGCCTCTCGGTAATGGGATCCACCATGTATCTCTCCCTCCACCACCACTACAACTCCATTTAGTTTATTTTTTTTATTTATTTTAATTTATTTTATTTTTCTTTTTATTTAGGTTTATTTTTTATTTTTATTTATTTTAATTTATTTATTTTAGGTTTATTTATTTTAGTTTAGGTTTTTTATTTTAGTTTATTTTTTTTAAGGTTTAGGTTTAGGTTTATTTTTAGTTGAGTTTATTTATTTTATTTTATATTTTTAGGTTTATTTTTATTTTAGGTTTAGGTTTTATTTTATTTTTTTTAGGTTTAAGTTTTAGGTTTTTTTATTTTAGGTTTATTTTTAGGTTTATTTTTATTTTTTAGTTTAGGTTTATGTTTATTTTTAGTTTATTTTATTTTATTTAGTTTAGGTTTAACTTTAGGTTTAGTTTATTTTAGGTTTAGGTTTAGGTTTATTGATTTTAGTTTAGTTTCTTTTAGTTTAGGTTTAGGTTTATTTTATTTTATTTTTATTTTACATTTAGGTTTTTTTAAGTTTAGGGTTTAGGTTTTATTTTTTATTTATTTTTAGGTTTATTTATTAGGTTTAGGTTATTATTTAGCTTTTATTTTATTTTATTTTAGGTTTATTTTATTTTTATTTTACAATTAGTTTTAATTTTATTAAGCTTTTTTATTCTTAGTTTTATGTTATTTTTAGTTTAGTTTAAGTTTTTCTTTATTTTATTTTAGTTTATTTTATTTTTTTATTTTATTTTATTTTTAGGTTTATGTTTATGTTTAGGTTTTAGTTTAGGTTTTTATTTTATTATTATTTTTATTTTATCTAGGCTTAGGTTTTATATATATATATTATTTTAGGTTTATTTAGTTTAGTTTAGTTTAGTTTTAGGGTTTAAATTTAGGGTTTAGTATAGTTTTAGGGTTTATAGTTTTAGGGTTTAGGGTTTAGTGTTTAAGGTTAGGGTTTAGGGTTTAGGGTTTAGGGTTTAGTGTTTAGGCTTTAGGGTTTAGGGTTTTGAGGGTTTAGGGTTTAAGATTTAGGGTTTAGGCTTTACGATTTAGGGTTTTTAGGGTTTAGTGTTTAGGGTGAGTTTAAGGTTTAGGGTTTAGGGTTTAGGGTTTTATTTAGGTTTAAGTTAGGGTTAGTGTTTAGATAGGTTTAGTTTAGGTTTAGTTTAAGGTTTAAGTTTAGGGTTAGTTTAGGAGGTGGTTTTAAGGTTTAGGGTTTTAGTGTTTAGGGTTTTTTAGGGTTTAGGGTTTTGGGTTTAGGGTTTATGGTTTAAGGTTGTAAGTTTAGGGTTATAAGATTAGGGTTTAAGTTTTAGGGTTTAGGGGTTTTAGGACTTAGGGTTTAGGGTTTAGGGTTTAGGGTTTAGGTCTAAGGTTTAGCTTTTAGTTTAGGGCTTAAGGTTTTTGATTTCTTTTTAATAGAGAATAAATTTAGATTCAACATTTCTTCTTTTAGATTTAGCCAAGTAACACATAAGTTTTCTAAGACATAGAGATGACATATATAAGAAATGAGCATGTAGAGTGAATCAAAACCACATAACTAGAATCATCTCCATTATAAAGACAGTTCCATAAACAAGATCGGATCATCCCTTCTTGGTTTCTCTAGTTCTCATCAAAACCACCCACTCTCAGAGATCCACCATCATATCCCATCTCTCCCTTGCCACTATGGTTGTAACCTCTCACTCCTCCACCATAGCTTCTGCTTCTCGACCACCACCTCCATATCCACCTCATCCCCACCACCTATGATAATTCACCTTGCCTCCACTAGATCTAGGCCGGGCACTTGCTTGATGTTCTTATCAGGTTTATTCTTAGGGTTTAGGTTTATTTTTAATTTATTTCATTGCTTTAGATTTAGGTTCAGATTTAGGTTTAAGGTTTAGGGTTTTGGGTCAGGGTTTAGGTGTAGGGTTTAGGGTGTAGGGTTTAGTGTTTAGGGTTTAGGGTTTAGGGTTTAGGATTTAGGGTTTTAGGGTTTATGCTTTTAGGGTTTAGGGTTTAGGATTAGGGTTTAGGGTTTAGGGTTTAGGATTTAGGGTTTAGGGTTTACGGTTTAGGGTTGTAGGTTTAGGGTTTAAGGTTTAGTGTTAGTTTTAGGGTTTTGGGTTTACGGTTTAGGATTTAGGGTTTAAGGTTTTTTTTAATTAAGTAAACTAGTAGGTTTAGTTTATTTAGTTTATTTTTTATTTATTTTAGTTTATTTTATTTTTATTTAGGTTTATTTTTTATTTTTATTTATTTTAGTTTATTTATTTTAGGTTTATTTATTTTAGTTTAAGTATTTTATTTTAGTTTTATTTTTGGTTTAGGTTTATTTTTTAGTTGAGTTTTATTTTTATTTTATTTTTTAGGATTATGTTTTACTTTTTATTTTTAGGTTTAGGTTTAGGTTTTTAATTTATTTTTTTTAGGTTTAGGTTTTAGGTTTTATTTCAAATTTATTTTTAGGTTTATTTTTTTAGTTTAGGTTTAGATTTATTTTAAGTTTATTTTATTTTTGATAGTTTAGGTTCAAGTATAGGTTTAGGTTAAGGTTTTATTTATTTTAGTTTAATTTATTTTAGTTAGGTTTAAGTTTATTTTATTTTATTTATTTTATTTTTATGTTGGGCTTAAGTTTTTCTAGTTTAGGGTTTAAGATTTATTTTATATTTATATTTAGGTTTATTTTTTAGGTTTAGGTCATTATTTAGTTTTTATTTTATTATTTTTATTTTATGTTTAGTTTTAATTTTATTAAGGATTTTAATTCTTAGTTTTATCTTATTTTTTAGTTTAGTTTAGGTTTTACATTATTTTATTTTAGTTTATTTTTAATTTTTAATTTATTTTATTTTTAGGTTTAGTTTTAGTTTATGTTTTATTTATTTTATTTTTATTTTATCTAGGTTTAGGTTTTTATAAATATTATTTTAGGTTTGATTTAGTTTAGGTTTAGGTTTTAGGTTTAGGTATGGGGTTTAGGGTTTAAGTTTAGGTTTTAGGTTTTAGGGTTTAGGGTTTAGGGTTAGGGTTAGGGTTTAGGGTTTAGGGTTTAGTGTTTAGGCTTAAGGGTTTAGTGTTTTTAAGGTTTAAGGTTTAGGGGTTAGGGTTAGCTTAGGGTTAATATAGGGTATAGGGTTTAGGATTAGGGTTTAGGCTTTAGGGTTTACAATTTTTAGGGTTTACAGTTTAGGGTTAGTTTGGGGTTTAGGGCTTTAGGGTTTATGATTTAGGGTTTTTTTGAGTTTAGGGTTTAATGTTTAGGGTTGTAGTTTTAGGGTTGTAGGTTTAGTGTTTAGGTTCATGGTTAGTTTTAAGGTTTAGGGTTTAGGGTTTAGGATTTAGGGTTTAGGGCTTTGGGTTATTTAAAAAAAAATTAAGTAAACTGGTAGGTTTAAGTTTATTTAGTTTATTTAGTTTATTTTTTAGTTTATTTTTAATTTTTATTTAGGTTTATGTTAGGTTTAGTTTATTTATTTTAGGTTTATTTATTTGGTTTATTTATTTTAATTTAAGTTTTTTATTTTAGTTTATTTTTTTAAGTTTAGTTTTATTTTAGGTTTATGTTTATTTTTAGTTTAGTTTATTTTTATTTTATTTTTTAGGTGTATGTTTTATTTTTTTTTACGTTTAAATTTATGATTTTATCTTATTTTTTTTTAGGTTTAGGTTTTAGGTTTTTATTTTAGGTTTATTTTTAGGTTTTATTTTTTAGTTTAGGTTTAGGTTTATTTTTAGTTTATTTTATTTTATTTAGTTTAGGGTTTAGGTTTAGTTTATTTAGGTTTAGGTTTTATTTATTTTAGTTTAGTTTATTTTAGTTTAGGTTTAGGTTTATTTTATTATGTTTATTTTAGGTTATGTTTTTTTCTAGTTTAGGCTTTAGGTTTTATTTTTTATTTATATTTAGGTTTTATTTTCAGGTTTATTTTTTTGGTTAAGGTTTTTATGCAGTATTTATTTTATTTTATTTTAGGTTTATTTTATTTTTATTTTATGTTTAGTTTTTATTTTATTTAGTTTTTTTATTTTAAGGTTTAGGTTTCATTTTTTATTTAATTATATTTTTTTATTTAAGTTTTAGTTTAGGTTTATGTTTTAGTTTAGGTTTTATTTTTTTATTTTTTTATTTTATTTGACTTTAGGTTTTTGATTTATTTTATTTTTAGGTTTTATTTAGTTTAGATTTAGGTTTTATGTGTTTAGGGTTTAGGGATTTGTGTTCAGGGTTTGGGGTTTAGTGTTTATGGTTGTTATTTTATGGTCATGTTTTAGGGTTTAGTGTTTAGGGTTTAGGGTTTAGGGTTTAGGGTTTAGAATTTTAGGGTTCAGGGTTAGGGTTTAGGTTTAGGGTTTCTGATTTAGGGTATATGATTTTGGAGTTTATAGTTTAGGGTTTAGAGTTGTAGGTTTAGAGTTTAGGTTCAGGGTTTAGGGTTTAGGGTTAGTTTTAGTGTTTTGGGTTTAGGGTTAGGTTTTTTTTAAATTTTTTTTTTTTTTAAATTAAGTAAATTTGTAGGTTTAAGTTTATTTAGTTTATTTTTTATTTATTTTAGTTTATTTTATTTTTTATTTTTATGTAAGTTTTTTATATTTTTATTTAGTTTAGTTTATTTATTTTAGTTTAGGTTTTTTATTTTAGTTTATTTTTTTTAGGTTTAGGTTTAGGTTTATTTTTTAGATTAGTTTTATTTTTGTTTTATTTTTTAGGTCTAGATTTTGTTTTTTTTATTTTTAGGTTTAGGTTTAGGTATTTATTTTATTTTTTTAGGTTTAGGTTTTAAGTTTATTTTTAGGTTATAATTTTCAGTATAGGTTTACATTTATTTTAAGTTTATTAAATTTTATTTAAGGTTTATGTTTAGGTTGACGTTTAGTTTATTTTAGGTTTAGGTTTATTTTATTTTTATTTTAAGTTTAGCTTTTTTTAGTTTGGGGTTTATGTTTTATTTTTTATTTATTTTTTAGGTTTAGGTTTTTATTTAGCATTTATTTAATTTTATTTTAGGTTATTTTTATTTTTATTTTATTTAGGTTTTTTATTTATTTTTAATTTAGTTTAGGTTTTTATTTATATTATTTTAGTTTAGTTTTTATTTTATTTTATTTTCTTTTTAGGTTTAAGTTTAAGTTTTAGTTTAGATTTTTATTTTATTTTATTTTGGTTTAGGTTTTAATTTAATTTATTTTTATGTTTTAATTAGTTTAGGTTTAGCTTTTTAGCTTTTTAGGGTTTAGGGTTTAGGGTTTAGGGTAGTTTAGGGTAGTTTAGGGTTTAGAGTTTAGGGTTTAGGATTTGCTTTAGGGGCTTAGGTATTATGGTTTAGGGTTCAAGATTTAGGTTTTAGGATTTAGGTTTAGGGTTTGGTTTTTTTTTTTAGAACAAATTCAGATTCAATATTTCTTCTATTCGATTTCATCAACCAAGTAACACACCAAGTTTTTTAAGACACAAGGGATGACATAGATAAAAAATGAGCATGCATAGAGAAAATTAGAAACCCTAGATAACTAGAATTGTCTCCACTGTAAGGACATAGTTCCATAAGTAGTAGATTGGATTGGTTGTTCTTTAGTTTCTCCAGTTCCCATCAAAACCACCCCGGCCTCTCAAGTAGCATGATCTTCCATCATATCCCTGATCTCTCCCTCCGCCACCACGATGGTTGTAACCTCCATCACTCCTCCCACCTCCATAACCACCACTAGTCCCACCACCACCTCCCTATCCACCAGCACCTCCAGATCCCCCACCACCACTGCAATAACTGCTGCCTCCGACTTCACCTTCACCACCAGATCTAGACTATTCGTTGTTGATGATGACGTTCCTGCTATCAAGGTTCATCCCATTCTTAGGGTTTATGTTTAGGTTTATTAGGTTTTAGGGTTTAGGTTTATTTTTAAATTTATTTAGTTACTTTAGGTTTGGGTTTAGGTTTTTGCATTTAGGGTTTTGGGGTTAGGGTTTGGGTTTAGGGTTTAAGGTATAGGGTTTAGGGTTTAGAGTTTATGGTTTAGAGTTTTAAGGTTTTTGCTTTTAGGGTTTAGGGTTTAAGATTAGGGATTAGTATTTAGGGTTTAGGGTTCAGGGTTTAGGATTATTGGTTTAGGGTTTAAGGTTTAGGGTTTAAGCTTTTGGGTTTAGGATTTAGTATTTAGGGTTTTTTTTTTAAATTAAGTAAACCAGTAGGTTTTGGTTTATTTATTATTATTTTATTTATTTTAGTTTATTTTATTTTTTATTTTTATTTAGGTTTATTTTTATTTTTATTTATTTTAGTTTATCAATTATAATTTAGGATTTTTATTTTAGTTTATTTTTTAGGTTTAGGCTTAAGTTTATGTTTATTTTTTAGTTGAGTTTTATTTTTATTTTATTTTTTAGGTTTAAGTTTTATTTTTATTTTTAGGTTTAGGTTTAGGTTTTATTTTATTTTTTTAGGTTTAGGTTTTAGGTTTTTATTTTAGGCTTATTTTTAGGATTTATTTTATAGTTTAGGTTTGGGTTTATTTACAATTTATTTTATTTTATTTGGTTTAAGTTTAGGTTTAGGTTTAGTTTATTTTAGGTTTAGGTTTAGGTTTTATTTATTTTAGTTTATGTTTAGGTTTATTTTATTTTGTTTATTTTATTTTTATTTTAGGTTTATCTTTTTTTTTTTATTTTAAGGTTTAGGTTTTATTTTCTATTTATTTTTAGGTTTTACATTTAGGTTTATTTTATCAATTTAGGTTTTTATTTAGTTTCTATTTTTCTTTAGTTTAGGTTTATTTTATTTTTAATTTATGTTTAGTTTTAATTTTATTAAGGTTTTTTAATATTTAGTTTTATTTTATTTTTTTAGTTTAGTTTAGGTTTTGCTTTAGTTTATTTTATTTATTTTTATTTTTTATTTTATTTTATTTTAGGTTTAGGTTTAGGTTTTAGTTTAGGTTTTTATTTTATTTTATTATTTTATTTTATCTAGGTTTGCATTTTTTAATTTATATTTTTTTAAGGTTATATTTAGTTCAAGTTTAGGTTTTTAGGTTTTTAGGGTTTAGGTATAGGGTTTAGGGTTTTAGGGTTTAGGGTTTTTGGGGTTTAGGGTTTAGGGTTTATTTATTTAGGGTTTTGTTTTTTTAAGAGAACAAATTCATATTCAACATTTCTTCTTTTGATTTCTTCAACCAAGTAACACACCAAGTTTTCTAAGACACAAGCAATGAACAAAATGAGCACATTAGAGCAAATCAAAACCCTATAACTAGAATCGTCTCTACTTTAAGACTAGTTCCATAAGCGTTGGATTGTGGTTCTTCAATTTCTCTAGTTCTATCGAACCACTCGGCCTCTCAGTGGCGGGATCCACCAACATATCCCGATCTTTCCCTCCACCACCATTACCATCTATTTATTTTGGGTTTTATTTTTAGTTTATTTTTATTTTTATTATATTTTTTAGGTTTAAGTTTTACTTTAATTTTTAGGCATAGGTTTATGTTTTTATTTTGTTTTTTTAGGTTTAGGTTTTAGGTTTTTATTTTAGATTATATTTTTCTAGTTTAGGTATAAGTTTATTTTAAGTTTACTTTAAGTTTATTTAATTTTATTTAAGGTTTAGATTTAGGTTTAGGTTTAGTTTATTTTAGGTTTAGGTTTAGGTTTTACTTCTTTTAGTTTAATTTATTTTAGTTTTGGGTTTAGGTTAATTTTATTGTTATATTAGGTTTATGTTTTTTTTAGGGTTTGGGTTTTATTTTTTATTTAATTTTAGGTTTAGATTTTTATTTAGTTTTTATTTTATTCTATTTTATGTTTATTTTCTATTTAGGTTTAGTTTTTATTTTATTTAGGTTTTTTAATTTTTAGTTTAGTTTAGGTTTTTATTTATTTTATTTAGTTTAGTTTTTATTTTTTTATTTTCTTTTTAGGTTTAGGTTTAGGTTTTTATTTTATTTTAGGTTTTTATTTTTTTTATTTTTTTATTTTATTTTGGTTTAGGTTTATTTATTTATTTTATTTTAATTTTTATTTAGTTTAGGTTTAGGTTTTTAACATTTTAGGGTTTATGGTTTAAGTTTTAAGTATAGGGTATAGGTTTTAGTTTAGAATTTAGGGGTTTTAGTTTTTTTTTAAGAGGGAATAAATTCATATTCAATATTTCTTATTTTTTATTTCATCAACCAAGTAACACACCAAGTTTTCTTAGACACAAGCAATGACATAGATCAAAAATGAGCACACGTAGAACAAATCAAAAACTTTTGATAACTAGAATCATCTCTACTTTAAGACCTAGTTCTTTAAGCTCCAGATTGGATCGATCATTCCTCAGTTTCTCCAGTTCCCATCAAAACCACTCCGGCCTCTCCAGTAGCAGGACCCAGCATCACATCCCCGATATTTCCTCCACCACCTCCACCATCTATTATTTTTTGGGTTTTATTTTTAGTTTAGTTTATTTTATTTTATTTTTTTTTGTTAGGTTTTATTTTTTATTTTTTAGGTATAGGTTTAGGATTTTATTTTGTTTTTTTAGGTTTAGATTTTAGGTTTATTTTTTAGGTTATATCTTATAGTTTAGGTTTAGGTTTATTTTAAGTTTATTTAATTTTACTTAGGGTTTAGATTTAAGTTTAGGTTCAGTTTATTCTCGGTTTATGTTTATGTTTTATTTATTTTAATTTAATTTATTTTAGTTTTAGGTTTAGGTTAATTTTATTTTTATATTAGGTTTAGGTTTTTTTTTATTTAGGGTTTTGATTTTATTTTTTATTTATTTTTAGGTTTGATTTTTGGTTTAGGTTTTTATTTAGCTTTTATTTTGTTTTATTTTATGTTTATTTTATTTTTATTTAGGTTTAGTTTTTATTTTTTTAGGTTTTCTAATTTTTTGTTTATTTTAGGTTTTTATTTATTTCATTTTAGTTTAGTTTTTATTTATTTGTTTTTTTATGGTTTAGGTTTAGGTTTTGGTTTTTGTTTAGGTTTTTATTTTATTTTATTTTATTTTATTTTGGTTTAGGTTTCTTTATTTATTTTATTGTTATTTTTTATTTTATTTAGGTTTAGGTTTTTAGCATTTTAGGGTTTAGGGTTACTTGAGGTTTTATTGTTTAGGGTTTAGGTTTAGGATTTATAGTTTAGGGTTTAGGGTTAGTTTAGGGTTTAGGATTTAGGGTTTAGGGTTTAGGGTTTAAGGTTTCGATTTTAGGGCTGTAGATTTAGTGTTTAGGGTTTAGGGTTAGTTTTACGGTTTAGGGTTTAGAGTTTTTTTCTTTTACAAAAATAAAATTAAACTAGTATGCTTAGGTTTATTTAGTTTATTTAGTTTATTTTGTATTTATTTTAGTTTATTTTATTTTTTATTTTTGTTTAGTTTGGTTTATTTATTTTAGGTTTATTTATTTTAATTTAGATTTTTTATTTTAGTTTATCTTTTAGGTTTAGGTTTAGGTTTATGTTTATTTTTTTAGTTTAGCTCTATTTTTATTTTATTTTTTAGGTTTAGGTTTTATTTTTCATTTTTTGGTTTATGTTTAGGTTTTTATTTTATTTTTCTTGGTTTAAATTTTATGTTTTTATTTTAGCTTTATTTTCCTAGGTTTATTTTTTTTTTTTTTTTATTTAGTTTAGGTGTATTTTTCATTTATTTTATTACATTTAGTTTAGGGTTTAGGTTTAATTTATTTAGATTTAGGCTTAGGTTTTTTTTAGTTTAGTTTAGGTTTAGGTTTATTTTATTTTTTGTTTAGGTTTTTTTTTTTAGTTTAGGGTTTCGGTTTTATTTTTTATTTTTTTCAGCTTAGGTTTTTATTTAATTTTTATTTTATTATATTTTGAGTTTATTTTATTTTTATTTTATGTTTAGTTTTTTATTTTATTTTATTTTATTTATTTTATTTTTAGGTTTTATCTAGTTTAGGTTTAGGATTTTAGGTTTTTAGGGTTTAAGGTTTAGAGTTTAAGGTTTGGGCATTAGGGTTTACGGTTGTATATTTTGGTGTTTAAGGTTTAGGGTTTAGGGTTTAGGGTTTATGGTTTAAGGTTTTAGGGTTTAGGGTTTAGGGTTTTAGGGATTAGGGTTTGGGGTTTAGGGTTGTTGGTTTTGGTTTCAGGATTGAAGGTTTAGTGTATTTTTTTAATTTATTTCTATTTATTTTATTTTATTTTAAATTAGGTAAACTCATAGGTTTAGGTTTATTTAGTTTAATTAGTTAATTTTTTAATTTTTTATTTTTTTATTTTTTATTTTTATTTTTATTTTTTTACTTAGTTTAGTTTATTAATTTTAGTTTATTTTTGCAGGTTCAGGTTTAGGTTTTGTTTTAGGTTTATTTTTTAGTTTAGTTTCATTTTTATTTTATATTTTAGGTTTAGATTTTATTTTTTATTTTTAAGTTTAGGTTTATGTTTTTATTTTATTTTTTTAGGTTTAGGTTTTAGGTTTTTATTTTAGGTTTTTATTTTATGTTTATTTTTAGGTATTATTTTTTAGTTTATGTTTAAGTTTATTCTTAGTTTATTTTATTTTATTTAGGGTTTAGGTTTAGTTTTATGTTTTGTTTATTTTTGGTTTAGTTTTAGGTTTTAGTTTTTTTATTTTAATTTAGGTTTAAGTTTATTTTATTTTTATTTTACATTTAGTTTTTTTTTAGTTTACGGTTTAGGTTTTATTTTTTTTATTTTTAGGTTTATTTTTTAGTTTTACATTTTTAATTAGTTATTATTTTATTTTATTTTAGTTTTATTTTATTTTTATTTTAGGTTTAGTTTTTATTTTATTTATTTAAGTTTTTTTATTTTTTAGTTTAGTTTAGGTTTTTATTTAATTTATTTTAGTTTAGTTTATATATTTTAAGTTTAGTTTAGGTTTAGGTTTTAGTTTTGGCTTTTATTTTATTTTATTTTCTTACTTTATTTTCATTTAGGTTAATTTATTTATTTTATTTTTAGTTTTATTTAGTTTAGGTTTAGGATTTTAGCTTTTTAGGGTTTTGGGTTTAGGATTTGTTGAGGGTTTGGTGCTTAGGGTTTAGGGTTTAGGGTTTAAGGTTTTAGGTTTAGGTTTTAGGGTTTAGGATTTAGGGTTTAGGGCTTTAGGGTTTAAGGTTTTTTTTTTTAACAGAGAACAAATTCAGATTTAATATTTCTTCTTTTCTATTTCATCAACCAAGTAACACACCAAGTTTTTTAAGACACAAGCAATGACATAGATAAAAAATGAGCACACATAGAGAAAATCAAAAACCCTAGATAACTATAACCTTCTCTACTGTAAAGACACAATTCTATAAGCAATAGATCGGATTGATCGTTCTTCAATTTCTCTAGTTCCCATCAGAACCACTCCGGCCACTCGAGTAGCAGGATCCTCCATCATATCCCTGATCTCTCCCTCTGCCACCACCACGGCTACAACCTCCATCGATTTAAGGTTAGTTTTAGGGTTTAATGTTTAGGGTTTAAGGTTTAGGACTTAGGGTTTAGGATTTAGGGTTTAGGGTTTTTTTTAATAAATCGGTAGGTTTAGGTTTATTTAGTTTTGTTAGTTTCGGGTTTATCATTTAGGGTTTTTTAGGGTTAAAGGTTTTTTAGAGTTTAGGATTTTGGGTTTAGGGTTTAGAGTTTAGGGCTTAGGTTTGTAGGTTTACCATTGTCGATTTAGGGTTTAGGGTTTAGGATTAGTTTTAGGGTTTAAAGTTTAGACTTTATGGTTTAGGATTTAGATTTTAGGGGTTTTTAAAATTAAGTAAACTGGTAGTTATAAGTTTATCTAGTTTATTTTTTATATATTTTAGTTTATTTTAAACTTTTTTTATTTAGGTTTACTTTTTATTTTTATTTATTTTAGTTTATTTATATTAGGTATATTTATTTTAGTTTAGGTTTTTTATGTAAATTTAATTTTTATGTTTAGGTTTATTTTTTAGTTTAGTTTTATTTTTATTTTATTAGTTAGGTTTAGTTTTTATATTTTATTTTTAGGTTTAGGTTAATTTATTTTATTTTTTTAGGTGTTGGTTTTAAGTTTTATTTTTTAGTTTAAGTTTAGATTTATTTTTATTTTATTTTATTTTATTTAGTTTAGGTTTACGTTTAGGTTTAAAATATTATAGGTTTAGGTTTATGTTTTATTTATTTTTGTTTATTTTATTTTAGTTTATGTTTAGCTTTATTTTATTTTGTTTATTTTATTTTTATTTAAGGTTTAGGTTTTTTTTAAGGTTTAGCTTTTAGTTTTTATTTACTTTTAGGTGTATTTTTTTAGGTTTAGGTTTTTATTTAGTTTTTATTTTATTTTATTTTAAGTTTATTTTATTTTTATTTTAGGTTTCATTGTTATTTTATTTGGTTTTATTTTTAGTTTAGTTTGGTTATTTTAATTTTAGTTCTTTTTTATTATTTTTTTTAGGTTTAGGTTTAGGTTTATGATTTACTTTAGGTTTTTATTTTATTTTATTTTGGCTTAAGTTTATCTATTTATTTTATTTTTAGGTTTTATTTAGTTTAGGTTTAGGTTTTTAGCTTTTTAGTGTTTAGGGTTTAGGGTTTAGGTTGTAGGGTCTAGGATTTAGGGTTTAGGGTTTAGCATTTAGGTAATAAGGCTTTCAGGGTTTATGGATTAGGGTTTAAAGTTTAGGGTGTAGGCTTTTTAGAGTTTAAGCTTTAGGGTTTAGGGTTTAGGTTTTAGGTCTAGGATTCAGGTTTTAGTTTAGGGTTTATGTTTTCTAGCTTTTTAATTTAATAGTGAACAAATTCATATTCAACATTTCTTCTTTTTAATTTCATCAACCAAGTAACACACCATGTTTTCTAAGAAACAAGTAACGACTTAGATAAAAAATGAGCACGCATACAACAAATCAAAAGCTCTAGATAACTAGAACCATCTCTACTATAAAGACATAGTTCCATAAGTAGAAAATCAGATCGATCGTTCTTCAATTTCTCTAGTTCCCATTAGAACCACTTCGGCCTCTCAAGTTGTAGGATCCACCATCATATCTGTGATCTTTCCCTCCACCACCACCACGGTTGTAACCTCCATCGCTCCTCTCGCCTCCATAACCACCATTTCTCCAACCACCACCTCCATATCCACCAGCACCTCAAGATCCCCTACCACCATTGGGATAATCATTGCCTCTACCTTCGCCTCCACCGCCAGATCTAGACTAAGCCTGGTTGACGGTGATGTTCTTACTGTCAAGGTTCTACCCATTCTTAGGGTTTAAGGTTAGTTTAGGGTTAAAGGTTTAGGGTTAGTTTAGGGTGTATGGTTTTGGGTTCAGGGTTTAAGGTTGTAGGTTTTAGGGCTTAGGGTTTAGGGTTTAGGGTTTAAAGTTTAGGGTTTTAGGGTTTAGGGTTTTTTTTGGGAAACCCCATATTGCCACAAAAGATGGTTACAAGGTCCAGGGATAAACTCCACAACTACTCAAAGAGCTACAATCAGAGTAAATCCCCATCTAAGTACAACCAAAAGCAAAATAAAAGAGTAAAGGAAAGAAAAGATACAAATTGATTAACATAGATAAGCCAATGAATAGATCTCAAAGCTCTTGAGGATGAGAATGCATGACACTAAGGAGCAAACCTGCAAGAGAACAAGAGAAATGCACCTTCAAAATTGTAGAAAGATAGAAATTAGAGCAGTTAAAGTAATATAGATAAAATGAAAATTGAAAATAGCATAAACTGAGAAAGATTATAAAGAAGTGTGTGAGAGAAGGCTCAGTCCTGATTGGGGCGGCAAATATGAGCATCAAAGCGTCGTGGAAGGGTTACATCACAAGAGCTACTACCAAACCAAAAAGGAGTGAAATCATCACAGCCATCATAGCCAACAAACCTGTGGGTAGATGGAAACCATTTTTTGAAAGTCTTTTGAGCCTTAGTACTTGAAAACCTAAACAAAGCCATAAACACAATAGAAAAGGATACAGCAAAGAGCAGAATGGGAAAGGGGATCCCATGTAGAATAAATATCATCATTATAGTCACCATGGCATGAGAATCCCTACACATATGAAAATGAACCATCTTTGCTAGATCCACCTTATTTTTTACCAGAGCCAAGAGTTTAATTAGGCCAGCATGAAAACCCACCATAGGAAAATGATAGAAAAGGCCAGGCAGAGGAAAGAAACAATATACCACCAGTTGAAAAGCCTATTGAAATCCAGCAAGGTAAATCAAATAGCATGTAATTAACTCCATCTTAAACATACGGGACATATATGAAACTTACAGTCCTTGTATAAAGCCCAAGAATATAGCCCAAAAAAAGGTACCCAATCAGAATAAACAATGCAGATGTTAACAACCCCCTTGTTAATAATCATTGCAGAAGTTAATAACCAGTAAGTGTAAAGCAAGACATCATAACCCAAACCCCAAAAGGAAATGCAGAAGTCAAACAGAGCCAAGATGGGAATGCAACAACAGATTAGATGGACTAGAAGCCACAGGTAATAAGCTGTTCCTTACCATAAATAATTCTAAATAAGGACAATCAGAGAGACAACCCCAGTAGCAGCTTGCTAGGCATAATACCCAATAATCCAGTTTAGCTAACAACCAAGATAGCAAATAATAGCAAGCTAGCCATAAAACCACCCATTCAAAATAGACAGTGCATAAGAAAATATCCAAGTAGGTAATAGCATAATCACAGTGATCTGCACAAGTCTAACTGAAACAAGATAAAAAAAATAGTAGCAGATTAAATAGATCACAAACATCGTGATCATGCGGCCGGTTGGAAATAATAAAATAATCAAAAATAACAAAACAACAACCTTAAAGGCAGCCTGTTGGACATAAGACCTGAAAATCCAACAGCCAACAATTAAAATAACAATACAATTATTGCAGCCACCATAAGATAAGCCAGTAAAAAATAGAGGTACAAAAAAAGGGTTCAAAAGAGAGCCATCATTGAAATCCTTCAAAACAAAGAAGAGCAGGCTTGCAGCTAAACCAACATCCTCAGTAAAAGCAGACTGGAAAGAAATCAATAAGTTAGTCCAATCCTGCAAAGAGACAATAATAACAAGGGTATTGCAGTTTCTCTCTTTACAGGTTGGGAAGGTGAGGTTAGCAAAAGCTATCAGAAAAATAGCCCCAAAAGTAGCCTGCTAGACATGAGAGACAACCCCAGTAGTAGCTTGCTGGGCATAAAACTCGATAATCCAGTTCAGCCAACAACCAAGATAGCAAATAACAAGGCGCCATAAAACCACCCATTCATAATAGACATTGCATAAGTTAATTTCCAAGCGGTAATAGCATAATCAGATCCGACAAGTCTAAGAACCAAGATGGAAAAAATAGCGAGTTTAGATAGAGCACAAACATGTGGTGATCACTTGCAAGCAAAAGCAATCAGAAAAATAAAAGCCAACAAATAACCAACAACCTCAGAAGTAGCCTGCTGGACATAAGATCCGAAAATTCAACAGCCAACAATTAAAACAACAATACAATTATTGCACCCACCATAAGATAAGACAATAAAAAATAGTGGAACAACATAGACACAAAAGGGGTTCAAAAGGGAGCCATCATTGAAATCCTTCAAGACAAGGGAGAGCAGTCTTGCAGCTAAACTAACATCCTTAGTAAAAGCGGACTAGAAAGAAATCATTAAGTAAGTCCAATCCTGCAAAGAGACAATAAAAATAATAAGGGCATGGCAGTTTCTCTCCTTACAGGTTGGTAAGGTGAGGTTAGCAAAAGCAATCAGAAAAGCAACCCCAAAAGCAGCCTGTTGGACATAAGACCCGAAAATCCAGCATCCAACAATTAAAATAGCAAAACATTTATTCCACCCACCATAAGATAATCCAGTAAAAAATAATGGTACAGCATTGAGTCAAAAGTGGTTCAAAGGGAAGTCATCTTTGAAATCCTTCAACACACAAGAAAAGTAGACCAGCAGCAAAGCCCATAGCATCAGTAAAAATAGCTGGAAGGAAATCAAGAAGTAATTCCAATCCTACAAAAAAGAAGTTATAGTAGCAAAGGTATTGCAGTTTCTCTCCTTACAGGTTGTGGAGGTGAGGTTAAGGAGCATAAGAGGGGCCACATCCATAATAAAGGGAGAAAAAATAGATAAATTAGGGCCTGTCATGAAGCTATACAAAAATATAGCAATTAAACATTGATGCAACAAAGTCATGTGAGAATAGATTTGAGAAAAGGAAAAGAGACATAACATAGCCTTAATCATATAATGGAAAATAGATATAGTAGGACCCCTTAACAAAATATTGATGGCAAGAAGTCTGTCCCTATTGATCAGAAAGTAAAGCAGAATGTAAAGCATAAGGTAATACATCTCCCTCTAGCAGACAGGAAACACCTTACCATTAATAATGGACATAGTAGAAGCAGTAAGACCCCAAAAAAAAAATTAGGGTAATTAATCCAACAGTAGATGCCACAGAGACCAGCAATTAGCTAGAAAGGGGTATCAGGAAGATGCATCAGCAAAATCCAGAGAATCAACAACACTAAGCAGAAGTTGATCATGCAGTTAAACAGGTAATATAATAGACGAAACCAATAAGATGGATTAATTTTTGAGGTAAGAGAATCCAGTATTGTCCAAATTGACCAAACCACGCAAATGTTTAGGAAGTGTAAGTTGATCAAAGAATTTTATGCCATCTAATCTAGCACCCAGATTAGCAAGGTAATCAGCACATGCATTACCTTCACGCCATACATGAGTGATTTTAAAATAGAGTTGAGAAAGGAGAGCTTTAGTTTGCTTGAGAAGGTAGTATAATTATGTATTGCTCATTTTGGTGGAAGTCAAAAGATCAATCAGCAAGAGGGCATCCACCTCAATCCAAATATTGAGCCAACCTTTTTGAAGGAAAATCTCAATAGCTTTGTAAACTGGCATTAGCTTAGCAAAAGGAACAGAGCAAGTATTAAGGGGTTAAGCAAAAGCACATAGGACTTTACCATTAAGGTTTCTGAAAATGCCACCATAATCAGAAGCATTTTGAGAGATAGAGCCATCAGTGTTAATTTTAATAGTATTAGCATGAAGTTTTACCCAATAAACAATCTTGTCATCTTTACAGTTGGGTGGATCCGACAAGTTAAAACCCAATTTATTGGCCACAAATTTACAGCCTTTCAATTGATTGTAGTTAATTAAATTGGCATTAAACAAGTCACAGATTTTATTTTTAATTCTAGCAATTATCCTCATGTGGTTCATAGGAATCCCACGATGTTTTGCATCATTTCCGTCCATCCATATGAACCGAATAAGAGTGATAGCAGTTATGACTTTAATGTGGTCTTTAATAGCAGTGGAGTGGGTAGAAAGTAATTCATCAATGGACCCACCTCCAGTCCAGTTATCTTGCCAAAAGAAAGAGGTTCCAGAGTTAATCCCCCAAGAGATTAAATATTCCACTTCCCATTTGATGGAACAAAGTCTTTTCCATAAAGGAGAGTCCCCAACTTTATAGGGGCAAATGAGAGGGTGCTTACCCCAGCAGTATTTGGAAATCATGAAATTAGCCCAAAGACTATTGTTGCTCCTAAAATTCCACCAAAGTTTATAAGAAAAAGTAGTGATAGCTTCCCTGATTGGCTTATAGCCAAGCCCACCTTGAACAAGAGTGCCACAACTTTTATACCAAGAGGTCCAATGCATTTTTTAGTAGAATTATTAGAACCCCAGAAGAATTTGTTAAGGAGGCGCTTAATTCTGTTAATGGTAGAATTGGTTGGCACAATGGTTTGAATGAGTTATAAAAGCATGGAGTTAAGGGTGCTCTTAATCAAAGTGAGCCTACCACCAAATGAGAGTAAATGAAATTCCCAAATAGAAATTTTATTAGAGATTTTTTGGATTAACTCATCAAGGAGATGTGATCTTCTCTGACCTTTCAAGAGCGGAGCACCAAGATATTTAATAGGAAGTTGTTGTTGCTGAAAATTGGTAATTCTCAAGATTTGGTTGATCCTATTACTATGGATTTTAGAGGAAGGAATGAAATAACTTTTACCTTTGTTAAGAAAGAGACAACTTTCGTTACCAAATTAATTTAAAAGATTCTTAATAGTTTTAATGTGATGAGTAGAGGCATTGCAAAAGATTATGAAGGCATCAGCAAAACTAAATGAGAGATAAGAAGACCACCTTGAGTTCTAAATAATATGCTAGGATTATTGTTGAAAAAATCAGTAAGGCTCCTCGAAAGATATTCAACAGCAATAATAAAAAGAGAGGGAGATAAAGGATCTCCTTATCTCAAACCATGCATAGAAGGAAAAAAACATAGGGACTCACCATTCAAGATAACGGAGAATCAAACATTGGTAATACAATTTTTAATGAGGTGGATAAAATAGTCAGAAAAACCAAACAAAAGAAGAATTTGGAAGAGGAAATTCCAAGAGAGGTTGTCAAAAGCTTTAGAGATGTTTAATTTGAAAAGGATGTTACCACCTCTGGTAGAAGCATCAATGTCATGAATCAGCTCTTGGGCTAAAAGAATGTTGTCAGATATAGCTCTACCTTTAACAAAACTAGTTTGGTTAGGGAAAATAATTTTAGACAGCAGCGGACTAATTCTATTGGCAATTAATTTAGTAATGAGTTTATGAAAGAAGGTGCAAAGGCTGATAGGTCTGAAATCACCCCAAGATTCAGGATTATTAATTTTGGGAATGAGAACAATGGAAGTGATAGAAAAATATCTAGGTAAAGGATTGCCATCAAAAAAATCAATGATAGCATCGACAAGGTCAGACTTAATAATAGGCCAATAATGCTAAAACAATTGAGTCATGTAGCCTTCAGGGCTAGCAATAGAATCAGTGTTCATGCTATTGAGAATACTACCAATCTCAACTTCCGTAGGATGCAAATTAAGCAAATGGTTGTCATCATTAGTAATCATTGAGGGAATCAGGTGAGAGTTGGAGAGAGCTTCTAAGGTAGGGTTGTTGTTTAACAAGTTTTTAAAATGATGTATGAGAATCTTTAATATCATTATTATTATCCAATTCGTTATCATTTTAATTTTTTATAATAGAGTTTAAGGCTTTCTTTTTTTGAAAAGAGCATGGAAATACTTGGTATTTCATCACCATCGCAATATGTTTGCTAGCACCTTTTCTTTGCCGATGTTTCCATATTCCACGATATTTAATCAAGTTATCTTTAGCTTCATTCAACTCCTCAAGTTTAGTAGAATCAGTCAAAATAGCATCTTCAAGAGAACAAACTAATTGTTCCATTTTTTTGATTTTGATAAAAAGATTTTTAAAATGATGCTTGTTCCACCAATTTAGGTTTTGTTTAAGCTTTTTAAGCTTAATCCAGAGGTGAATCATGCCCTTAACAAAATTATCCGAATGAAGAGGAGCCATCCAGTTAATGGATACAATATTTATGAAATCAATGTGTTGGATCCACATGTTTTGGAATCTGAAAGAAGTTGGGGAGGATAATCTTTTGGAGGGATTTTGGATAGAAATCAAAAGTGGAGCATGATCAGAAGTAAGGGGCCATTGATTGATCCAAAGAGAATTAAAAAGAGTCCTATCAAGTGGCTGCTAGAGTCTAAAGTTATGCCACATATAGTCAGAGCCCAAAAAGCCAATATCAATCAAATTGCAATCAAGAATCATATTAGAAAAATCTTTCATGGAATGAATGTTAGGAGAGCAACCTCCCTTCTTTCTAAGGAAGAGAGAATAGTGTTAAAATCACCCCCAACCAACCAAGGTTTGTTGACTAAGGAGGCAAATGTTCTTAATTTATCCCAAAGGATATTCCTACCAGCTCTATTATAAGAAGTATAAATAAAGGAACCTAAAGCAGAAAATTCACCCAATGAGATGTGGACATTAACTAATTGTTGAAGATCATGAAGGATAGAGATGTTGACTAAATTATTCCAAAAACACCAAATTTTATTGCTAATATTATAAAAGAAATTTTGAAAGCCAAGCGTTCTAGCAACATGGTTGATCTTAGAAGAGTGTATGAATGGTTCAATAACAATAAGTAAGGCTATGTTATGAATATGGAAAAGTCTTCTAATACGGTTGTGACAATGAGAGTCCCAATACCCTGAACATTCCAAATTAGAAAATTGATCATAATAAAATAAGAAAGAAAAGAAAAGAGATAACTAAAGAAATAAAAAAGTAAGAAGAAAAGAAAACTAAAAATAGTTATTTATGGGAAGTTAGAGAAGATCTAGTAGTTCTAGTGGAGATATTAGTGAACATTCTAGCTTTAAGAGATTTTTTTATAAAAATAGTTTGAAAAGATCTATCATTTTCTAAAGTATCACCATCCAAGAGAGAGTGATTTGTGATATTCAGAATAGGACCTATATCAGTCAAAGCATTTTTAATGGTAATTTCCCCTTCTTCAATGTTAGAATTAAGCTGAGAAAGAGGGTTAGCATGTGTATCACTCTGAAGGGTAGGAGAAGGAGAGGTTGTGAAGCCATTAATAACCCATATTCCATGCTCAGTTTCAGAATTACTTTTCAAATTTTGTTCCATCTTCAAAGGATCAGTAATTTTTAGATTTTGTTCTTTCATCAAAGGATCAACTCCATAATTTGTTTTCAGATTTTGATCCAACCTGAAGTTTCCATTCAAATTACCACTAGGGTCCATATGAGTCTCCTCGGGTTCATTAGCCAAAAGGGGTAGGTTAGACTGAGTCAAAGTATTATCTTGAGGAGAAAAATTATTACAATTAGAAGCAATGTTAATTAAGTTATCATTAGCCTCCTCACAAGCCTCAAAAGCATTATTTTTAACATGCTCAGATTGCTCTCCAATAGGCAAATCAGTGGATAGAAAATGAGTAGGGGTAGGGGGATGATTCCCATTTTTAGTTACTTTAGGCACATAATCAAATTTATTGGTTTTTTCATTTGATAGAGTAGGATTAGGATCGGACAATTTATTCTTTTTAAGATGAGTATGCAACACAAAACATTCAGAATGATCATGGCCATGAATCTTACAATGTGTGCAAAAAATAGGAAAGTTCTCAAATTCCACTTTATGATTATAACCAAACATCTTAGAGCTGATCCAAACTTATTTATGATGCTTTTTAGTAATATCAATCTCAACCAAAATACGAGCAACAAAAGTTCATGATCTCACAGCGGTGGCCTGATCAATTTGAAGAGGCCGACCAAAGAGAGCCGCAACCACAAAGAGAACTTGATGTGTAACATAATGTATTCTCATATTAGGAAGAGCTAGCCATATAGGAACAATTGGGGATCCCTCTTTTATATCAAAAAGAGGAGACCATTTCAGAAGTCACATTTGATAATTAAACACAAAGTAAGAGCGATGAAAAAAAACTCTTGAATAATCTAAGTCATTAGAGAGCTGAATTAAAATATGCCTAGGAGGCTTAAGGGTTTTAGGGTTTAGGGTTTAGGGTTTATTTTTTAGGGTTTATGGTTTTAGGGTATAGGGTTTAGGGTTTAGGGTTTAGGGATTAGGGTTTAAGGTTTTTTTTCTTAAATTAAGTAAATCGGTTGGTTTAGGTTTATTTAGTTTATTTAGTTTATTTTTTATTTATTTGAGTTTATTTTATTTTTCATTTTTATTTAGGCTTATTTTTTTATTTAGTTAAGTTTATTTATTTTAGTTTAGGTTTTAAATTTTAGTTTTTTTAATTTAGATTTATTTTTTAGTAGAGTTTTATTTTTATTTTTTTAGGTTTAGGTTTTAATTTTTATTTTCTAAACCCTAGGTTTATGATTTATGCTTTTATTTTTAGGCTTATTTTTAATTATTATTTCTTTACTTTGATTTAAGTTTATTTTTAGTTTATTTTATTTTATTTTGTTTAGGTTTATGTTTAGGTTTAGTTTATTTTATGTTTAAGTTTAGGTTTTATTTGTTTTAGTTTGGTTTATTTTAGTTTAGGTTTAGGTTTAGGTTTATTTTATCTTATTTATTTTATTTTTATTTTAGGCTTAGGTTTATTTAGTTTAGGATTTAGGTTTTATTATTTATTTATTGCTAGGTTTATTTTTTAGGTTTAGGTTTTAATAAGTTTTTATTTTAGTTTATTTTCAATTTATTTTATTTTAGGTTAATTTTATTTATATTTTATGTTTAGATTTTATTTTATTTATGTTTTTTATTCTTAGGTTATTTTAGTTTTTTTAATTTAGTTTAAGTTTTTATTTCTTTTATTTCAATTTTTTTTTTATTATTTTTTTTATTTTCACATTTATGATTAGGTTTTTATTTAGGTTTTTATTTTATTTTAACTTTTTTTATTTTATTTAGGTTTAGGTTTTTTTATTTATTTTATCACTAGATTTTATTTTGTTTGGGTTTAGGTTTTTAGGTTTTAGAGTTCAGGGTTTAGGGTTTAGGGTTTAGAATTTTGAGAGTTTCGGGTTTAGGGTTTAGGGTTAGCTTAGGGTTTACGGTTAGTTTGGGGTTTAGGGTTTTGAGGGTTTAGGGTTTACAGTTTAGGGTTAATTTATGGTTTAGGGTTTAGGCTTTATGGTTAGTTTAGGATTTAGGGTTTTGGGTTTTGGGTTTAGGGTTTTATGTTTAGGGTGCAGGGTTTAGGGTTAGGATTTAGGGTTTAAGGTTTAGGGTTTAAGGTCTAAGTTTAGCTTTTTAGCTTTTTAGGGTTTAGGGTTATTTTAGGGTTCCGGATTTGGGGTTTAGGGTTTAGGCTTCAGTGCCTAGGTTTTATGATTTAGGGTTTAGGGTTTAAGGATTTAGGATTTAGGATTTAGGGTTTAGGGTTTAGGTTTTAGGTTTAAGGTTTAGGTTTTAGTTTAGGGTTTAGGGTTTTTGGTTCTTTTATAATAGAGAACAAATTCAGATTCGATATTTCTTCTATTCGATTTCATCAACTAGTAACACACCAAGTTTTCTAAGACACAGCAATGACATAGATAAAAAATGAGCATGCATGGCAAATTAGAAACCCTAGATAACTAGAACTATCTCCACCAAAGACATAGTTCCCATAAGCGGTGGATTGGTTATTCTTTAGTTTCTCTAGTTCCCATCAAAACCACCCCAGCCTCTCGAGTAGCGTGATCTGACATCATATCCCTGATCACTCCCTCTGCCACCATGACGGTTGTAACCTCCATCACTCTTTTCGCCTCCATAACCCCCACTAGTCCCACCACCACCTCCCTATCCACCAGCACCTCTAGATCCCCCACCACTACTGCAATAACTGTCACCTCCGCCTTCACCTTCACCTTCACCACCAGATCTAGACTGAGCCTTATTGATGATGACATTCCTGTAGTCAAGGTTCTGCCCATTCTTAGGGTTTATGTTTAGGTTTATTAAGTTTTAGGGTTTAAGTTTATTTTTAAATTTATTTAGTTACTTTAGGTTGGGTTTAGGGTTTGGCATTTAGGGTTTAGGGGTTAGGGTTTAGGTTTAGAGTTTAGGGTGTAGGGTTTAGGGTTTAGGGTTTATGGTTTGTTTTAAGGTTTATGCAGGGTTTAGGTTTAAGATTAGGTTTAGGGTTTATGGTTTTAGGGTTTAAGGTTTAGGGTTTAGGTTTAGGGTTTAGGATTTAGTGTTTAGGTTCATTTTAAAATTAAGCAGAGGTTTTGGTTTATTTAGTTTATTTAGTTTATTTTTTTATTTATTTTAGATTTTTTTTTTTATTTAGGTTTATTTTTTATTTTTATTTATTTTAGTTTAGGTTTTTTATTTTAGTTTATTTTTTTGGTTTAGGCTTAAGTTTATAGTTATTTTTTAGTTGAGTTTTATTTTTATTTTACTTTTTAGGTTTAAGTTTTATTTATTATTTTTAGGTTTAGGTTTAGGTTTTTATTTTATTTTTTTAGGTTTAAGTTTTTGGTTTTTATTTTAGGTTTATTTTTAGGTTTTGTTTTTAGTTTAGGTTTAGGTTTATTTGATTTTATTTTATTTAGTTTATTTTTTAGGTTTAGGTTTTATTTATTTTAGTTTGGGTTTAGTTTTATTTTATTTTGTTTATTTTGTTTTTATTTTAGGTTTAGGGTTTTTTATTTTAAGGTTTAGGTTTTACTTTCCATTTATTTTTAAGTTTTACATTTAGGTTTATTTTATCGATTTAGGTTTTTATTTAGTTTCTATTTTTCTTTAGTTTAGGTTTATTTTATTTTTATGTTACGTTTAGTTTTAATTTTATTAAGGTTTTTTAATACTTAGTTTTATTTTATTTTTTTAGTTTAGTTTATGTTTTTCTTTATTTTAAATTTTTTTTTATTTTTATTTTTTATTTTATTTTATTTTAGGTTTAGGTTTAGATTTTAGTTTAGGTTTTTATTTTATTTTATTATTTTATTTTATCTAGGTTCGCATTTTTTTATTTATATTTTTTAGGTTATATTTAGTTTAGGTTTAGGTTTTTAGGTTTTTAGGGTTTAGGGTATAGGGTTTAGCATTTTAGGGTAGGCTTTAGGGTTTAGCATTTAGGGTTTAGGGTTTTTTGTTTTTCTTTTTAAGAGAGAACAAATTCATTTTCAACATTTCTTCTTTTTTATTTCTTCAACCAAGTAACACACCAAGTTTTCTAAGACACAAGCAATGACATAGATAAAAAATGAGCATGCGTAGAGCAAATCAAAAACCCTAGATAACTAGAACTGTCTCTACTTTAAGACCTAGTTCCATAAGTAGCATATTGGATTGACCGTTCTTCAATTTCTCTAGTTCCCATCAGAACCACTCTGGCCTCTTGAGTAGCGGGATCCACCATCATATCCCCGATCTATTCCTCCACCACCACCACCACCATTTATTAATTTTGGGTTTAATTTTTAGTTTAGTTTTATTTTTATTTTATTTTTTAGGTTTAGAGTATACTTTAATTTTTAGGTATAGGTTTATGTTTTTATTTTGTATTTTTAGGTTCAGGTTTTTATTTTAGGTTTATTTTTAGGTTATATATTTGTAGTTTAGGTTTAGGTTTATTTTAAGTTTATTTAATTTTATTTAAGGTTTAGATTTATGTTTAGGTTTAGGTTTAGGTTTTTATTTATTTTAGTTTGATTTATTTTAGTTTTGGGTTTAGGTTAATTTTATTTTTATATTAGGTTTAAGTTTTTTTTTTGTTTAGGGTTTTGGTTTTATTTTTTATTTAGTTTTAGGTTTATTTTTACTTTAGATTTTTATTTAGTTTTTATTTTATTCTATTTTATGTTTATTTTTTATTTAGGTTTAGTTTTTATTTTATTTAAGTTTTCTAATTTTTAGTTTAGTTTAGGTTTTTATTTATTTTAATTTAGTTTAGTTTTTATTTTTTATTTTATTTTCTTTTTAAGTTTAGGTTTAGGTTTAGGTTTTAGTTTAGGTTTTTATTTTTTTATTCTTTTATTATATTTTGGTTTAGGTATTTTGATTTATTTTATTTTTATTTTTTATTTAGTTTAGGTTTAGATTTTTAGCATTTTAGGGTTTAGGGTTTAAGTTTTAGGTCTAGGGTTTAGGTTTTAGTTTAGAATTTAGGGTTTTTGGTTTTTTTAAGAGACAATAAATTCAAATTCAATATTTCTTGTTTTTGATTTCATCAACCAAGTAATACACCAAGTTTTCTAAGACACAAACAACGACATAGATCAAAAATTAGCACGCATAGAGCAAATCAAAAACCCTAGATAGCTAGAATCGTCTCTACTTTAAGACCTAGTTACATAAGCAGTAGATTGGATTGATCATTCTTAAGTTTCTCCAGTTCCCATCAGAACCACTCCGGCCTCTCAAGTAGTAGGATCCAGCATCATATCCCTGATATTTCCCTCCTCCACCACCACCATCTATTATTTTTGGGTTTTATTTTTAGTTTAGTTTTATTTTTTTTTATTTTTTAGGTTTAGGTTTTATTTTTATTTTTAGGTATAAGTTTTGGCTTTTATTTTATTTTTTTAGGTTTAGATTTTTGGGTTTTTATTTTAAGTTTACTTTTAGGTTATATATTTATCATTTAGGTTTAGGTTTATTTTAAGTTTATTTAATTTTACTTAGGGTATAGATTTAAGTTTAGGATTAGTTTATTTTAGGTTTAGGTTTAGATTTTATTTATTTTAGTTTAATTTATTTTATATTTAAGTTTAGGTTAATTTTATTTTTATATTAGGTCTAGGTTTTTTTTATTTAGGGTTTTAATTTTATTTTTTATTTATTTTTAGGTTTGATTTTAGGTTTAGGTTTTTATTTAGCTTTTATTTTATTTTATTTATGTTTTTTAATTTTTATTTAGGTTTAGTTTTTATTTTTTTAGGTATTTTAATTTTAATTTATTTTAGGTTTTTATTTATTTATTTTAGTTTAATTTTTATTTTTTATTTTATTTTATTTTTGTGGTTTAGGTTTAGGTTTAGGTTTTGGTTTTAGTTTAGGTATTTATTTTAATATTATTTTATTTTATTTTGGTTTAGGTTTTATTTTTTATTTTATTTTTATTTTTTTTATTTTAGGTTTAGGTTTTTAGCATTTTAGGGTTTAGGGTTACTTGAGGGTTTATAGTTTAGGGATTAGGTTTAGGTTTTAGAGTTTAGGGTTTATGGTTTAGGATTTATGGTTTTTATTTTAGGGTTTAGGTTTAGGTTTAGGTTTAGTGTTTAGGGTTTAGGGTTAGTTTTAGGGTTTAGGGTTTAAAGTTTTTCAAAAAAAATGAATAGTTTATGTTTAATTTATTTATTTATTTATTTATTTTAGTTTAGTTTATTTTTTATTTTTATTTAGTTTGGTTTATTTATTTTAGGTTTATTTATTTTAATTTAGGTTTTTTATTTTAGTTTATTTTTTAAGTTTAGGTTTAAGTTTATGTTTATTATTTTAGTTTAGTTTTATTTTTATTTTATTTTTTGGGTTTAGGTTTTATGTTATATTTTTAGGTTTAGATTTTATGTTTTTATTTTAGCTTTATTTTCTTAGGTTTTACTTTTCTATTTAGGTTTACATGTATTTTTAGTTTATTTTATTATATTTAGTTTAGGGTTTAGGTTTAGTTTATTTTAGATTTAGGTTTAGGTTTTTTTTATTTTAGTTTAGGTTTAGGTTTATTTTATTTTGTTTATTTTTGGTTTGGGTTTATTCTTTTTAGTTTAGGGTTTCAATTTTATATTTTATTTAGTTTTTATTTTATTTTATTTTAGCTTTATTTTATTTTTATTTTACGATTAGATTTTTATTTTATTTAAGTTTTTTTATTTTTAGGTTTATTATATTTATTAGTTTAGTTTAGATTTTTATTTATTTTATTTTAGTTTTGTTGTTATTTTTTATTTTAATTTATTTTAAGATTTAGGTTTAGGTTTTTATTTTATTTTAGTTTTTTATTATATTTAGGTTTAGGTTTTATTTATTTATTTTATTTTTAGGTTTTATCTAGTTTAGGGTTAGGTTATTAGGTTTTTAGGGTTTAGGATTTAGGGCTTAAGGTTTGGGCTTTAGGGTTTAGGGTTGTATATTTTGGAGTTTAAGGTTTAGGTTTTAGGGTTTTAGGGTTTAGTGTTTAGGGTTTAGGGTTTAGGGTTTAGGGTTTAGGGTTTAAGGTTTTAGGGATTAGGGTTTAGGGTTTAGGGTTGAAGGTGCAGTGTTTTTTATTTATTTCTATTTATTTTATTTATTTTTAATTAGGTAAACTCATAGGTTTAGGTTTATTTAATTTAGTTAGTTTATTTTTTATTTTTTTTATTTTTTATTTTTTATTTTTTATTTTTTATTTTTTTATTTAGTTTAGTTTATTAA
Source organism: Cymbidium sinense (assembly GCA_021442155.1). NCBI lineage: Eukaryota > Viridiplantae > Streptophyta > Magnoliopsida > Asparagales > Orchidaceae > Cymbidium > Cymbidium sinense. Next base: position 102,057,095 of record CM038214.1, on the reverse strand, counting down.
TTTTAGTTTATTTTTGTAGGTTTAGGTTTAGGTTTAGGTTCAAGTTTATTTTTAAGTGTTGTTTTATTTTTAATTTATATTTTAGGTTTAGATTTTTTTTTTTTAGGTTTATGTTTTTATTTTATTTTTTTAGGTTTAGGTTTTAGGTTTTTATTTTAGGTTTATTTTAGGTATTATTTTTTTAGTTTATGTTTGAGTTTATTCCTACTTTATTTTATTTTATTTAGGGCTTAGGTTTAGTTTTATGTTTAGTTTCGTTTAGGTTTAGGCTTAGGTTTTATTTTTTTATTTTAGTTTAGGTTTATTTTATTTTATTTACGTTTAGTTTTTTTTTAGTTTAGGGTTTAGGTTTTATTTTTTTATTTATTTTTAGGTTTTATTTTTTAGGTTTATGTTTTAGTTTTAGGTTTTTAATTAGTTATTATTTTATTTTTATTTTAGGTTTAGTTTTTCTTATATTTATTTAAGTTTTGTTATTTTTTAGTTTAGCTTAGGTTTTTATTTATTTTATTTTAGTTTAGTTTATATGTTTTTAGTTTAGTTTAGGTTTAGGTTTTAATTTAGGCTTTTATTTTATTTTATTTTCTTACTTTATTTTTATTTAGGTGTTATTATTTATTTTATTTTTAGGTTTAGGTTTTTAGCTTTTTAGGTTTTAGTGTTTAGGATTTGTTGAGGGTTTGGGGCTTAGGGTTTAGGGTTTAGGGTTTAGGGTTTAGGGTTTAAGGTTTTGTGTTTAGGTTTTAGGGTTTTGGGTTTAGGGTTTAGGGCTTAGGGTTTAGGGTTTAGGGTTTAGGATTTTTTTAATAGAGAATAAATTCAGATTTAACATTTCTTCTTTTCTATTTCATCAACCATGTAACACACCAAGTTTTCTAAGACACAAGCAATGACATAGATAAAAAATGAGCACACATAGAGCAAATCAAAAACCCTAGATAACTATAACTGTCTATATTGTAAAGACACATTTCAATAAGCAGCAGATCGGATTGGTCATTCTTCAATTTCTGTAGTTCCCATCAAAACCACTCCGGCCTCTCGAGTAGCAGGATCCGCCATCATATCCCCAATTTCTCCTTCTGCCACCACAACAACTGTAACCTCAGTCAATTTTGGATTAGTTTTAGGGTTTAGGGTTTAGGGTTTATGGTTTAGGGTTTAGGACTTAGGGTTTAGGATTTGGGGTTTAGGTTTTTTTTTAATAAATCATTGGGTTTAGGTTTATTTAGTTTTCTTAGTTTAGGGTTTATCATTTAGGGTTTTTTATGGTTTAAGGTTTTTTAGGGTTTAGGATTTTGGATTTAGGGTTTAGGGTTTAGGGTTTAGGTTTGTAGGTTTAGGGTTGTTGATTTAGGGCTTAGGGTTTAGGGTTAGTTTTAGGTTTTAAGGTTTGGGCTGTAGGATTTAGGATTTAGAGTTTAGGTTTTTTTTAAAAAACATTAAGTAAACCAGTAGGTTTAGGTTTATTTAGTTTATTTTTTATTTAATTTAGTGTATTTTAACTTTTTTTATATAGGTTTACTTTTTATTTTTATTTATTTTAGTTTATTTATATTAGGTTTATTTATTTTAGTTTAGGTTTTTTATGTAAATTTATTTTTTATGTTTAGGTTTATTTTTTAGTTTAGTTCTATTTTTATTTTCTTATTTAGGTTTAGTTTTTATATTTTATTTTTAAGTTTAGGTTTAATTTATTTTATTTTATTAGGTGTGGGTTTTAGGTTTTATTTTTAGTTTAAGTTTAGGTTTCTGTTTAGTTTATTTTATTTTATTTAGCTTAGGTTTAGGTTTAGGTTTAGAATATTATAGGTTTAGGTTTAGGTTATATTTACTTTAGTTCATTTTATTTTAGTTTAGGTTTAGATTTATTTTATTTTGTTTATTTTATTTTTAGTTAGGGTTTAGGTTTTTTTTGTTAAGGGTTTAGCTTTTAGTTTTTATTTACTTTTAGTTGTATTTTTTAGGTTTAGGTTTTTATTTAGTTTTTATTTTATTTTATGTTAAGTTTATTTTATTTTTATTTTAGGTTTAGTTATTATTTTATTTATGTTTTCTATTTTTTTTAGTTTAGTTTGGTTATTTTTAATTTTAGTTCTTTTTTATTTTTTTATTTTATTTTTCTTTTAGGTTTAGGTTTAGGTTTAGGTTTAGGTTTAGGTTTATGATTTACTTTAAGTTTTTATTTTATTTTCTTTTGGCTTAGGTTTGTCTATTTATTTTATTTTTAGGTTTTATTTAGATTAGGTTTAGGTTTTTAGCTTTTTAAGGTTTAGGGTTTCAGGTTTAGGGTTGAAGGTTTAGGATTTGGCATTTAAGGTTCGGGGTTTAAGGTTTAGGGTCTAGGGTTTAGGGTTTAGGGTGTAGGGTATAAGATTTAGGGTTTAGGGTTTACGGTTTAGGGTTTTAGGGTTTAGGGTTTAGGGTTTAGCATTTAGGTAAAAAGGCTTTTAGGGTTTAGGGTTTAGGGTTTAAGGTTTAGGATGTAGGCTTTTAGAGTTTAAGCTTTAGGGTTTAGGGTTTACATTTTAGGTCTATGATTCAAGTTTTAGTTTAGGGTTTATGATTTTTGGCTTTTTTATTTAATAAAGAACAAATTCAGATTCAACATTTCTTCTTTTTGATTTCATCAACCAAGTTATGCACCATGTTTTCTAAGACACAAGTGACGACTTAAATAAAAAATGACCACGCATATAGTAAATCAAAAGCTCTAGATAACTAGAACCATCACTACTATAAAGACATAGTTCCATAAGAAGCAAATCGGATCAGTTGTTCTTCAATTTCTACATTTCCCCTCAAAACCACTCTGACCTCTCGAGTAGTAGGATCCACCATCATATCTGTGATTTCTCCCTCCACCACCACCACGGTTGTAACCTCCATCGCTCCTCTCGCCTCCATAACCAACACTGCTCCAACCACCACCTCCATATCTGTTAGCAACTCTAGATCGCCCACCACCATTACGATAACCGTTGCCTCTGCCTTTGCCTCCACCGCTTGATCTAGACTAAGCTTGGTTGACGGTGATGTTCTTACTGTCAAGGTTCTGCCAATTCTTAGGGTTCAGTGTTAGTTCATGGTTAAAGGTTTAGGGTTAATTTAGGGTTTAAGGCTTAGGGTTTATGGTTTTGGGGTTTAGGGTTTAGGGTTGTAGGTTTTAGGGCTTAGGGTTTAGGGTTTAGGGTTTAGAGCTTAGGGTTTTAGGTTTAGGGTTTAGGGTTCAGGCTTTAGGGTTTTAGGGTTTAGGGTTTATGGTTTAGGGTTTAGGGTTTTAGGATTTAGGGTTTAAGATATTTTGTTTTCTGAAATTAAGTAAATTCATTGGTTTAGATTTATTTAGTTTATTTAGTTTATTTTTTATTTATTTGAGTTTATTTAATTTTTCATTTTTATTTAGGTTTATTTTTTATTTTCATTTAGTTTAGTTTATTTATTTTATGTTTATTTATTATAGTTTAGGTTTTTAATTTTACTTTTTTTAATTTAGGTTTATTTTTTCGTTGATTTTTATTTTTATTTTTATAGGTTTAGGTTTTATTTTTTATTTTTATGTTTAGGTTTTTGGTTTTTATTTTATTTCTTTAGGTTTTAGATTTATGTTTTTATTTTAGGCTTATTTTTTAGGTTTTATTTCCTTACTTTAGAATTATGTTTACTTTTAATTTATTTTATTTTATTTTGTTTAGGTTTAGGTTTAGGTTTAGTTTATTTTATGTTTAGGTTTAGGTTTTATTTATTTTAGTTTGGTTTATTTTAGTTTAGGTTTAGGTTTATTTTTTCTTATTTATTTTATTTTTATTTTAGGCTTAGGTTTTTTTAGCTTAGGATTTAGGTTTTATTTTTATTTAATGTTAGGTTTATTTTTTAGGTTTAGGTTTTTATTTAGTTTTTATTTTAGTTTAATTTTGATTTATTTTATTTTAAGTTAATTTTATTTCTATTTTATGTTTAGTTTTTATTTTATTTATGTCTTTTATTCTTAGGTGATTTAATTTTTTTCATTTAGTTTAGGTTTTTATTTCTTTTATTTCATTTTTTTTATTTTTTATTTTTTTATTTTCACGTTTAGGTTTAGGTTTGAGTTTAGGTTTTTATTTTATTTTAACTTTTTTATTTTATTTAGGTTTAGATTTTTTTATTTATTTTATTAGTAGGTTTTATTTAGTTTATGTTTAGGTTTTCAGGTTTTAGGGTTTAGGGTTTAGGGTTAGCTTAGGGTTTACGATTTAAGCTCTATGGTTTAGGGTTTTTAGGGTTTAGGGTTTAGGGTTAGTTTAGGGTTTAGGTTTAGGGTTTAGGGTTTTGGGTTTAGGGTTGAAGGTTTAGGGTGTATGGTTTGGGATTAGGATTTAGGGTTGAAGGTTTAGGGTTTAGCTTTTAGGGTTTTTTTTTAATTAAGTAGACCGGTAGGTTTAGGATTACTTAGATTATTTAGTCTATTTTTTATTTATTTCAATTTATTTTATTTTATTTATTTAAGTTTATTTTTATTTTTATTTAGTTTAGTTTATTTATTTTTAGTTTATTTATTTTTGTTTAATTTTTTATTTTAATTTATTTTTTAGGTTTAGGTTTAGGTTTAGGCTTATTTTTTAGTTTATTTTTATTTTTATTAAGTTTAGGGTTTATTTTTTATTTTTAGGTTTATGTTAAGGTTAATGTTTTATTTTTGTAGGTTTAGGTTTTAGGTTTTTATTTTAGGTTTTATAATTTAGTTTAGGTTTAGGTTTACTTTTAGTTTTATTTTATTTTATTCAGTTAATTTAGGTTTAGGTTTAGGTTTTATTTATTTTAGTTTAGTTTATTTTAGTTAAGGTTTACATTTATTTTATTTTGTTATTTTAGGTTCAGGTTTTTTTATTTATTTTTAGGTTTATTTTTTAGGTTTAGGTTTTTAGTTAGTTTTTATTTTATTTTATTTTATTCTTAATTTATGTTTAATTTTTATTTTATTTAGGGTTTTTATTTTTAGGTTTATTTTATTTTTTTATTCAGTTTAGGGTTTTATTTATTTTATTTTAGTTTACCTTTTATATTATATTTTATTTTATTTTACGTTTAGGTTTCGATTTAGGTTTAGGTTTTAGTTTAGGTTTTTATTTTATTTTAATTTTTTATTTTATTTAGGTTTAGGTTTTTTATTTATTTTATTTTAGGTTTTATTTAGTTTAGGTTTAGGTTTTTAGGTTTTTAGGGTTTTGGGTTTAGGTTTTAGGGTTTAGGGTTATAGGTTTTAGGGTTTAGGGTTTAGGGTTTAAGGTTTAGGGTATAGGGTATAGGGTTTTAGGGTTTAGGGTTTAGGGTTTAGGGTTGTAGATATAGGGTTCAGGGTTTAGGGTTTAGTGTTAGTTTTAGGGTTTAGTGTTTAGTGTTAGAGTTTTTTTTTGTTTTTTTTTAAATTAAGTAAACTTGTAGGTTTAAGTTTATTTATTTTCGTTAATTTATTTTTTATTTATTTTAATTTATTTTATTTTTATTTTTATTTATGTTTATTTTTATTTAGTTTAGTTTATTTAATTTAATTTAGGTGATTGATTTTAGTTTATTTTTTTAGGTTTAGGTTTAAGTTTAGGTTTATTATTTTTATTTAGTTGTATTTTTATTTAATTTTTTAGGTTTAGGTTTTATTTTATTACTTCTAAGTTTCAGTTTCGGTTTTTATTTTATTTTTTTTAGGTTTAGGTTTTAGGATTTTACTTTATGTTTATTTTAAGGTTTTGTTTTTTTAGTTTAGGTTTAGGTTTATTTTTAGTTTATTTTATTTTATTTAGGGTTTAGGTTTAGGTTTAGGTTTAGTTTATTTTAGGTTTAAGTTCAAGTTTGATTTATTTTAGTTTAGTTTATTTTAGCTTAGGTTAGGTTTTTTTTATTTTTATTTTAAGTTTAGGTTTTTGTTTAGTTTATGGTTTTTTTTTCTTTTTAAGTTTTATTTTAAGGTTTATTTTTTAAGTTTAGGCTTTTATTTAATTTTAATTTTATTTAATTTTATGTTTATTTAATTTTTATTTAAGGTTTAGTTTTTATTTTATTTAGGTTTTTTATTTTTTTTTAGTATAGTTTAGGTTTTTATTTATTTTATTTTAGTTTTCTATTTCTTAGGTTTAGGTTCAGGTTTAGGTTTAGGTTTAGGTTTAGGTTTTAGTTTAGGTTTTCATTTTTATTTTATTTTTTTATTTTATTTTAGTTTCTATATTTTTACTCAATTTATTTCTAGGTTTTATTTAGGTTTTTAGCTTTTTAGTGTTTCATGCCAGGTAGATCTACTATGGATTCTATACATTTGTTAAGAGGTTTGATGGAGAAGTATAGAGAAAGTAAGGAGGATCTACATACGATATTTATTAATTTAGAGAAAGCTTATGATAAAGTTTCAAGAGATGTTCTTTGGAGAGTTCTAGAACAGAAAGGAGTTAATATTTGTTATATTCAAGTAATTAAGGATATGTATACTATAGCTATTACTTGAGTGCAAACACAAGGAGGATTGACAAAATATTTTCCTATTTCAGTTGGATTACATCAAGGACCAACTTTAAGCCCTTATCTTTTTGCTTTAGTTATGGATGTTTTTACTAGGCATTTACAGGAAGATGTACCTTGGTGTATGCTTTTTGTTGATGACATTCTTCTTGTTGGTAAGACTAGATAGGGAGTCCAAGAAAAACTTGAGTTATGGAGGTCAACATTAGAGTCTATAGGTTTTCATTTAAGTAGATCTAAAACTGAATATATGTAGTGCAATTTAAGTTGTAGAAGCTCTAGTGGTAGTGTTGTCACATTAGGTGAACAAGTCATTAATAAGAGTGAGCGATTCAGATATTTAGGTTCTATTGTTCAAAATGATGGTGAAATAGATGGAGATGTTATTAGTAAAATTCAAGTTGGATGGTTGAAGTGGAGGAATGCATTTGGCCTGTTATGTGATAGAAAAGTTCCACTTAAACTTAAGGGAAAATTTTATAAGATGGTGGTAAGACACCGACTTATGGTGCGAATGTTGGCCAATAAAAAAAAAAGCATAAGACTAAGTTAAGTGTTACTGAGAGATGAGGATGCTGGTGGATGAGTGGCTTTACTCTTAGAGATAAAATGTGAAATAGTATGTTAGAAAAGTTGGAGTAGCCCCAATGGAAGATAAGATTAGAGAGAGTCGCCTTAGATGGTTTCACCACATAAAGCATCATGATTGATTAGGAGTAGATGAATTAGATTTGCCTTATGTTAAGAAGGGTAGAGGTAGACTTTAAAAGACTTGGTTAAGATGTATAAAAAATGACCTAAGTATATTTGAATTAAATGAGAATTTGACACATAATAGGACACAATGGAGGCGAAGGATTCATGTAGCTGACCCCACTTAGTGCGATAAAGGCTTGTTATTGTTGTTGTTCTATTTAGGGTATAGTGTTTAGGGTTTAAGAATTGGGGTTTAGGGTTTAGGGTTTAAGGTTTAGGATTTAGGGTTTAGGGTTTAAGTTTTTGGGTTTAGGGTTTTGGGTTTAGGGTTTAGGGTTTTTAGGGATTAGGGTTTAGGTTTTAGGTCTAAGGTTTCAGTTTTTGTCTAGGGTTAAGGGTTTTTGGTTTTTTTTTAATAGAGAACAAATTCTGATGGAACATTCTTCTTCCAAATTCAACAACCAAGTAACCCACCAAGTTTTCTAAGACAAAAATGATGACATAGATAAAAAAAATGAGCACACATAAAGAAAATCAAAAACCTTAAATAACTAGAACTGTCTTTACTATAAAGACAAAATTCCATAAATAGTAGATTGGATTGGCCGTTCTTCAGTTTCTCTAGTTCCCATCAGAACCACCTGACTTCTCGAGTTGCAGTTTCCACCATCATATCCCTGATCTCTCCCTTAACCACCACCACAGATATAACCTCCATCATTTCTCCTGCCTCTATAAACACCACTGCTCTGACCACTACCTCCATATCCACCAGCACCTCTAGATACCCCACCACCATAGCGATAACCTCCGCCTTCGCCTCCACTACCAGATCTAGATCGAGCCTGATTGACGGTGATGTTCCTGTGGTTAGGTTTATTAGGCTTTAGGGTTTAAGTTTATTTTTTAATTTATTTAGTTACTTTAGGTTTAGGTTTAGGGTTTGAGGTTTAGGGTTGAGGGTTTAGGGTTTAGGGTTTAAGGGTTTATGCTTTTATGGTTTAGGTTTTAGGGTTAGGGTTTAGTGTATTAGGGTTTATGGTTTTAGGGTTTAGGGTGTAGGGTTAGGGTTTAGGGTTTAGTGTTTAGGCTTTAGGGTTTAGGGTTTTGAGGGTTTATGTTTTAGGGATAATTTAGGGTTTAGGGTTTTTTAGGGTTTAGGTTTTAGGGTTGTAGGTTTGGGGTTTAGTGTTTAGGGTTAGTTTTAGGGTTTAGGATTTAGGGTTTAGGGTGTAGAGTTTAGGGTTTAAGGCCTTTTTTTTAAATTAAGTAAATCATAAGGTTTAGGTTTATTTGGATTATTTAGGTTATTTTTTATTTATTTTAGTTTATTATATTATTTATTTATATTTATGTTTATTTTAAATTTTTATTTAGTTTAGTTTATTTATTTTAAGTTTTTTTTATTTTACTTTAGGTTTTTTATTTTAGTTTATTTTTAGGTTTAGGTTTAGGTTTAGGTTCATGTCTATTTTTTAATTTAGTTTAATTTTTATTTTATTTTTTAGGTTTACATTTTACTTTTTATTTTTAGGTTTAGGTATAGGCTTTTTTTTATTCTTTTAGGTTTAGGTTTTAAATTTTTATTTTAGGTTTATTTTTATGTTCTATTTTTTATTTATTTTATTTTATTTAGTTTAGTGTTTAGGTTTTGTTTATTTTAAGTTTAGGTTTAGGTTTACTTTAATTTTATTTATTTTAAGTTTAGGTTTTTTTTTTAGTTTAGGGTTTAGGTGTTATTTTTTATTTATTCTTAGGTTTAGGTTTTTTTTTTTTTTTTTATTTTAGGTTTATTTTATTTTTATTTTTTGTTTAGTTTTATTTAATTTAGGTTTTTTTGGTTTTAGGTTTATTTTATTTTTTTGGTGTAGTTTAGGTTTTTATTTATTTTATTTTAGTTTAGGTTTTTTTTAAATTTTTATGTTTAGGTTTAGGTTTAGGTTTAGGTTTAGGTTTAGGTTTATGTTTTAATTTAGTTTTTTTATTTTATTTTATTTTATTATTATATGTAGGTTTCAATTTTTTTTTTATTTGTAGGTTTTATTTAGTTTAGGTGTAGGTTTGTACATTATTAGGGTTTTGGGTTTAGGGTTTTAGGTTTAGGGTTTGGGGTTTAGGGTTTAGGATTTAGAGTTATAGGATTTAGGGTTTTGGGTTTAGGGTTAAGGGTTTATGGTTTTAGGGTTTAAGGTTTAGGGTTTAGGTTTTCAGGGTTTAAGGTTTAGGGTTTAGGGTTTAGGGTTCAGGGTATAGGGCTTAGGGTTTAAAGGTTTAGGGTTTAGCGTTTAGGGTTTTGGGTTAGTTTTAGAGTTTAGTGTTTAGGGTTTAGGGTTTAGTGTTTAGGGTATTTTAGGGTTTAGGGTTTAGGGTTTATTTTATGGTTTAGGGTTTAGTGTTTAGGGTTTAGGGTGTAGGGTTTATTGTTTAGGGTCTTTTTTTTAATTACATAAACCAGTAGGTTTAGGTTTATTTAGTTTATTTAGCTTAATTTTAATTTGTTTTAGTTTATTATATTATCAATTTTTATATATTTTATTTTTAATTTTTTATTTATTTTAGTTTATTTTTTAGGTTTACATTTAGGTTTATGCTTATTTTTTAGTTTAGTTTTATTTTTATTTTATTTTTTAGGTTTTGGTTTTATATTTTTAGGTTTTTGTTTTGGTTTATATTTTTATTTTATGTTTTTAGGTTTAGGTTTTAGGTTTTATTTTTTGATTTAGGTTTAAGAATATTATTTGTTTATTTTAATTTATTTAGTGTAGGTTTAGGTTTAAGTTTTATTTAGTTTAGTTTAGTTTATTTTAGTTTAAGTTTAGGTTTATTTTATTTTGTTTATTTTTGGCTTAGTTTATTTTTTAGTTTAGGGTTTAGGTTTTATTATTTATTTTTAGGTTTTATTTTTATGTTTAGGTTTTTATTTAGTTTTAATTTTATTATATTTTAATTTTATTTTAATTTTATTTTATGTTTATTTTTATTTTATTTACTTTTTTATTTTTAGGTTTATTTTATTTTTTAGTTTAGTTTAGGTTTTTATTCATTTTATTTTAGTTTACTTTATTTTATTTAATTTTTTTTTATGTTTAGTTTAGGTTTGGGTTTAGGTTTTAATTTAGGTTTTTATTTTATTTTCTTTTATTATTTTATTTAGGTTTTAGTTTATTTATTTATTTTATTTTTAGGTTATATTTAATTTACGTATAAGTTTTTAGGTTTTTATAGTTTAGGGTTGTGGGTTTAGGGTTTAGGATTTGGGGTTTAGGGTTTAGGATTGTAGGCTATTGGTTTAGAGTTTAGGGTTGTAGGTTTAGTGTTTAGTGTTTAGGGTTTAGGATTTATGGTTTAGGGTTTAGGGTTTAAGATTTAGGGTTTAGTGTTTAAGGTTTTAAGGTTTAGGATTTAGGGTTTAAGATTTAGGATTAGTTTTAGGGTTTAGGGTTTAGGGTTAGGGTTTTTTTATTTATTATTTTTTAAAAATTAGGTAAACTCATAGGTTTAGGTTTATTTAGTTTATTTTCTATTTATTTTAGTTTATTCTATTTTGTATTTTTATTTAGTTTTATTTTTTTTATTTAATTTAGTTTATATGTTTTAGGTATATTTATTTTAGTTTAGGTTTTTCATTTTAGTTTATTTTTTAGGTTTAGGTTTATGTTTATTTTTTAGTTCAATTTTACTTTTATTTTATCTTTTAGGTTTGGTTTTCTTTTTTATTTTTAGGCTTAGGTTTTTATTTTATTTTTTTTAGGTTTAGGTTTTATATTTTTATTTTAGATTTATTTTTAGGTTTTATTTTTTAGTTTATTTAATTTTATTTAAGATTTAGGTTTAGGTTTATGTTTAGTTCATTTTAGGTATAGGTTTAGGTTTTATTTATTCTAGTTAAGTTTATTTTAATTTAGGTTTAGGTTTATTCTTTTTTTATTTTAGGTTTAAGTTTTTTTTTAATTTAGGATTGAGGTTTTATTTTTTATTTATTTTTAGGTTTATTTTTTAGGTTTAGGTTTTTATTTAGTTTTTATTCTATTTTATTTTAGTTTTATTTTATTTTTTTAGGTTTAGTTTTTATTTTATTTAGGTTTTTTATTTTTTTTTACTTTAGTTTAGGTTTTTTTTATTTATATTATAGTTTTATTTTTATTTTTTATTTTATTTTCTCTTTAGGTTAAGGTTTAGCTTTAGGTTTAGGTTTAGGTTTTAGTTTAGGTTTTTATTTTATTTTATTTTTTATTTTATTTTTGTTTAGGTTTTTTATTTATTTTATTTTTAGGTTTTATTTAGTTTAAGCATAAGTTTTTAGCTTACTAGGTTTTAGGGTTAGTTGAGGGTTCAAGATTTAGGGTTTAGGGTTTAGGGTTTAGGGTTTAGGGTTCAGGGTTAAGGTTTTAGGGTTTAGGTTTTAGGTTTTATGGTTTAGGTTTTAGGTTTTATGGTTTAGGGTTTAGGGTTTTTAGTGTTTAGAGTTTAGAGTTTAGGTTATAGGTCTAGGGTTGAAGTTTTAGTTTAGGGTTTAGGGTTTCTGGTATTTTTTTTAACTGAGAACAAATTCAGATTCAATATTTCTTCTTTCAATTTCATCAACCAAGTAGCACACCAAGTTTTCTAAGAAATAAGTGATGACATAGATAAAAAATGTGCACACATAGAGCAAATAAAAAGCCCTAGATAACTAAAACCATCTTTAATGTAAAGACACATCTCCATAAGTAGAAGATCGGACCGCCCATTCTTCAATTTCTCCAGTTTCCATTAGAACTACCCCCTCCTCTCGAGTTACGAGATCTGCCATCATATCCCTGATCTCTCCCTTTGTCACCACAATGGCTATCACCTCCATCGCTCTTCTCGCCTTCATAACCACCACTTCTCGACCACCTCACCTCCACCAACACCTCAGATCCCCGCACTATGATAACCGCCACCTCTACCTTCGCCTCCACTGCCAGATCTAGACTGAGCTTGGTTGATGGTGATGTTCCTGCTGTCAAGGTTCTACCCATTCTTGGGGTTTAGGTTTATTAGGTTTTAGGGTTTAGGTTTATTTTTTAATATATTTAGTTACTTTAAGTTTAGGTTTGGGGTTTGGGGTTTAGGGTTGAGGGTTTAGGGTTTAGGGTTTAAGGCTTTATACTTTTAGGGTTTAGGTTTTAGGGTTAGGGTTTAGTGTAGTAGGGTTTATGGTTTTAGGGTTTAAGGTGTAGGGTTAGGGTTTAGGGTTTAGTGTTTAGGCTTTAGGGTTTAGGGTTTTGAGTGTTTATGGTTTAGGGATAGTTTAGGGTTTAGGGTTTTTTAGGATTTAGGGTTTAGTGTTGTAGGTTTGGGGTTTAGTGTTTAGGGTTAGTTTTAGGGTTTAGGATTTAGGGTTTAGGGTGTAGAGTTTATGGTTTAGGGCCCTTTTTTTAAATTAAGTAAATCGGAAGGTTTAGGTTTATTTGGCTTATTTAGGTTATTTTTTATTTATTTTAGTTTATTATATTATTTATTTATATTTATGTTTATTTTTAATTTTTATTTAATTTAGTTTATTTATTTTGAGGTTTTTTTTATTTTACTTTAGGTTTTTTATTTTAGTTTATTTTTTAGGTTTAGGTTTGAGTTCATGTATATTTTTTAATTTAGTTTAATTTTTATTTTATTTTTTAGGTTTACATTTTACTTTTTATTTTTAGGTTTAGGTATAGGTTTTTTTTATTTTTTTAGGTTTAGGTTTTAGGTTTTTATTTTAGGTTTATTTTTATGTTCTATTTTTTATTTATTTTATTTTATTTAGTTTATGGTTTAGGTTTTGTTTATTTTAAGTTTAGGTTTAGGTTTACTTTAATTTTTTTTATTTTAGGTTTAGTTTTTTTTTAGTTTAGGTTTAGGTGTTATTTTTTATTTATTCTTAGGTTTAGGTTTTTTTTTAGTTTTTAGTTTTTTATCTTAAGTTTATTTTATTTTTATTTTTTTTAGTTTTATTTTATTTAGGTTTTTTTTTGGTTTTAGGTTTATTTTATTTTTTTGGTGTAGTTTAGGTTTTTATTTATTTTATTTTAGTTTGGTTTTTTTTAAATTTTTATGTTTAGGTTTAGGTTTAGGTTTTAGTTTAGTTTTTTATTTTTATTTTATTTTATTATTATATGTAGGTTTCAGTTTTTTTATTTATTTTATTTGTAGGTTTTATTTAGTTTAGGTGTAGGTTTGTGCGTTGCTAGAGTTTTGGGTTTCACGTTTCAGGTTTAAGGTTTGGGGTTTAGGGTTTAGGGTTTAGAGTTGTAGGTTTTAGGGTTTATGGTTTAGGGTTAAGGGTTTATGGTTTTAGGGTTTAAGGTTTAGGGTTTAGGGTTTTAAGGTTTAAGGTTTAGCGTTTAGGGTTTAGGGTTTAGGGTATAGGGCTTAGGGTTTTAAGGTTTACGGTTTAGTGTTTAGGGTTTAGGGTTAGTTTTAGTGTTTAGTGTTTAGGGTTTAGGGTTTAGTGTTTAGGGTTTTTTAGGGTTTAGGGTTTAGGGTTTAGGGTTTAGGCTATAGGGTTTATGGTTTAGGGTCTTTTTTTTTAATTAAGTAAACCAGTAGGTTTAGGTTTATTTAGTTTATTTAGCTTATTTTTAATTTATTTTAGTTTATTATATTATTAATTTTTATATATGTTTATTTTTAATTTTTATTTATTTTAGTTTATTTTTTAGGTTTACGTTTAGGTTTATGCTTATTTCTTAGTTTAGTTTTATTTTTATTTTATTTTTTAGTTTTTTTTTTATATTTTTAGGTTTTTGTTTTGGTTTAGATTTTTATTTTATGTTTTTAGGTTTAGGTTTTAGTTTTTATTTTTTTATTTAGGTTAAGGAATATTATTTATTCATTTTAATTTATTTAGTGTAGGTTTAGGTTTAGGTTTTATTTAGTTTAGTTTAGTTTATTTTAGTTTAGGTTTAGTTTTATTTTATTTTGTTTATTTTAGGCTTAGTTTATTTTTTTAGTTTAGGGTTTAGGTTTTATTATTTATTTTTAGGTTTTATTTTTATGTTTAGGTTTTTATTTATTTTTAATTTTATTATATTTTAATTTTATTTTAATTTTATTTTATGTTTATTTTTATTTTATTTAGTTTTTTTATTTTTAAGTTTATTTTATTTTTTAGTTTAGTTTAGGTTTTTATTAATTTTATTTTAGTTTACTTTATTTTATTAAAAAAAATTTTATGTTTAGGTTTAGGTTTGGGTTTAGGTTTTAGTTTAGGTTTTTATTTAGTTTTATTTTATTTTTTTATTTAGGTTTTGGTTTATTTATTTATTTTATTTTTAGGTTATATTTAGTTTACGTATAAGTTTTTAGGTTTTTATAGTTTAGGTTTTAGGGTTTGGGGTTTAGGGTTTAGGATTGTAGGATGTTGGTTTAGAGTTTAGGGTTGTAGGTTTAGGGTTTAGTGTTTAGGGTTTAGGATTTATGGTTTAGGGTTTAGTGTTTATGGTTTTAAAGTTTAGGGTTTAGGGTTTAGGGTTTAGGGTTTAAGATTTAGGGTTAGTTTTAGGGTTTAGGGTTTAGGGTTAGGGTTTTTTTATTTATTATTTTTTAAAAATTAGGTAAACTCGTAGGTTTAGGTTTATTTAGTTTATTTTCTATTTTTTTTAGTTTAGGTTTTTCATTTTAGTTTATTTTTTAGGTTTAGGTTTAAGTTTATTTTTTAGTTCAATTTTACTTTTATTTTATCTTTTAGGTTTGGTTTTATTTTTTATTTTTAGGTTTAGGTTTAGGTTTTTATTTTATTTTTTTTAGGTTTAGGTTTTATGTTATTATTTTAGATTTATTTTTGGGTTTTATATTTTAGTTTATTTTATTTTATTTAAGATTTAGGTTTAGGTTTATGTTTAGTTCATTTTAGGTTTAGGTTTAGGTTTTATTTACACTAGTTAAGTTTATTTTAATTTAGGTTTAGGTTTATTCTTTTTTATTTTAGGTTTAAGTTTTTTTATTTATTTTTAGGTTTATTTTTTAGGTTTAGGTTTTTATTTAGTTTTTATTCTATTCTATTTTAGTTTTATTTTATTTATTTTAGGTTTAGTATTTATTTTATTTAGGTTTTTTATTTTTTTTTAATTTAGTTTAGGTTTTTATTTATTTATATTTTAGTTTTGTTTTTATTTTTTATTTTATTTTCTCTTTAGGTTAAGGTTTAGCTTTAGGTTTAGGTTTAGGTTTTAGTTTAGGTTTTTAGTTTATTTTATTTTTTATTTTATTTTTGTTTAGGTTTTTTTATTTATTTTATTTTTAGGTTTTATTTAGTTTAAGCATAAGTTTTTAGCTTGTTAGGGTTTAGGGTTAGTTGAGGGTTCAAGATTTAGGGTTTAGGGTTTAGGGTTAAGGGTTAAGGTTTTAGGGTTTAGGTTTTAGGTTTTACGGTTTAGGGTTTAGGGTTTTAAGGTTTAGTGTTTAGGGTTTAGGGTTTAGGGGTTTTAGTGTTTAGAGTTTAGAGTTTAGGTTATAGGTCTAGGGTTGAAGTTTTTGTTTAGGGTTTAGGGTTTTTGGTACCTTTTTTAAACTGAGAACAAATTCAGATTCAACATTTCTTCTTTTCGATTTCATCAACCAAGTAGCACACCAAGTTTTCTAAGAAATAAGTGACGACATAGATAAAAAATGTGCAAACTTAGAGCAAATAAAAACCCCTAGATTACTAGAACCATCTTTAATGTAAAGACACATCTCCATAAGTTGCAGATCGGATCACCCATTCTTCAATTTCTCCAGTTGCCATCAGAACTACCCCCTCCTCTCGAGTTACGGGATCTGCCATCATATCCCTGATCTCTCCCTTTGTCACCACAATGGCTATCTCCTCCATCGCTCTTCTCACCTTCATAGCCACCACTTCTCTGACCACCACCTCCATATCCACCAACACCTCCAAATCCCCACCACTATGATAATGTCGCCTCTCGCCGCCTCCATGATCTAGGGAGCTTGGTTGATGGTGATGTTCCTGCTGTCAAGGTTCTACCCATTCTTGGGCTTTAGGTTTATTAGGTTTTAGGGTTTAGGCTTATTTTTTAATATATTTAGTTACTTTAGGTTTAGGTTTGGGGTTTGGGGTTTAGGTTTTTGGGTTTAAGGTTTAGAGTTTAGGGTTTAAGTTTTAGAGTTTATGCTTTTAGCGTTTAGGGTTTAGGGTTAGGGTTTAAGGTTTAGGGTTTTATAGGGTTTAATGTTTAGTGTTTAGGGTTAGGGTTTAGGATTTTTGGTTTAGGGTTTAGGGTTTAGTGTTTAGGCTTTAGGGTTTAGGTTTTAAGGGTTTAGGGTTAGTTTAGGGTTTAGTGTTCAAGGTTTTATTATGGTTTAGGGATTAGGGTTTATGGATTAGGATTTAGTGTTGTTGATTTTGAATTTAGGGTTTAAGATTTAAGGTGTAGGATTTAGGGTTTAGGGATTAGGGGTTTTTTTTTTTTAAATTAAGTAAACTAGTAGGTTTATTGTTATATAGTTTATTTAATTAATTTATTATTTATTTTAATTTATTTAATTTTTTATTTAGGATTATTTTTTATTTTTATTTAGTTTAGTTTATTTATTTTAGCGTTATTTATTTTAATTTGGGTTTTTTTATTGTAGTTTACTTTTTAGGTTTAGGTTTAGGTTTAGGTTTATTATTTTAGTTGAGTTTTATTTTTATTTTACTTTTTAGGTTTAGGTTTAGGTTTTTATTTTATTTTTTTAAGTTTAGGTTTTTAGTTTTTATTTAATGTTTATTTTTGAGGTTATATTTTTTAGTTTAGGTTTAGGTTTATTTTTAGTTTATTTTATTTTATTTTGGATTTAGTTTGAGGTTTAGGTTTAGTTTATTTTAGGATTAGGTTTAGGTTTTATTTATTTTAGTTTAGTTTATTTTACTCTAGGTTTAGATTTATTTTATTATTATTATAGGTTTAGGCTTTTTTTAGTTTAGGATTTAGGTTTTATTTTATTTATTTATTTTTAAGTTTAGGTTTTTATTTACTTTTTATTTTATTTAATTTTATTTTAGGTTTATTTTTTTATTTTAGGTTTAGTTTTTATTTTATTTAGGTTTTTTATTTTTCACTTTAGTTTAGGTTTTTATTTTATTTTATTTTATGTTTTTTTATTTATTTTATCTTTATGTTTTATTTTGTTTTGGATTAAGTTTTTAGCTTTTTAGGGTTTAGGGTTAGTTGAGGGTTTAGGGTTTAGGATTTAGGGGTTGGCGTTTAGGGTTTAGGGTTTAGGGTTTAGGATTTAGGATTTAGCATTTTAGGGTTTATGCTTTTAGGGCTTAGGGTTTAGGGTTTAGGATTATAGTTTAGGGTTTAGGGTTTATGGTTTATGGTTTTTAGGGTTTAGGGTTTATGTTTAAGGTCTAAGGTTCACATTTTAGTTTAGGGTTTAGGGTTTTTGGTTTTTTTTTCTAACACAGAACAAATTCAGATTCAACATTTCTTCTTTTTTATTTCATTAACCAAGTAACACACCAAGTTTTCTAAGAGACAAGTGATGACAAAGATCAAAAATGAGCACACTTAGAGGATATCAAAAACCCTAGATTACTAGAATCGTTTCTACTGTATGGACATTTCCATAAGCAGCAGATCGGATCGGCCACTCTTAAGTTTCTCTAGTTCCCATTAGAACCACCCCGGCTTCTCGAGTAGCAAGATTCCCCATCATATCCCCGATCTCTCCCCACCACCTAACCTCTAAAGCTTTTCCCCACACTTGATAACGCCACCTTTCCATTTGCTTCGACCGTTAGATCTAGACTGAGCCTAATTGACGGTGATGTTCCTACCATCAAAGTTATGCGCATTCTCAGTGTTTAGGTTTAGGTTTAGAATTATTAGGTTTTAAGGTTTAGGTTTATTTTTTAATTTAAATAGTTACTTTAGGTTTAGGTTTAGGGTTTGGGTTTTAGGGTTTAGGGTTTAGCATTAGGGTTTAGGGTTTAGGGTTTAGGGTTTAAAGTTTTAGAGTTTATGCTTTTAGGGTTTAGGGTTTAATGTTAGGGTTTAGGGTTTAGCATTAGGGTTTAGGATTTAGCGTCTAGGAGTTTTTAGAGTTTAGGTTATAGGGTCTAGGGTTTTTTTTAAATTAAGTAAACTGATAAGTTTAGATTTATTTAGTTTATTTAGTATATTTTTTATTTATTTTAGTTTATTTAATTTTTTATTTTTATTTAGGATTATTTTTTATTTAGTTTAGTTTACTTATTTAGGTTTATTTATTTTAGTTTAGGTTTTTTATTTTAGTTTATTTTTTATGTTTAGATTTAGGTTTATTTTTTTTTTTGAGTTTAATTTTGATTATATATTTTAGGTTTAGGTTTAGGTTTTTATTTTATTTTTTTAGCTTTAGGTTCTAGGTTTTTATTTTAGTTGTATTTTTAGGTTTAATTTTTTAGTTTAGGTTTAGGTTTATTTTTAGTTTATTTTATTTTATTTTATTTAGTTTAGATTTAGGTTTAGGTTTAGTATATTTTAGGATTTGGTTTAGGTTTTATTTATTTTAGTATATTTTATTTTAGTTTAGGTTTAGATTTATTTTATTTTATTTATTTTAAATTTCTTTTAGGGTTAGGTTTTTTTTTAGTTTAGGGTTTAGGTTTTACTTTTTATTTATTTTAAGGTTTATTTTTTAGGGTTAGGTTTATATTTAATTTTTATTTTATTTTAGGCTTATTTTTTTATTTTACATTTAGTTTTTATTTTATTTAGGTTTTTATTAGGTTTATTTTATTTTTAAGTTTATTTAGGGTTTTATTTATTTTATTTTAGTTTATTTTTATAAGTTTATTTTATTTTACTTTCAGGTTTAAGTTTAGGTTTTTATTTTATTTTATTATTTTATTTTATTTAGGTATAGGTTTTATTTATTTATTTTATTTTTAGGTTTATTTAGTTTAGGTTTAGGTTTTTAGGTTTTAGGGTTTAAGGTTTAGGATTTAAGGTTTAATGTTTAGGGTTTTAGGGTTTATGGTTTTAGGGTTTAGGGTTTTAGGTTAAGGTTTAGGGTTTAGGGTTTAGGGTTTAGTGTTTAGGCTTTAGGATTTAAGGTTTTTAAAGTTTAAGGTTAGCTTAGGGTTTAGGGTTACTTTAGGGTTTAGGGTTTAGGCTTTAGGCTTTAGGGTTTAGGGTTTAGGGTTTAGTGTTAGTTTAGTTTATGGTTTAGGGTTTAGGGTTTAAGGTTTAGGGTTTAAGATTTAAGGTTTAAGGTTTAGAGTTTAGGATTTAGGGTTTAGGGTTAGGGTTAGGGTTATGGTTTAGGGTTTAGGGGTTAGGGTTTAGGATTTAGGGTTAGTTTAGGGTTTTGGGATTTGGGTTTTGGGTTAATCTTATAGTTTAGGGTTTAAGATTTAGGGTTTAGGGTTTAGGGTTTAGGGGGTTTTTTTTTTTTAAATTAAGTAAACCAGTAGGTTTAGGTTTATTTAGTTTATTTAGTTCATTTTTTATTTATTTTAGTTTATTTTATTTTTTATTTCTATTTAGGTTTATTTTTTATTTTTATTTAGCTTAGTTTATTTATTTTAGGTTTTTTATTTTAGTTTAATTTTTAGGTTTAGGTTTATTTTTTAGTTTAGTTTTATTTTTATTTTATTTTTTAGGTTTAGGTTTTATTTTTTTTTTTAGGTTTAAGTTTTGGTTTTTATTTTATTTTTTAGGATTAGGTTTTAGGTTTTTATTTTAGGGTTTTTTTTCTTAATTTAGTTTTATTTTTAGTTTATTATATTTTATTTAATCTAGGGTTTAGGTTTAGTTTATTTTAAGTTTAGGTTTAGGTTTTATTTATTTTAGTTTAGTTTACTTTAGTTTAGATTGATGTTTAATTTATTTTAGGTTTAGGTTTTTTTTTAATTTAGGGTTTAGGTTTTATTTTTTATTTATTTTAAGTTAATTTGTTAGGTTTAGGTGTTTATTTAGTTTTGATTTTATTTAGGATTTTGTGCCACCATCCTTCAAGATCTTTGATGCCAGTGGGAGCTCACGATAACACATTGCACACTTTAGGGCTGGCTATTGCAACACTAGTGGCAGCAACGCACTCCTCTTTCGTCTTTTCGTTAGCAATCTGTCAAGTGTTGCATTTCATTGGTACGTCAAATTGCCCAATGGTTCGGTCAAGATTTTGTTGAGTTTGAGCACCTATTTATCAAGAGGTTTCTTTGGAGCTCGGTGAGGGTGGGAAGGCGACCTCATTGTAGAAAGCGAACAATGAGGTCCCTGTTGATTACATTGTCAGGTGCTGCAACCTGAGCATGAAATGCGAACTACAACTGTCTGAACAACATGCCATTGAGATTCTTCTCAAGAATATCGATGTCCCGGTCGCCTTCATGCTTAAGGGTTTTACTATCAGTACATTTAAGAAATTAATCAACAAGGCGGCTAGCCTACAAGAGGAAGCCAAACAGTTGCCCTCTCTCGACCATTCATCTAGGCCCAAGCTATAGAAGATGTTTGAGAAGAAGCCAGAGATAGTTGCATCAGTGGATAGAGGGAAGCAGCTAGCCAAAGTTTAGTATGAGAGACTACAAGCTCAGCAGCCTCCTTTGCCACCTCCTCTTCGACCACCTCGATCATCATACTGACCACCGCAGCCACCACAATGACCATTTCCATCACCTCAGCATCCTACCCAATAGCGGTATTCATA
This sequence comes from Cymbidium sinense, assembly GCA_021442155.1. Classification (NCBI taxonomy): domain Eukaryota; kingdom Viridiplantae; phylum Streptophyta; class Magnoliopsida; order Asparagales; family Orchidaceae; genus Cymbidium; species Cymbidium sinense. The sequence continues at coordinate 102,036,275 of CM038214.1, read as the reverse complement.
TCCATCGCCAGGCTGCTACTTTCCTCGAACTCTTATCGATAGATTGAATAAACCATATTCATTCAAGAGGGAGGTAGTTAGGAAATTCTTTAAGAACCTCTTAAAAAAACTTGTCTTTCAGTTACCAGAGCTTAAGAGGCTAGAGTAAGTGGGCAAGAGTGATGATTCTAGCTATTTCCCCTACCACTGCATGCTAGGTCATGTCTTAGAGTATTGTATCACTTTTGAGGACTAGCTTGAGTGCAACTATAAGTTGAGAGCCATAGTTATCCCTAAGGAATACTTATTAGAACAACCATCTAGTTCTATTATAGTAATCATTGCGGATACTTGGGGATACTTGTGACCCTCTTAAGACCAAAGAAGGTTTTGATATCTCCCTATCCCAAACCTCTAAGAAGATCATTTTTAAAATCAAGAAGCTTTCCTTGAAGGTGCCTGAAGTAGCTCAAACCTCCAACACCAAGGAAGGTTTGCTAGTTGTAAAGGACAACTCGGGGATGGTGACAACCTAGCATCAGCAGTAGCTCACCATACTTGCTTGAGGTAGTCCAGTAGCACAGCCATAGTCTGAGTCTAGTACTCCCTCCATCGTTCCAGCTACCACCTCTTCTGATAGATCCCCTTCTACAGGTAGGATTGTTGTATATACGGATAAGGGCACTAAATCCCTAACTCTGCTTACTTTACTTGATTTCCATCATGTACCTCCACCCAAAAAAAATTAATGAAGAAAGTTGATTCTACTAATATATTGTCTACTTCTAATGATCTTTATTTTATTCCTGTTGAAAGCTCTCTTAGAATAAATAAAAATAATAGCTCTAGTAGTTTCGATCCTTTTCTTTCTAATTCAGAGTTGGACTATCCTTCTCTGAGTTAATCAGGTTCACCACTTCAGATTGACTTGGAGTCAACTGACTCTGAGGATCCCATAGGAGAAGTTGTAGGTATGCCTGATGAGAAGGTAGAACTTTCCACAAGCTCATCATTTGAAGAAGTCATTGAAGTTAACCTACGTAGTGGCAAAGTTCTACTTCCTAGGGTAGCCCTTTAGGGTAAGAGTAAGAAAGTCATTGGTTCTAGTGAGCATATAGCCCCTCCATAGGATGCTCCACCCATGGATATGCTAATGGAGGACCAAGCCAGAGTTGATTACAATGTCCTAGCTCACCTTAGAAAGTTCTCATCTAAGATAAGCATATGCGTGGCCCTTATCTTATCCAAAGAGATGAGGGAATCTCTAATCAAGGCCTTACTTAATCTAGAGATATGCTTAGCTCAGCTGACCACTACTAAAGAGGAGGCATGCCACTCGAAGGACATCTTAGTAGTTACATTTAGCGATGAAGACCTACTCCTAGGGACAATCGAGCACAACCGCCTCTTTACATTATAGTGGATGTTGGAAGATACAAGCTATCCAGAGTTTTGGTTGACCCAGGTGTATCAGTCAACATTATGAGTCTAACAATCATTGCCTACTTGAGGATCAACATCTCCAAACTCTAAAAAGAAAAGATGATGTTGAGAGGATTCAATGGACCAGAGGAGAGGGCCTTGTGTTGTTTATTTTTGGATGTAAGGGGGGTACTTTTTGAGGTGATCAGGTATAACATTGAGGTATGATGTACTATCTCAAAAGATATAGGAATCACCCTATAATGGACCTAATAACATAATAAGGACTCCTAAGGCATGATGGGTCTATGAATGTACCAGAGATTTTTTTCTCTACTTTACATGGATGAATAAAGCACGATTTATATTAAACTAGGTTCTTAAATTTCCTATGGAGGCAAGCCTCAATAGTTAATTACATCTTAGGAAATGAAATTTCCTAAGAGTACTTTGATTAAAGTAGACAATAAGCTTCTCCAAAGATTTCATGGTTAGATTATCAAAGGATTTGTCGTATTTGGAAAATCAATTTGGAAAGTTCAAGGAGAAGACTTATTTTTGGAATCCAAATAAAATAGTAGGAAATGCTCATGATACTTGTAAGCCTAGTGAGCATTACAATCTATCCTATGGTTAGGCTTTGTAATTTTGAAGTTGAGAAGATTTATATATTTTGAGTTGAAATTTAATTAGATTATTAGGGCTTACAATCGACCAACACAAATTTATGGGAATGCCTAAGAGGTGAGGATTTATGCTCGTAGCCCAAAGGAAATAGCTACCTCGGTTCCTAAATCTAGGGAGCTTAGGGTTTAGGGTTTAGGGTTAGTTTTAGCATTTAGGGTTAGGGTTTTATTATTATTATTTTATTTTATTTTATTTTTAATTAAGTAAATTGGTAGGTTTAGGTTTATTAGTTTATTTTTTATTTATTTTAGTTTATTTTATTATTTATTTATATTTAGGTTTATTTTTAGTTTTATTAAGTTTAGTTTATTTATTTTAAGTTTATCTATTTTAGTTTAGGTTTTTTATTTTAGTTTAGTTTTTAGGTTTAGGTTTAGGTTTATTTTTTAGTTTAATTTTATTTTTATTTTATTTTTTATTTTTAGGTTTAGCTTTAGGTTCTTATTTTATTTTTTAGGTTTAGGTTTTAGGTTTTTATTTTAGGTTTATTTTTAGGTTTATGTTTAATTTTTTAAATAGAAAACAAAATAAGATTCAACAGTTCTTCTTTTCGATTTCTTCAACCAAGTAACACACCAAGTTTTCTAAGGCACAATGACATAAATAAAAATGAGCAATAGAATCAAAAGCACTAGATAATTAGAATCGTCTCTACTATAAAGAAACAATTCCATAAGAAGTAGATCGGATCAATCGTTCTTGAGTTTTTGTTGTTCCCATCAGAACCACCGCGGCCTCTCGAGTGGAGGGATCCACCATCATATCCCCAATCTCTCCTGCCACCACCACCACGGCTGTGACCTCCGTCACTCCTCCCACCTCCAGAACCACCATTGCTCCTACCGCTACTTCTATATCCTCCAACACCTCTATATACCTCACCACCATTACGATAACTACGGTATCTGCCTTTGCCTCCACCGCCAGATCTAGACTGAGCTTGGTTGACGGTGATGTTCATGTCGTCAAGGTTCTACCCATTCTTAGCATTTAGGTTTAGGTTTAGGTTTAGGTTTATTAGGTTTAAAGGTTTAGGGTTAGTGTTAGGGTTTAGGGTTTAGGGTTAGGGTTAGGGTTTAGGGTTTTTTTTTTTTTTTGGGAAGCCCCATGTAGGGGTATTTTATTGCCACAAAAAGAGGGTTACAAGATCCTTAAAAGGGGGTAAACTCCAGAACTACTGCTCAAAGAGATACAATTAGCCTAAGGAGTAAATCCCCTATCTAAGTACATCGAAGAGTAAAAGAAAGCATAAAAACAATCAAAAGATACAAGATGATTAACATAATAAGCTAAAGTAAGATTAAAGCAATGCTGGAGGATGTGGGAATGCATGATAATCACTGGAGCACCAAAGAAGGAGAGAGAATCACCTGCAAAGTTATAATAAGAGGGAGATTAGAACAGTTAAGATAATACAGATAAAAAGTTAGAGGAAAATAACATAATATGAGTATGTTAGTAAGGAATTGTGATAGAGAAGGCTCAGGCTCAATCACATCCTGTTGGGGCAGATGCAAGTATGAGCATCCAAACTTCAGCAGAAGGGTTACATCACATGAGCTACTACCGAACCAATAGGGAGTGAGATCATCACACCATCATAGCCAACAAACTGTGAGAAGGTAGCACCCGGTTGTTGATATTCTTGTGATCTTTATTACGCAAACCTAAGCAAAATCATATCTAAAATATATATAATTAATTGCTAAGAGTGAAGGATAAGAGTCTCATTCAAGAAAATATCATCAATATAGTCATCTTGACATGAGAATACATAAACATAAGTGAGTGAGCCATCTTAGCCAATCTCATGAATAGCCATATTCGGGAAAGAAATTAGTTCACATATAATCCCTCCATAAGAAAATTTGAGAGACAACCTAAAACACATTAAATCAATGAGCCTATAATTAACACCATCCCAATCACATGATATGTAAATGAATCTTTCGTAAAACAACCCAGAAATCCCAACCCATTAATGTCCAGGAGAAAGCAATAGTAAAGGAAGATAGCATAGCTCAACACAGGGAATGAACTTCAACCAACCAAAATAAGCACCCAAAAAAAATAGTTAGAGCAGCAGCTCCAATAGCAGCATTCAGGGCTTCCATTCAGATAATCCGGATCAACAATCAATCCAGAGAACAAGACAGCAAAAGGAAACAACATCCAAGATAGGAGGGGACTAAACTGGCCATAATACTATTTTTTTAAAATAAATGGATCATAAGACTGCACCAACCTGTCAGAAATGAGGTAGCAGGTGATGCAGATCAGAAAAAATAGGAGATAAACTGCACGGGCAATCAAAAAGCCAACCCTAACAGCCAAACAGCTAATACAACATTAGAACCCGCCATAAAACAAATCAACAAGTGAATTGAAATGAGTCTCAACATTAAAATCCAAAAAATAGCAACAGTTAAGACGGCAACATCCAAGATAGGAAGATACAGCAAATTGGCCATAAAACTCCTCACTCAGAGTATACATGGCAATAATAGATAAACAAATAAATAAGGCATAAAAGCATTATCTGAGCAGACAAATTAGGCAATCACCAAAACCCTCACCATCAGGACAGCAATGTCAGGAACAGCTTTCAGGGCATGAGACCCTGAAATTCTACAACCAACAAAGAAAGAGCCAACTGAGGTGACAAGGTAAAACAAAAAGGTAAATCTCCAAGACAAGAGACAACCAAAATAGCAAAAACCAATTAGCTTGCCATGATGCCACTCATCCAGTATAATCAAAACAATAGATACAAGTTTGATAGAAAAAGGATGAAGTAAATAGTAGCAGAAAAGGTAGATCAATGAATTCCAATGATAGGCATAAAATAAACCAGTAAGGTGGTTCAAAGCAAAATCTACCAAGCAATCAAGCAAGAGACTTGTACAAAATAATCCAAAGCCCTAGGGGCAGTAAGAAAGTAAAAATTGTATGAGTTCAAGGGTTTTCCACCAGAGTAAGCAGTGCCCACAATCTCAGCAGATGCACAATGATAATCCCTTAAAAAACTCCAAACCCGATCATGGGAAGCAAGACCAAAGCAACAAGACTAGTATTGAAAAAATAACACAATTCTATTCTGCAAAGAGATATTAGTGTAGAGATGGGATATCCCAATCGACAAAATAAGAAAATTGCAACCAATAGGTGCTCAATAGCATCTAAGAGCAAAAGTAGAGTAGGTTGCTTTGTCACATTAAGCGATTGCCAGGATATTGATCAGTAGGCATATAGGATAGACCATTGGTTACATATAAGCAGAAGAGTAGAACGGTCTTCAGGATTTTCATGATCTTCTCAAAGCATGAAGGGTGAAAACAATTGCATTAAAGTCCAACATCAACCCAAATGTTAACAACAAGAGCAAAAAATGAAACAGAAAGAGGAGGGTAAACACAGTAAGAACCAAAATGAGCAGCCAACAAGGAAATCCTTTCTTGTAGGGTATAGAAGAAGACATCATTACCAAGTAGGAATTTTAAGACAATAAAAGTCCAAAACCAGAACTTGCTAAGACAGTAGCAGGCAAGATGGAAAAAAATAGCAGGAGGAAAATTGGGAGAAAGATCTGATGCAGGACAAGGGATTAAAAAACTAAATCAACAAACAAATCAACAAACAACCATGGCAGCAAACCTCCAAAACCCAAAAAGTAATTAAGCCCAATCCATTCCAGTACAAGGATTTTAGACCAAAATAACCATTAAAAGAGACCAGGGTATTACAATTTCTTCCCTTGCAGGAAAGCATGCTGAGGTTAGGCATTATATAAGCAAGGACAGTCGGCTGTACAGAAAGTCCTGAAGCCCAACAGCCAACCAAAATCCTTTCAGCATAAGTGTTGAAACCTTTATGAATTAGGCCTTTAAGGAGGAAAGAGTCCCAAGGAATGTAAGCATCAGCCAAAGAAATACTATAATCATCAAAATAAAAATTGCAACCAGCATAATGCACACTAATCCGTTGCCTAGAAGCAACATAGGTAGTAGCAATGCTCCAAGCCATATTATCAAAGAGAAAAAACTGGGTAAAGAAGTTAGTACTAAAATCTAAGCACATCAAAATAGATAACTTCCTCCAGCAATGGTTAATTCTCTCAGGTTTAGAAATGAATGTATCAATGAAATTAAAGTCCCAAGTGGGATTGCGGTTATAAAACCGATGCAGTAACACAAGGCTCAAGCGGGTTCCAATTCAAGATATTGATGTGCATATAGTTCAACATCGCCCCATAATATTGTAAATGCCAAAAGAATTCTTCCAACTAAGGAGAAGGGGTAAAGGCGCAAGTCATGGCAAAGAGCACAAAATGATATCTATAAGGAGTATCCATAAGAACACAAGGAAAGCGAAAACTAGAAAAAGGGAAAGAGGAGAATTAGATTACGGTAAGAAGCCGAATTGTCCAAGTTAACTAGACCACACGCAAGTATTTGGGTAATGTAAATTGATCAAAGAAGATGATACTATCTAATCTCGCACCCAGATTTGCAAGGTAATTATCACAGGCATTACCTTCACGCCAAACATGAGTGATGGTAAAATTCAGTTGAGAGAGAAGAGCCCTAATTTGCTTAAGGAGGTAGTACAAATAAGCGTTGGTCATATTGGTAGAAATCAAAAGATCAATCAGTAGAAGAGCATCCACCTCTATCCAAATATTGAGCCAGCCATTTTGAAGACAAATTTCTAGAGCTTTGTGGTGCCATAAGCTCGATATAAGATCTTTGGAAATAAGGGGATAAGCAAATGCATATAGGACTATACCCTTAGAATCCCTAAAATGCCTCCACAACCAGCCATTATGAGAGAGACATTAATTTTAATAATATGATCAAGAGGTTTTTCCAAAAAACCATTCTATCATTTTGATAGTAAGATGCGGAAGGTTAAGGCCCAGTTTATTGGCTACAGATTTACAGCCTTTAAAATGTTTGTGATGAATTAAATTGGCTTTAAACAAGTCACAAATTTTATTTTAGTTCTAATAATCCTCATGTGATTCATACATCCCACAATGTTTAGCTTCATTTGGTCCATCCATATGAACCAAATAAGAGTGATGGCGATAATGATTTTAATATGACCTTTAATTGCATTGTCAAAGTAAACTTCAAGAAGTTGATATAAAGTAAAGAACAATTAAAATTGACATGTTGAATAGATCGTCATACCAAATCCAAATTTTAGAGAATAGCCCCATTAACAAAAACATGGTTAACATTCTCAATATGAGAACAACATTGACATTTAGAGGGTAAATAAAGCCTTTACCCCACAACAAAGAGTCAACAGAATAAATTTTTTTAGGATCAAGTTAGAGCAGTAAGAAGAGGGGATATTGTTATTCCAAATTTTGGAGAACACAATAGAAGAATCGAGTGTCTTTAGTGTGAAGCCACACATTTTTAAGGTTGAAATCCCCATTATGAGATAGCTTAAAGATAATCGATCATGATTGTGAGGGTGATAGGAATATTAGTAATCATATTTAAGAAAGTGGAAGGAATAGAATCGGTAATCTTACTAGTGTTCCACTTGTGGTTTTGCGAGAATGAATTAACTCTAATAGCGGAAGTGGGTGAGTGTAGAGTAAGTCATCAATGGATCCACAACCACTCAGTTGTCTTGCCAAAAGAAGGAATTGCAGTTTAAGCCCCAAAAATTAAGGATTCGCATCCCATTTGATAGAACAAAGTCTTCTCCACGGAGAATCACTGATTTAAAGGGAAAAAAAGAGGATGTTTACCAATATTTAGAAGTCATGAAATTACCCAAAGACTATTTTTGCTCCTAAAATTCCACCAAAGTTTGTAGGAGAAAGTATTGATAACTTCTTTGATGGATTTACATCCCGGACCTCCCTCTTCAAGAGTACCACAACTTTTAGACCAAGATGATGCATTCTTTTAGAGGAGGTATTGGTTCCCGAGAAAAATTTGTTTAAGAGACGCTCAATTCTATTGATGGTAGAGTTGGTAGGCACAATGGTTTGAAGAAGGTATATAGGCATGGAATTTAGAGTGCTCTTGATCAAGGTAAGCCTACCACCGAAAGAGAGTAAATGAAATTCCCAAACTGAAATTTTGTTAGAAATTTTTTGAATTAGATCATCAAAAAGGTGTGATCTTTTTTGGCCTTTAAAAAGCGGAGCCCCAAGGTAATTAAGAGGGAGTTGATTTTGTTTAAAATTAGTAATTTTGGATATTTGGTTAAGTCTATTAGGAGGAATCTTAGTTGAAGGAATAAAACCACATTTTCCTTCATTAAGAAAAAGACCACTAACTTTACCAAAATCATTTAGGAGGTTCTTAATGGTTTTAACATGTTGAAGGGAGCCGTTGCAGAAGATAATGAAATCATCTGCAAAGCTAAGATGAGAAATAGGGAAACCTCCATGAGTTTTAAAAGACATATTAGGATTATTAGCAAAAAGATCGTTAAGGCTCCTTGACAGGTATTCAATAGCGATGATAAAAAGAGAAGGTGATAGTGGGTCACCTTGCCTCAAACCATGGCTAGAAGAAAAGAAACCTATGGACTCATCATTCATGATAACCGAAAACTAGACATTCATGATACACCTTTTTATAATTCGGATAAAACTATCAGAAAAACCAAACAAATTCAGGATTTGAAAGAGAAAATCCCATTAGAGATTATCAAAGGCTTTAGCGATGTCCAGTTTGAATAAGATGTTGCCTCCTCTAGAAGGGACATCAATGTCATGAACTCTTGAGCAAGAAGAATATTATCCGATATTGCTTTGTGTTTAACAAAACCAGTTTGATTTGGGGAGATGATTTTAGGAAGCAAAGGGCTAAATTATTTATTAATTTAGCAATGAGTTTTGAAAAATGTGCAAAGACTAATCGATCTAAAATCGCCCCAAGATTCGTTGTTAGTTTTGGAAATAAGGACAATAGAAGTGCTTGAAAAGTATTTAGGAATAGGATTGCCATCAAAGAAATCAATAACATCATCAACTAAGTTAGTTTTAATAAATGGCCAATAATGCTGAAAGAAGTGGGTCGTATAGCCATCACGGCCAGCAACAGAGTCAGTGTTCATGTTCTTAAGAGTATTACTAATCTCCTCTTTAGAAGGACACATAGTGAGTAAATGATTATCCTCACTGTTAATCATAGAAGGGATAAGATGGGTGTTTGATAAAGTTCCCAGCAACAGATTAGAATTTAATAAAGTTTGGAAATGATGTATGATAGAATCCTTAATATCATTGTTATCGATTATCCATTCACCATTAGAGTTCTTAATTTTCTTAATCGAGTTTAATGCTTTCCGTTTATTACAAATGGCATGAAATTACCTGGTGTTTCTATCACCATCAGCAATATGTTTGCTTGCGACTTTTTGACGCCAATAGGTTTCTTCCATGTTTTGATAATTAACCAAGTTATTCTTGGCAATGTTCAACTCCTCAAGTTTACTGGGATCAGTTGAGACAACCTCTTCAAGAGAACAAACCTCTTGTTCCATAGCTTTAAGATTTGTGAAAAGTTTTTAAAAATGTGTTTGTTCCACCAATTGAGATTTTGTTTAAGTCTTTTGAGCTTAAGCCAAAGACGAGTCATACCTTTAACAGAATTATCCAGAAAATAGGGGCCATCCAATTAGTGAGAGCAACATTGGTGAAGTCACTATGTTGGGTCCACATATTTTGAAATCTGAAAGGAGAGGGAGTAGATGGGTTAGGGGGTTTTGAAGGAAATCAAAAGAGGAGCATGGTCAAACAAAGTTCTGCTCAAATGCTCAACAATGGTAGTAGGCCACTGATTGATCCAAAGAGAATTAAAGAGGGTCCTATCAAGACGTTGCCAAAATCTAGAGTTGTGCCACACGAAGTTAGACCCAGTGAAACTAATGTCGATCCGATTGCAATCAAGGATCATATTTGAGAAGTCCTCCATGGAATGAACGTTAGGAGAACATCCTCCCCTTCTTTCCAAACTAGCTATGATAGTATTGAAATCACCTCCAACCAACCGGGAAGGTTAGCAGGAAGCGAAGGTGCGTAAGTGATTCAAAGGATGTTCCTACCACTCTATTACAAGAAGCATAGATAAAAGAGCCAAAAGTCGATAAGTCACCTAAGGAGATTTTGACATTAACCAATTGGTCAAGATCATCAATGATGGAAATGATGATGGAGTTGTGCCAAAAGCACCAGATTTTTAGTAGGATTTAAATGAAGCAACGAGCTATCGTGGGAAACCAGATTGTTACTAGAAGGGGTGAGGTTAGGTAAATTGCCATTGGTATCATCACACCCCTCAATGGCTATTTTAGTACCAAGGTCAGAGTGTTTTCCACTAGATAGATCAGTAGGAGGTGTAGGGAGGAGAGGTTTTTTTTGAGTATCTTTAGGCACATATGCTAGAGTATTGGTTTTCCCAGTTCCATTAATGGTATTCATATTCTGTGGTAAATTTTTTACGAGATTAGGATGAAGCACAAAGCATTACGAGTGATGGTGCGTGAATCTTGCGGTGAGTGAAAAAGGAGAAAAATATTTGAATTGACTTTTGATTATATCTAAATTTTTTGAGCCAATCAAACCTCTTTGGGATATTTGTGATGTCTATCTCAAGCGAGAATCTGACGACAGATGGCCTAGATCGGTGGCGTTGCTTGGTCTATTTGGAGAGGCCTACCAAAAGGTAAATAGACAAACAAAACTTGATGAGTGACATAATGTATTCGCATGTTAGGAAAAGCAAGCCAAAGAGGGATAATGGGAGATTCCCCTTTGACATCAAAGAGGGGCGACGATTTCAATAGCCGCATTTGACAATTATGCACAAAGTAAGAACAACGAGCGAAAACTTGCAAGTAATCTAAATCATTTGAGAGTTGAATAAGAATGTGACGGGGATCGATCAGCCCGATAGAGAAAGTACCCGATAATTTTAAACTATGAAAGAGTGAATATTATCAAGAGTCGTAAGGGAGAATTTACCCACCAGAACGAAGGGCTTAGCAAGTTTCTCAACATCCTGATCTGAACACATTATTGCCGGTAATCCATGATAAGATGTCGAAATTAGATTAACTGAAGCATTCGAGCTAGGGATCTTACCAAATAAGGCATCTTTGAATGATTTAACAACAGGTGCATTAACAGGTGCAATTGAATCGACTTGTAGAGTCGGAGAAAAGCGGTCGCATCGAGTGAAGGCGGATTTCAGAGACGAAACCTCGTAATTGCTAATCAAGGGCGTCACATCGGGAGCTCGTCATACCTTCGAGCGAGAGAGAAGCACGTAGAGAAGCGGCCAATTACCCGAGAATGGCCAATCCATTGAGGGGAATGCAAAATCGCCAGAGAGGGAGCGCAGCCGAGAGGGAGATTATAGGTTTTTTGAGGGTTTAGGGTTTAGGGTTTAAGGTTTATGATTTAGGGTTTAGGGTTATTTTAGGGTTTAAGGTTTAGGGTTTTTTAGAGTTTAGGGTTTAGGGTTTAGAGTTTAGGGTTTTAAGTTAAGGGTTGTAGGTTTAGGGTTTATGGTTAGTTTTAGGGTTTACAATTTAGGATTAGTTTTAGGGTTTAGGGTTTAAGATTTTATTTTTTATTTCTTATAGTTTATTTTATTTTTATTTTTATTTAGCTTTATTTTTATGTTAATTTAGTTTTATTTATTTATTTTAGGTTGCTTTATTTTAGTTTATTTTTCTATGTTAGGATTAATTTTAGTATAATTTTATTTTTATTTTATTTTTTAGGTAAAGGTTTAATTTTTTTTATTTTTAAGTTTAGGCTTATTTTTTTATTTTATTTTATTATGTTTAGGTTTTAGGTTTATTTTTAGGTTTTATTTTTTAGTTTTGGTTTAGATTTACTTTTAGTTTATTTTGTATTATTTAGTTTAGGTTTATGTTTAGGTTTAGGTTTAGGTTTTATTTATTTTAGCTTTTTTTAGGTTTATATTTTAGGTTTAGGTTTTTATTTAGTTTTTTTTATTTTAGGTTTAGTTTTTATTTTACCGAGATTTTTTATTTTGTTAGTTTAGTTTAGGTTTTTATTTATTTTATTTTAGTTTAGTTTTTATTAATTATTTTATTTTATTTTTAGGTTTAAGTTTAGGTTTAGGTTTTAGTCTATGTTTTTGTTTTATTTTATTTTGGTTTAGGTTTTGTTATTTATTTTATTGGAAGATTTTATTTAGTTTAGGTTTAGGTTTTTAGGTTTTTAGGGCTTAGGGTTTATGGTTTTATTTTTTATTTCTTATAGGTTATTTTATTTTTATTTTTATTTAGATTTATTTTCATGTTTATTTAGTTTAGTTTATTTATTTTAGGTTGCTTTATTTTAGTTTATTTTATAATTTTAGGTTTATTTTTTAGTATAGTTTTATTTTTATTTTATTTTTTTAGGTAAAGGTTTTATTTTTTTTTATTTTTATATTTAGGTTTAGGTTTTTATTTTATTTTTTTGGGTTTAGGTTTTAGGTTTAATTTTAAGTTTTATTTTTTAGTTTAGATTTAAGTTTTATTTATTTTAGGTTTTTATTAAGTTTATTTTTTAGCTTGTGCTTTTTATTTAATTTCTTTTATTTTACGTTTAGTTTTTATTTTATTAAATTTTTTTAGTTTTTTAGTTTAGTTTATGTTTTTATTTATTTTATTTTAGTTTAGTTTTTATTAATTATTTTACTTTCTTTTTAGGTTTAACTTTAGGTTTAGGCTTTAGTTTATGTTTTTGTTTTATTTTATCTTGGTTTAGGTTTTGTTATTTATTTTATTTTTAGATTTTATTTAGTTTAAGTTTAGGTTTTTAGGTTTTTAGGGTTTAGGATTTAGGGTTTGGGGTTTAGGGTTTAGTGTTTAGGGTTTAGGGTTTAGGGTTTAGTGTTTATGGTTTAGTGTTAGATTTAGGGTTTAGCGTTAGGGTTTTTTTATTTTTTTATTATTTTTTATTTCTTTAATTTTTTATAAATTAACTAAATTAGAAGGTTTAGGATTATTTAGTTTATTTTTTATTTATTTTAGTTTATTTTATTTTTTATTTTTATTTAGGTTTATTTTTATTTTTATTTAGTTTGGTTCATTTATTTTAGTTTTATTTATTTTAGTTTAGGTTGTTTATTTTAGTTTATTTTTTAGGTTTAGGTTTAGGATTAGGTTTATTTTCTTTTTTATTTTTATTTTTATTTTATTTTTTAGGTTTAGGTTTTATTTTTTATTTCTAGGTTTTGGTTTTGGTTCTTTTTTTTTTGGTTTAGGTTTAAGGTTTTTATATTAGGTTTATTTTTAAACTTAAGTTTAGTTTCTTTTAATAGTGAACAAATTTAGATTTAGCATTTCTCTTTTCAATTTCGTAAACCAAGTAACACACCAAGTATTCTAAGACACAAGCGATGACATAGATAAAAAATGAGCAATAGAGCAAATTAAGAACCCTAGATAACTAGAACCATCTCTATAATCTGAGACATTGTTCCATAGCGATCTGGATCAACCATTTCAGTTTCTCGGTCCCATCAGAACCACGACCTCTTGAGTAGAAGGATGCATCAATCCCATCTCTCCCTCCACCACCCCTGTAACCTCTTCCTCCCTTAACCACCACTTCCATATCCAACAGCCCCTTCAGATCCCCCACCACCACTACGGTAACCACCTCCTCCACCTTCGTCTCCACTGCCAAATCTGGACTAAGCCAAGTTGATGGTGATGTTCTTGCTGTCATGGTTTTGCCCACTCTTAGGGTTTAGGTTTAGGTGTTTTAGGTGTTAGGGTTTAGGGTTAGTTTAGAGTTTAGGGACTAGGGGTTTAATGTTTAAGGTTTAGGGTTAAGGTTTAGGATTAAGATTTTTTATTTAGGGTTTAAGGTTAGTTTGGTTTAGGGTTTTAGGGTTTAAGGTTTAGGGTTTATGGTTAGGGTTAAGGTTTAGGGTTTAGGGTTTAGGGTTTAGGGTTTAGGGTTTTGGGGTTTAAGGTTTAGGGTTTAGAGTTTAGGGTTATGTTTAGGGTTGTAAGTTTAGGGTTTAGGGATTAGGGTTAGTTTTAGGGTTTAGGGTTTAGGGTTTAAGGTTTAGGATTAGTTTAAGGGTTTAGGATTTAGGGCTTTATTTTTTCTTTTTAATAGTTTATTTTATTTTTATTTTTATTAAGCTTTACTTTTATGTTTATTTAGTTTAGTTTATTTATGTTAGGTTTCTTTATTTTAGTTTATTTTTTAATTTTAAGTTTATGTTTAGGCTTATTTTTTAGTATTATTTTATTTTTAGTTTATTTTTTAGGTAAGGGTTTTATTTTTTTTATTTTTAGGTTTATGTTGAGGTTTTTTTTTTTGGGTTTAGGATTTAGGTTTATTTTTAGGTTTTATTTTTTTTTATTTTGGTTATCTTTACTTTTAGTTTATTTTATATTATTTAGTTTAGGTTTAGGTTTAGGTTTAGTTTATTTTAAGTTTAGGATTAGGTTTTATTTATTTTAGGTTTTTTTAGGTTAATTTTATAGCTTTATGTTTTTATTTAGTTTTTTTATTTTTGGTTTAGTTTTTATTTTATTTAGGTTTTTTATTTTTTAGTTTAGTTTAGGTTTTTATTTATTTTATTTTAATTTAGTTTTTATTAATTTTTTTTAGGTTTAGGTTTAGGTTAACATTTTAGTTTATGTTGTTATTTTATTTTATTTTGGTTTAGTTTTTTTTATCTATTTTATTTTTTTGGTTTTATTTAGTTTAGGTTTAGATTCTAAGGTTTTTAGGGTTTAAGGCTTAGGGTTTCGGGTTTCTGGTTTAGGTTTTAGGGTTTACATTTTAGGGTTTAGTGTTTATGGTTTAGGGTTAGTTTTACAGTTTAGTATTTTAGGGTTTATCATTTAGGGTTTAGGGTTTAGGGTTAGTTTAGGGTTTAGGGTTAGGGTTTTTTTATTTTTTATTTTTTTAAAATTAACTAAACTAGAAGGTTTATGATTATTTAGTTTATTTTGTATTTATTTCATTTTATTTTATTTTTTATTTTTATTTAGGTTTATTTTTATTTTTATCTTTATTTAGTTTAGTTTATTTATTTTTGTTTAGGTTTTTTATTTTAGTTTATTTTTTAGTTTTAGGTTTAGGTTTAGGTTTATTTTTTATTTAGTTTTAATTTTATTTTATTTTTTAGGTTTGGTTTTATTTTTTATTTTTTTGGTTTAGGTTTGAGTTCTTATTTTATTTTTTTAGGTTTAGGTTTTTGGATTTTATTTTAGGTTTATTTTTAGGTTTAAGTTTAGTTTTTTTTAATAGAGAACAAATTCAGATTCCACATATCTTCTTTTCAATTTCATCAACCAATTAACACACCAAGTATTCTAAGACACAAGCAAAGACAGATAAAAAGTGAGCAAGCATAGAGCAAATCAAATACCTTAGATAACTAGAACTGTCTCTACTATAAAGACATAGTTCTATAAGCAGCAGTTCTGATCGGCCGTTCCTGAGTTTCTCCAGTTCCCATCAAAACCACCCCGGCCTCTCGAGTAGTGGGATCCACCATCATATCCCCAATCTCTCCCTCCACCACCACCACGGTTGTAACCTCCATCACTCCTCCAGCCACCATGACCACCACTGCTCTGACCACCACCTACAAACCCACCAGCACCTCCAGATCCCCCACCACCACTATGATAATCGCCACCTCCACCTTTTCCTCCACCACAATATCTAGACTAAGCCTAGTTGATGGTGATATTCTTGCCGTCAAGGTTTCGCCCATTCTTAGGGTTTAGGTTTATGTTTAGGTTTATTAGGTTTTAGGGTTTATGTTTATCTTTTAATTTATTTAGTTACTTTAGGTTTAGCTTTAGGATTTAGGGTATGGGGTTAGGGTTTAAAGTATAGGGTTTAGGGTTTAGGGTTAAGGTTTTAGGGTTTATGCTTTTACAGTTTAGGGTTTACGGTGTAGTGTTTTTTATGGTTTAGGATTTAGGGTTTAAGGTTTAGGGTTTAGGGTTAGCTTAAGGTTTAAGATTTTTTTTTTTGAATTATGTAAATTGGTAGGTTTGGATTAACTTAGTTTATTTAGTTTATTTTTTATTTATTTTAGTTTATTTTATTTTTTATTTTTATTTATGATTATTTGTTTATTTAGTTTAGTTTATTTATTTTAGGTTTAGGTTTATTTTTTAGTGGGTTATTTTATTTTATTATTTTGGTTTAGGTTTTATTTTTTTTATTTTAAGGTTTAGATTTAGGTTTTTATTTTATTTTATTAGGTTTTTATTTTAGGTTTATTTTTAGGTTTTATTTCTTAGTTTAGGTTTAGGTTTATTTTTATTTTATTTTATTTAGTTTAGTTTTAGGTTTAGGTTTAGTTTACTTTAGGTTTAGGTCTTATTTATTTTTGTTTAGTATATTTTACTTTAGGTTTAGTTCATATATTTTTTTTTTTAGGTTTAGGTTTTTTTTGTTTAGGGTTTATGTTTTAATTTTAAGTTTATTTTTTAGGTTTATGATTTTATTTAGTTTTTATTTTATTTTATTTTAGGTTTATTTTAGGTTAATTTCATTTTTATTTTACATTTAATTCTTATTTTATATAGGTTTTTTATTCTTAAGTTTATTTTACTTTTTCATTTAATTTAGGTTATTATATATTTTATTTTATTTTTATTAGTTTATTTTATTTTATTCTTAGGTATAGGTTTAAGTTACAGTTTAGGCTTTTATTTTATTTTATTATTTTATTTTTTTAGGTTTAAGTTTTTTTTTTTTAGGTTTTATTTAGCTTAGGTTTTGGTTTTTTAGTTTTTAGGGTTTAGGGTTTAGGGTTTTAGGGTTTAGGGTCTTAGGGTTTAGGTTTTAGGGTTTGGGTTTAAGGTTTAGGGTTTAGGGTTTAGGGTTAATTTAGGCTTTTTAGGGTTTTGGGTTTAGGGTTAGTTTAGGGCTTAAAATTTATGGTTTATGGTTAGTTTAGGTTTTAGGGTTTAGGGTTTTAGGGATTAAGTTTTATGGTTTAGGGTTTAGGTCTAGGGTTAGCGCTTAGGATTTAGGGTTTAACATTTAGGATTTAGGGTTTAGGGTTTTTTAGGGTTTAGGGTTTAGGGCTTAGGGTTTAGGGTTTAGAGTTTAGGGTTTAGGGTTTTAGGGTTTAGGGTCTTGGGTTTATGATTTAGAGTTTTATGGTTTAGGGTTTAGGGATGTAGGTTTAGGGTTTAGGGTTAGTTTTACAGTTCTAGGGTTTAGGGTTATGGGCTTTTTTATTATTTTTATTTTTCTTAATTTTTTTAAAATTAAATAAAATTATAGGTTTAGGTTTATTTAGTTTATTTTTTTATTTTGATTTAGCTTTATTTTAATTTTTATTTTATTTAGTTTATTTATTTTAGGTTTATTTATTTTAGTTTTAGTTTTTTATATTAATTTATTTATATATTTAGGGTTTAAGGTTTAATTTTTAGGTTTTATGGTTCAAGTTTTAGTTTAGGGTTTAGGGTTCTTTGTATTTTTTTTAATATAGAGCAAATTTAGATTCAACATTTCTTCTTTTTGATTTCATAAACCAAGTAACACACTAAGTTTTCTAAGACACAAGCGATGACATAGATAAAATATGAGCTCGCATAGAGCAAATAAAAAACCCTAAATAACTAGAATCGTCTCTATTATGAAGACATAGCTCCATAAGCAAATCAAAAACCCTAAGGTTTATTTTATTTTCTAGTTTAGTTTAGGTTTTCATTTATTTTCTTTTAGTTTATTTTAATTTATTTTTAGGTTTAAGTTTAGGTTTTAGTTTAAGTTTAAGTTTTATTTTATTTTATTTAAGTTTAGGTTTTTTTATATATTATATTTTTTGGTTTTATTTAGTTTAGGTTTAGGTTTATAGGTTTTTAGGGTTTAGGGTTTAGGGCTTAGGGTTTTAGGGTTTAGGGATTTAGGGTTTAGGGTTAGGGTTTAGGGTTTGGAGTTTAGGGTTTAGGGTTAGCTCAGGTTTATTTATTTCATTTTTATTTATTATAGTTTATTTTATTTTATAATTTTATTTATGTTTATTTTTTATTTTTATTTAGTTTACTTTATTTATTTTAGGTTTATTTATTTTTGTTTAGGTTTTTTAATTTAGTTTATTTTATAGGTTTAGATTTATGTTTAGGTTTAGGTTTATTTTTTAGTTGAGTTTTATATTTATTTTATTTTTTATGTTAAGGTTTCATTTTTTAATTTTTAGGTGTAGGTTTAGGTTTTTATTTTATTTTATTAGGTTTTGGTTTTAGGTTTCTATTTTAGGTTAATTTTTAGGTTTTATTTTTTAGTTTAAGTTTAGATTTATTTTTAGTTTATTTTATTTTATTTAGTTTTGGTTTAGGTTTAAGTCTAACTTTAGGTTTAGTTTTAGGTTTTATTTATTTTAGTTTAGTTTGTTTTATTTTTTTTATTTTATTTTTATTTTAGGTTTATTTTAGTTTAGGGTTTAGGTTTTATTTTTTATTTATTTTTATGTTTATTTTTTAGGGTTTAGGGTTTAGGGTTAGTTTAGGGTTTAGGGTTTTATAGGATTTAGGGTTGTAGGTTTAGGGTTTAGGGTTAGTTTTAGGGTTTAGACTTTAGGGTTTAGGGTTTAGTTTTTTTAAAAAGATTAAGTAAAATGGTAGGTTTATGTTTATTTAGTTTATTTTTATTTTTATTTAGTTTAGTTTATTTATTTTAAATTTATTTAGTTTAGTTTAGGTTTTTTTTTTAGTTTTTTTTTTTTTTGGTTTAGGTTTAGGTTTATGTTTATTTTTTAGTTTACTTTTATTTTTATTTTCTTTTTTAGGTTTAGATTTTATATTTTATTTTTAGGTTTATGCTTTTATTTTTTTTATTTTATGTTTAGGTTTTAGGTTTCATTTTAGGCTTATTTATAGGTTTTATTTTTAAATTTAGCTAGATGTTTTCTTTAATTTATTTTATTTTATTTAGTTTAGGGTTTAGGTTTAGTTTATTTTAGGTTTAGGTTTAGGTTTTATTTATTTTAGTTTAGTTTATTTTAGTTTTGGCTTAGGTTTAATTTATCTTATTTAATTTATGTTTTTGTTTTTTTTTGTTTAGGGTTTGGGTTTTATTTTTTATTTATTTTTAGGTTTATTTTTTAAGTTTAGGTTTTTATTTAGTTTTTATTTAGTTTTATTTTACTTTTAATTTATATTTATTTTATGTTTAGTTTTTTTTTATTTAGGTTTTCTATTTTTATGTTTATTTTATTTTTTAGTTTAGTTTAGGTTTTTATTTATTTTACTTGAGTTTAGTTTTTTATTTTATTTTATTTTATTTTTAGGTTTAGGTTTAGGTTTAGGTTTTAATTTTAATTTATTTTTTAATTTATTCTCTTTAGGTTTATTTATTTACTTTATGTTTAGGTTTTATTTAGTTTAGGTTTAGATTTTTAGGTTTTTATGGTTTAGGGTTTACGGTTTAGGGTTTGGGGTTTAGGGTTGTAGGTTTTGGGGTTTAGGGTATAGGATTTAAGGTTTGGCGTTTACCATTTAATGTTTTGTGGTTTTGGGTTTTAATGTTTAGGATTTAGGGTTTAAGGTTGTAGGTTTAGGGTTTAAACATTAGGGTTTAGGGTTAGAGTTTTATTTATTTATTTTTATTTTTTAAAATTAAGTAAACTCATAGGTTTTCGATTATTCAATTTATTATTTTATTTATTTTAGTTTATTTTAATTTTTTATTTCAGTTTATTTTTATTTTTATTTAGGTTAATTTACTTATTTTAGGTTTATTTATTTTGTTTTAGGTTTTTTATTTTAATTTATTTTTTAGGTTTTGGTCTAGGTTTATTGTTTAGTTTAGTTACATTTTTATTTTATTTTTTAGGTTTAGGTTCGATTTTTTATTTTTAGGTTTAGGTTTAGGTTTTTATTTTATCTTTTTTATGTTTAGGTTGAAATTTTTTTTATTTTACATTTATTTTTAGGTTTTATTTTTTATTTTAGGTTTAAGTTTAGGTTTTATTTATTTTGTTTTTTAGTTTTATTTTAGTTACTTTTATTTTATCGCTTTTTTTTTAGTTTAGGGTTTAGGTTTTAATTTTTTATTTATTTTTAGGTTTATTGTTTAGGTTTAGGTTTTTATTTAGTTTTTGTTTTATTTTATTTTAAGTTATTTTTATTTTTTTATGTTTATTTTTTAGTTTATTTTGGTTTTATTTTTAGTTTAGTTTAGGTTTTTTTTTATTTTATTTTAATTTAATTTTATTTTATATTTTATTTTTTATTTTTTAAGTTTAGGTTTTAGTTTCTATTTTTATTTAGGTATTATTTTTTATTTTTAGGTTTAGTTTAAGTTTTTTTTCTTAGGTTTAGGTTTTAAGTTTTTATTTTAGGTTCATTTTTAAGTTATATTTTTTAGTTTAGGTTTAGGTTTATTTTAAGTTTAGTTTATTTTATATTTATATTTAGGTTTAGGTTCAGGTTTTAGTTTTATTTGTTTATTTAGTTTTAATTTTATATTTATTTATTTTATTTTTTATTTTATTTTTAGTTTAGGGTTTAGTTACTTTTATTTTATTTTTAGTTTATTTTAAAGTTTATTTATTTAGTTTTATTTTATTTTATTTTTATTTAGATTATTTTATTTTTATTTTATTTTTATTTTTATTTTATTTATGTTTTTTTTATTTTAATTTATTTTATTCATTTATTTTAGTTTTGGTTTTAGTTTTTTTATTTATTTTATTTAGATTTTGTTTTAGTTTAGTTTATCTTTGTGGCTCATTTAGATTAGGATCAGTTTATGGCTCAGTATTTTGGGTTTAAGATCTTAGTTCAGGGCTCAGGTTTAGGGTTTGTGGTTTTTTCTGGGTTTAGTTTTGTGGTTTTAGCCTGTGGTTTGTGGTTTGGTCAGTATTTAGCCTTTGTGCCTTTGGGCTCAGACTTTTAGGTTTAGTGGCTAGAGTTTAGGGCTCAGGCTCTTTAGAGCCTGGTTTAGGCCAGAGTTTAGGGCTCAGTGGCCTTGAGTTTAGGTTATTTAGGTTTAAGGTTTAGGATTTTTTTAGGGTCAGATTTAGCTCAGGGTTTGTGGCTAGGGTTTTTGTGGGTTATCAGATTTAGTTTAGTGGTTTATGGTCTGCTAGTTTAGTTTTTAGGGTTTAGGTTTGTGGTTTTATTTTATTTTTTATTTTA
Organism: Cymbidium sinense; assembly: GCA_021442155.1. NCBI lineage: Eukaryota > Viridiplantae > Streptophyta > Magnoliopsida > Asparagales > Orchidaceae > Cymbidium > Cymbidium sinense. The sequence continues at coordinate 102,015,047 of CM038214.1, read as the reverse complement.
TTATTTTTATTTTTTAAATCAGCAAACAAATTTAGTTTATTTAGTTTATTTTTATTTATTTTAGGTGATTTTGTTTTTATCTATTTATTTATTTATTTTTTTATTAAATATTTATTTATTTTAGATTTATTTATTTTAGTTGGTTTATTTATTTCATTTTCTTAGTTTATTTGGTTTATTTTAGTTTTGTTTTATTTTTATTTTATTTTTTTAGTTTTATTTTTTTATTTTGGTTTAGGTTTAGGTTTTATTTTATTTTTTTTTAGGTTTTAGGTTTTATTTTAGGTTTTATTTTAATTTTAGTTTACATTTATTTTAGTTTATTTTATTTTATTTTATTTTAGATTTAGGTTTAGTTTAGGTTTTTTTTATTTGAGTTTAGTTTATTTTAGTGTTAGTTTAGGTTTATTTTATTTTATTTTAGGTTTTATTTTATTTTAGTTTTTATGTTTTTTATTTTATTTATTTTAAGTTATTTTTATTGTTTTAGGTTTAGGTTTTATTTAGTTTTATTTATTTATTTTTTTATCCAGTATAATTTATTTTAGGTTCATTTATAATTTAGTTTAGGTTTTATTTATTTTATTTTATTTTATTTTTATTTATTTTATTTATTTTAAGTTTGTTTAGGTTTAGAGATTTTAGTTTATGTTTTTATTTTTTATTTTATTTTATTTTTAGGTTTTTATTTATTTTATTTTTAGGTTTTATTTTTGTTTTTAGGTTTTAGATTTTAGGGTTTAGGGTTTAATGTTTTATTTAGATTTAGGGTTTGTGGCCTAGGGCTCAGGATCAGTTTATGGTATTGTGGTTGTGGTAGGTTTAGTTAGGGCCTTGAGTTGGGTTAGTGCCTGTTTGGCCTTATTTTGTTGTGGTAGGTCAGTTAGTGTCAAGGTGGGTAAGGTCAGTGGCCCAGTTTAAGATCTGGTGGTTGTGGTTGGTTTTCAGTGTTAGAGGGTTTAGCTCAGAGTCAGGTGGGGTGGTGTAGCAGGGTGGTTGGTAGGTAAAGCCCATGGTTCAGGGCTCAGGGCTCAGGTTTTTCCAGGACATAGTGGTAGGTTATGTGGCCTTTAGTGGTATGGTAGAACGCAGCTCAGGAGTTATTAGATTTTATTTTTTTATTATTTTATTTATATTTTAAATAGTTAACCCAGTGTAGGTTTAGTATTTTTATTTATAGTTTTATTTTATTTTATGTTTATTTAGCCTTATTTTTATTTTTAGTTAATTTTTTATTTATTTTAGATTTATTTATTTTATTTTTGGTTTATTTATTTTAGTTTTCTTTTAGGTGAGATTTAGGTTTTGGTTTATTTTTTTGGTTTAGTTTTATTTTTGTTTTATTTTTTAGGTTTTAGGTTTTATTTTTTATTTTATGTTTAGGTTTAAGTTTTTATTTTATTTTCTTAGGTTTAGGTTTTAGGTTTTTATTTTAGGTTTAATTTTAAGTTGAATTTTTTAGTTTAGGTTTACATTTATTTTAGTTTATTTTATTTTATTTAGTTTAGATTTAGGTTTAGTTTAGGTTTTTTTTATTTGAGTTTAGTTTATTTTAGGCTAGTTATTTTATTTTTACTTTAGGTTTTATTTTATTTCTAGTTTAGGTTTTTTTATTTTTTATTTATTTTTAGGTTCTATTTTTAGTTTATTATTTATGTTTAAATTTTATTTAGTTTTATATTATTTTATTTTTTTTTTGATTTATTTTTTTTATCTTATACTTTTTTATTTTATTTAGGTTTTTATTTTAGTTTATTTTAGGATTTTATTTATTTTATTTTAGTTTAGGTTTTATTTTATTTTATTTGTTTTAGTTTAGAGTTTTTTAGGTTTTTAGGGTTTAGTTTATGTTTTATTTTATTTTATTTTTATTTTGTTTGTTTTATCTATTTTTATGTTTATGTAGTTTTTTTTGTTTTAGTTTAGGGTGTGTTTATGTTTTATGTATTTAGCTTTTTTCTTTAGTTAGGTAGGTTTGGGGTTTAGAGTAGGTTTATCTTTATTTTTGGGTTTATTTTTTAGTTTTAGGATTAGGTTAGTGAGCATCTTGTTTAGTTTTAGCTTTTTAGGGTTTAGGTTTAGTGTTTAGGTCTGGGCCTTTGTTTCTTTTTGATTTAGGTTAGGGTTTAACCCAGGTTTAGTGTTTGTTTTAGTGCATTGTTTAGTATTTTTAGAGGCTCAGTTTAGGCCTAAGTTAGGGTTTTAAGTTTTGGTTTAGCAGGTTTAGGTTTTAATTTAGTTTATTTTAGGTTATGTTTATTTTTTAGTTATTTTATTTTTATTTTATTTTATTTAAGTTTTATTTTTATTTTTATGTTTAGTTTAGGTTTATATTTATTTTTAGGTTTACATTTTAGGTTTAATTTTTTACTTTTTAGATTTTATTTTTAGTTTAGGTTTAGGTTTATTTTAGTTTATTTTATTTTATTTAGTTTTAGCCTAGGTTTAGTTTATTTTAGGTTAGGTTTATTTATTTTATTTAGTTTATTTTATTTTAGGTTTATGTTTATTTTATTTTATTTTTAGGTAGGTTTTATTTTTTATTTATTTTTTTAGGTTTATTTTAGGTATATTTTAGTTTACATTTATTTAGTTTTATTTTGTTTTATTAAATTTATTTTTAGTTTATCTTAATTTTATTTTACATAGTTTTTTTTAGTTTATTTTATTTCTTTATTTAGTTTTTTTATTTATTTTATTTATTTTTCTGTTTAAGTTTAGTTTAGGTTTTATTTTATTTATTTTGGGTTTATTTAGTTTAGTTTATTTTTGGTTTAGTCAGGCCAGGGCTCAGGGTTGTGGTTAGGATTTTGGGTTTTGTGGTCAGGGTCTTCCTTTGGGTTATGGTTTAGGCTCAGTCTTTTAGTGGTTTAGGCTTGGGTCTGGGCCCAGTATCAGTAGGTGGAAGCCTGGTGGGCCTAGGGCCCAGGGTTATTTTGAGTACTCCAGTGGCCTGGAGGCACAGTGAGTCAGGGCCCAGGGTGTTTAGGGCCCAGGATTTAGGGCCCAGGTGATGGCAGAGTAGGGGCCTTAGATTTGGTTTAGGTGGCAGGTGGGGTGTGAGCCTGTATATGGTTTAGGGCTCAGGGAGGTTTATCTTTATTTATTTATTAAATTAAGCAAAGGCAGTTTTATTTAGTTTATTATTTATTTATCTTATTAGATTTTATTTTGATTTAGATTTATCTTTTTAGTTTATTTATATTTAGTTTTTAGGTAGTTTAGGTTTAAGTTTATTTTAGTTTAGTTTTATGATTATTTTAGGTTTAGTTTTTTTAAATTTAGTTTAGGTAAGTTTATTTTAAGTTTATTTTTAAGTTTTAATATTTTAGGTTAGGTTTAGTTTTTTAATAATTTATTTTATTTAGTTGGTTTAGGGTTAGGTTTAGGTTTAATTTTTATTTATATTTTCTAGTTTAGGGTTTAGGTTTTATTTTTCATTTATTTTAAATTTTAGGTTTTATTTAGTTTTTATTATATATTTTTATTTTTATTTTATTTTTATTTTAGGTTTAGTTTTTTTTTTTATTTAGGTTTTTTATTTTTATTTTAGTTTAGGTTTTTTCATTTTATTTTAGTTTAGTTTTAATTTGTTTATTTCATTTTTTAGGTTTAGATTCAAGTTTTGGTTTTAGTTTATGTTTCATTTATTTTATTATTTTATTATTTTGTTTAGTTTATTTATTTTATTTTTTTCTTTATTTAGTTTAGCTTAATTTTTTTATTTGAGTTTAGGGTTTATGGTTTTTAGATTAGTGAGGTTTGGGATTTAGGGTAGGGTTTAGATTTAGGGTTTAGATTTTAGATTTATTCTGTGATTTAGGGCCTAGGGTTTGGGTTTAGTTCAAGGTTTAGTATGTTTTTATTTTATTTTATTTATTTATTTTATTTTAGTTTAGGTTTATTTATTTATTTTATTTTAGGTTTATTTAATAGGTCAACATCTGATTTAGGAGGATTTAAGGAGTTTAGGGTCCAACCCATAATTAGTGTGGTGGGCCAGTTTAGTATTTTGGAGGGGGGTAAGTTATTAGTCAGGAAGCCCAGGTCAGGCCTAGGGCCCAGGGCCCAGGTTTAGGTTGGCCTGGGTGCCCAGCCAAGCCTGTGCCCAGCCTCAGGGTCTGGTTGGCCCAGGGTGTGGCTCAGTGGGGTTTGGACTAGGCTCAGCCTTGGGCTCAGGGTTTTGTGGCCCAGATTTAGGGCCCAGTGGTTAGCGCCCATGGGCCTTTGGGCCTGGCCCAGTGTCAGGCCTTTTAGTGGATTTTGGGTTGAGCCAGTCTTTGGGCCTGGGATCAGGTCAGTGGCCTGGGGTAGGTCAGGGAGGGCCCAGGCCCAGTGTAGGGTGGGATCAGTTAGGGTAGGAGGATTTATGATTTAGGATTTAGGATTTATTTACTTTATTATATATTTTTTTATTTTTTTTATTTAGGTTTATTTTTTATTTTTATTTAGTTTAGAAATCTATTTTAGGTTTATTTTAGTTTCTTTTTTTAGGTGTAGATTTAGGTTTATGTTTATTTTTAGTTTAGTTTTATTTTATTTTTTTTACTTTTAGTTTAAGTTTTATTTTTATTTTTATGTTTAGGTTTAGGTTTTATTTTATTTTTTTGTGTTTTTAATTTTAGGTTTATTTTTTTTTAGTTTTAGTTTTAGGTTTATTTTATTTTATTTAGTTTATTTTAGGTTTAGTTTATCTTAGGTTTAGGTTTAGGTTTTATTTGAATTTTACTTAATTATAGTTTAGTTTATTTTTATTTATTTTAGGATTTTTCCATTTAGGTATAGGTTTTATTTAGTTTTTATTTTAATTTTATTTTTAGGTTTATTTTATTTTATTTTATGTTTAGCTTTATTTTATTTAGGTTTTTTTATTTTGGTTTATTTTATGTTTTAATTTAGTTTAGGTTTTTATTTATTTTATTTTAGTTTAGTTTTATTTTATTTTATTTTCTTTAAGTTTAGGTATAGGTTTAGGTTTAAGTTTAAGTTTAGTTTAGTTTTTATTTTATTTTTTTTTGTTTTATTTTGATTATTTTTTTTATTTTTTTTATTTTAGGTTTAATTTAGTTTAGGTTTAGGTTTTTAACTTTTAGGGTTTGGGATTGGTTGGGGCTTAAGTTTAGGATTTAGGGTTTAGTTTAGGTTTAGGGTTTATGGTTTAGGTTTAGGGTTGGGTTTTAAAGTTTAGGGTTTAGGGTTTAGGGTTTAGAATATTGTTTTAGGTTTAGGGTTTAGTTTAGTAGGGTTTAGGTTTTAGGTCTGGTACTAGTTTTAGTTTTGTGTTTAGGATTTTTGGTTTTTTTTAATAGAGAACAAATTCATATTCAACATTTCTTCTTTCTATTTTATCAACCACATAACACACAAAGTTTTCTAACACACAAGTGATGACATAGATAAAAAATCAGTACATATAGGGAAAATCAAAAACCCTAGATAATTAGAGCCATCTCTACTATAAAGACACAGCCCATGTTTATAGTCGGATCCATTCTTCAATTTCTCAGGTTCCCATTAGAACCACCCCAGCCTCTTGAGTTGCAGGATCCACCATCATATCCCCGATATCTCCCTCTGCCACCACTATGGCTGTAACCTCCATCACTCCTCCCGCCTCCATAACGTCCACTACTCCAACCACCACCTCCATAACCAACAACACCTCCAAATCCCCTACCATCACTGCAATAACTACCGCCTCTGCCTTCGCCTCCACTGTCAGATGTTGACTGAGCTTGCTTGATAGTGATGTTCCTATCATTAAGGTTCTTCCAGTTCTTAGGGTTTAGGTTTAGGTTTATTAGGTTTTAAGGTTTAGGTTTATTTTTTAATTTATTTAGTTACTTTAGGTATAGGTTTAGGGTTTGGGCTTTAGGGTTTAGGGTTCAAGGTTTAAGGTTTAGGGTTTAGGGTTTTAGTGATTATGCTTTTAGGGTTTAGGATTTCGAGTTTAGGATTTTGTGGTTTAGGTGGGTTTAAGCTGTATGTTTAGGGTTTGGGGTTTAGAGTTTAGGATTTAGGGTTTATGGTCTTTCTTTAAAATTAAGTAAACCCGTAAGTTTAGTTCATTTAGTTTATTTTTATTTAGGTTTTTTATTTTAGTTTATATTTTAGTTTATTTTTATTATTTTGTTTTTATTTTATTTTTAGGTTTAGTTTTATTTGTAGTTTTATTTTATCTTTTAGTTTAAGTTTTAGGTTTTCATTTAGGTTTATTTTAGGCTCATTTTTTAGGTTTAGGTTTAGTTTTGTTTATTTTAGTTTAATTTAATTTAATTTAGGTTTTGGTTTATTTTATTTTGATCAATTTATTTTATTTTTAGGTTTTATTTAATGTTTATTTAATTTTATTTTTTATTTTTTATTTTATTTTATGTTTAGTTTTATTTTATTTAGATTTTATTCATAAGTTTATTTTATTTTTTAGTCATTATATATATATATTATTATTATATATATATTATTATTATTATATATTATATTATATATTATATATATATTTATATTATTATTATTACATATATATTATTATTATTATTATTATTACATATATTATTATTATATAATTTATTTATCTTATTTTTAGGCCTAAGTTTAGGTTTTAGCTTTAGTTTTATTTTATTTATTTTTAAGATCTTTTATCTTTTATTCATTTTATTATTTTGGGTTTTAGTTTAGGTTTCAAAGCCAGGGTTTGCCAAGGCCTGGCCTAGGCCTGGGGTGGGTCAGGGCTCAGGGCTCTAGAGATTTTAGGGCTCAGGCCAGGGCTCAGAGTTAACTAGGCTCCAGGCTTTCTGCCCAGGGTAGGTTTAGGGCTCATGGCCTAGGATTTAGGGAGGGTTAGCTCATGCTCAGTTAGGGTCAGGTGTGTGGTAGGTTGGGGTTAGTTTAAGTGGTAGTGGCCTAGGCCTGGGTCTGGGGTGGTTGGCTCAGTTGGGGTGGTTTGATTTTAGTTTAGGATCAGGCCTAGGGTTGTGGCTAGGGCTCACGTTTAGGGTAGGGTTTAGGTTAGGCTCAGTTTGGGCTCAGGCCTAGGTTATGGTAGGGTTAGGGTTTTTTAGAAAATTCAAACCAAGAGTTTAGCTCATTTAGTTTATTTTATCTTTATTTAGATTTTTTTATTTAGTAATTTATTTTATTTAGGTTTATCTTAGTTTAGATTTTTTTATTTTAATTTATCTTTTAGGTTTAGGTTTAGGTTTATGTTTATTTTTATCAGTTTTATTTTAATTTTATTTTAAGTTTAAGTTATTTATTTTAGGTTTGTTTAAGGTTTTAATTTTTATTTTATGTTTAGGTTTTAGGTTTATTTTTTTAGGTTTGTTTAATGTTTTAGGTTTAGGTTTATTTTAGTTTATTTTATTTATTTAGGGTTTAAGTTTATTTATTTTAGGTTTAGTTTAGGTTTTATTTATTTTAGTTTAGTTTTATTTTAGTTTAGGGTTTTTTTAGTTTAAGGTTTAGTTTTATTTTTTATTAATTTTAGTTTATTTAATATTTTAAGTGTTTATTTAATTTTATTTTATTTATTTTTTTATTTTACGCTTAGTTTTATTTTATTTAGATTTATTTTATTTTAGTTTAGTTTAGGTTTTTATTTTATTTTATTTTAGTTTAATTTTAGGTTTAGGTTTTTAGGTTTAGGGTTTAGTTTAGGGTTTAGGGTTTGGGTTTAGGTTTAGGGTTTAGGGTTTGGGGTTTAGGGTTTAGGTTTGGGTTTAGGTTTATGTTTGGGTTCAAGTTGTTTAATGTTTAGGTTTTGGTTTTTTTAAGAGAACAAATTTAGATTCAACATTTCTTCTTTTGATTTCATCAACCGGGAAGTGAGGTAATCAAATGACCCTTAGGGTTAGCTAAAGCCTCATATTCCTAGGATGTCCGACTATATACCCATTACCATTCAATCTTATATAAATCAACACATGAATAGAGGAAAGAGAACCCAACATTCATACACTTAAGCTATAAGCGCATGCATGTCTTATGTATTTATAACTAGCATTATAACATATATTATTATTTATTTATAAGCTTTTGAAAAATACATTTAGATTTAATAGTGATAATAGCTATGCATATATTAAATTAAGTTAACACATGCAGGCTTACATAAAGGAAATCCATTTTATTTTACTTGATTTTGAAAAGATGGATGCATGGATTCAAATGACATGCCAAATTTAACATGATTGGAAAGAGAATAATCAAATATAAGCATGTGATTCATTTAACCAAACTAGTTCTTAAGGACAATCAAATAAATTAAGATTATTTAAAGAAAACCAAACTTCTTTATTAATTAAGTTTTGGATTTGATTTGATTTAAAGAGGAGAAGAGAAATCATCACTTGCTATTTTAAACCCATTCCCACATTAGTGATTTGAATTAATTTAAAGAAATGTAATTAAGTTGATTTTATGGGTTAATTAAGTTGAACCTTTAGTTAGATGAATTAATTACCCTTACCTATGTCACCTTAAAGTAATTAATTTAATAATTATGAGCCAACATGATATGCATGGAAAATAAACGTGCAATGATCCTATGAAATAAAAGCAGCCTAATGCAATTGGCTCATGATTAATAGTTAATTAGATTAAAGGACTTAATTAATTACTCTTATGATTTTCCCACACATGTGGACTAACCATAATTTCATTAAACTCATTTAGGCTATTAAACACCTAAAGATCTACCCCATGATTTAATTAATTAAGGTCCGATGTGATTATGATTTCTTTTGATTAAGTGATTTAATTAATTAGTTAAATCTTAATTAATTTCATTTTAAAAAAGGGTGAAATGAACTTAGGGAAAGGGGTCCCAACCCTATTCTTAGTTCACTTACTGTTGAACAATGATTAATAAATTTAATTAACCAAATTATTACTACTAATGGGATTAATTAATCATTAATTAACTTAAAAGAGTAATTAAGGTTTAATTAGTCAATTTTCCTATTTAAATGAGCAATAAATCCCATGCAAAGCATGGGAGGCAGAGGTCATCCCATTAAATTAACCTACAAAATTTGAGATTAATTGCTCAAGTAATTAAGGATTAATTAAGCTAATAAAATTTGTAATTAAACTTTAATTAAACCATAATTATTATTCAAAATTAGTTTAAATCATTTTTAATTAATACTGAAATACCTTTAAAATGAGTATTTATTTTATTTTTTTTTATTTCTATGCTTTTTTATGATTTTAGAAGTTTCACCATTAAAAATGATTACTTAAGCCAAATCTGTTTCCATCATGCGCACTAACGTGGCATGCTTTCCACATGGCGTCGTGGGATTGGCTACTTAAAACTTATCCGACTTAGCACCTACGTAGCGGCGGCGGACGCGCTTTCTCGTCCACCATCCGATCAAAGATCAAATGGCTACAATTAATCCCATAGCTTAATAGGATTAAATTGGATCAATTCCTTGACGTTCACTCAAAATTGATGATTTGGAGCTCTACTTTAATCGAAGTCTCACCTCCGATGTTTAGGAAGCTTGGGAGATGATTTGTTCTTGCTCGATGAGGCCTATGGAAGGTGCATACAAAGTTAATTTAAATTTGATGGAGAAATGGAAAAGTTAGGTCAAAAATTGGAGTATTCTATTTCAAGAAGGATGAAAATGGAATTTTCCAATCGAGGAGCAATCTTAGGAGCTTAGGGAATGGCTCTATCAGCTCATCTTGGGTAGCTAGGGCTCTGAGTAATTATTTTTGTGTGTGTTTGAGTGGAAACAAGGGGGTGTGTATACCCCCATTCATCTTGATTGGACGGTGGGATCAGGTTTGGCTTCTAGTGGTCCCCCATCTCGGAGTCATGGGTGGAGGAGGCGAGAGCTGGCTTGGTTGGTTGAAGGTGTGGAGGTGGTCGCCAAGGAGGAATCATGGGTGTCTATGGGTTTCAAATGCTCCAATGGGAGGGTGAGGTGATTTCACCTCCATGGGCCAACCCAACCACCCATTAGTTAGGTTGCAAAGGTCCTAGTACCTAGTGGACCATTGGGAGAGTACCAAGTCTCCAAAGAATGGAAATGACCACTTACATGGGTGATTTGTCTCATGTGATGGAATTGACCCAAGGGTAGAATGATCATTTGGCATTGGATTTGATTTGGGTAGATTTGAAATGAGCCAAAAGTGGGTTAGCTTAAATTTCAAGTCAATTGGAGTTGATTAGTTTGGCTCAATTTGACTTATTTAGGTCAAAGTTAAGTCAAGTTGACCAATTGGTCAAATTAGGTCAAACCAAGGGTTGGGTCAAGTTCATATGATCATTTGGGATGTTTTGGTTCAATTGGTTTGATTTAGTTTGGTTTTAGTTTTGATTTTGGCTCATTTGAATTCATTTGGGTCAAATGGGTTAAGTTAACCAATTTGACCAAATTGGCCAAATTAGATTGGGTTGGGTGTTGGTTTGGGTTTAGTTGACCAATTGAAGATGATTGTAAGCTTTTGTTTCAATTAATTTGTAATTGGTTTTGATTTTGGCCAACTTGAACTTTTAGGTCAATTTGGGCTAAGTAAGTCAATTGGGTTCAATTGGGTCCCATCATGGCTTTGGTCAAGTTCAATAATCAATTTGGAATGAACTTGAGACATTGTAGTCAATTTGGTTTATATTTTAATTTGACCCAATTTGGTCTTTAGGTCAATTTGGGTCAACTTGGGTCAAGAGGGCCAATTGGGTTTTGACTCAATTGAAGGTCAAGTCATATTCAAATATTGATTTTGATTTGGTATGAATCAATAGTTTCAAGAGATTTGGCTTAGGATGCAATTTGGCTAGTTTGGGTTCATTTGGGTTAAGGGGTTGACTTGGTTTGACCCAATTTATGATAATTGATCAACCTAGGGTGATCAACAATCATGATGGGAGGTTTCGATGGGGTTGGTTCAATCCAAATTGGGTAGGATTAGAACTAGCTCGATAGGTCAAATTGGCCACTTTGGGTCAAGTGGACCAATTGGGTTTAGTTGGCTCTATTTTGGGTTGAGTTTGATTTAGTTGAGTTTATATATGGATTTGGGATTGATATATAAATTCAATTGAAATTGGGTTCAAATGGGTTTTGGTTCATTTGAACATTTCAAGTCAAAAGGGTTAAGTTTGGTTTGACTTGGGTTGATTTTGGTTTGGCTTGATGATTGTAGATTTCATTTATATTTGTGAATATGATTGAAGGTATGATTATTTCATGAGAAAATCAATTGAATTTGGGTTTTGTAATGAAGAAATTTGGCTAAGTCCATGGAGTTAGGTCATGTGGCTTAGGTTTGGATTTTCATTTGGTTTGATTTAGTTTTAATGATTTAAATGTATATTTCATTTAAATTTTTGAAGATGATTAATTTGTGAGAAAATCAATTGAGTTTGACTTAATTTGGATTAAGATTTGGCTAAGTCCATGGATAGGTCATGGCTTAGAAGGGTTTTGATTTAATTTGATTTAGTTTTGATTATTTGAATGTAGATTTCATTTATATTTAGAAGATGATTGAAGATATAAATTTATTATGAGAAAATCAATTGATTTTATATTGATTTGGATTAAGATTTGGCTAAGTCCATGGGATAGGTCATATGGCTTAAGAAGGGTTTCAAGTTTGATTTGATCATGGCTTAAATCATTTTGTTTTGGAATTTGGGTTTGGATTTGAATTTGAATTTGATGTTTGAATTGAACTTGAGGTTAGGTTTGAGAAGGAGAACATGGATTTGATTTGGGTTGTAGGGTAGGTGGATTATCCTAATCCCTAAGGCATAACCTAATCCTATGGTTAACCCTTTTAAGTCTTTAGGCTTAAGTTAAATGTTTACCTAAGAAGTTATGACTAGGAAGTCTTAGTGTCTAGAAGACTCCCAAGTCTAAGATGGAAGATTGAATCGACACTCCAAAGTAGGTCAATAGGCCTTAGGCTCCATAGTGTTGCCCTTGGAGATAGATGATTGGAAGACCGAAGCCAAGTTTCACATTATAGACTCGGATGCATCTTTCAACGCTTTGCTCGATAGACCATGGATACATGAGAACAACATAGTTCCATCCTCTCTACATCAGTGTATGAAGTTTGTGAGAGGTGGGATCTTATGTCAAGGAGATCTCAAGTCATTTACAGTTCATGAGGGTGGTATATATGAGGGATACCTCTCAAAATCAACAAGTCTATTCTCACAAACTTGGCCAAAGTTTAAAATAAAAAATAAAGGAAAGAGAAAAGAAAAAAGAAAGAAAAGAAAATGAAAAGAGATAAAGGGAGCGAAAATAGGTTTGGAGGAGGAAGTGGAGCGACATTAGATTCCACCCATAGTTCATTACTCCATTGAACATATGGGATGACTAACCTCCACTAGGTAGAGGAAGAGGCAGTTAGAGGCGGTCAGGGGTGAAAAACCTCCTTGGCCACCCAATAGAAGATATATCCCTAGCTACCAAGTACACATATCCTTATAAACTTAGAATCTAGTTCATAGGATGAGTCTTATATGGTTAGCACCACGACTCTTCTCATAGTAGATTCCCTTGGAGGTGACACTTGAGCGATAGCGATGAAAGGCGGGCTCTAAAGCAAAGCATAAGTGTATTCAAGTCTATATGTGAAATAGTTAGGCATTAGTTGGGAACCTTAGCTCTAACCCCACTTTACTCTCAAAATGTTGAGGGTTTGGTAGTTAAGGTGGCCCCTAAATAATCCATAGGTGTGAAGACTCAGAGGTTCTTTCTGGAGCATCATCCTCAAGTCAAGTAGTTAATTTAGAACTTGAGGATGATTCATATAAAGATTTAATAGAATTACCTTTTGATTGGTACTTGCCTTGTGTTCATAATTTTGCAAAGAAAGGGTTAATACTACATACTTGGTCAAAGCACAAGTGACTACTTGAAAGAATATAGAAGAACAAATGCAAAAGCTCTCAATCAAGACCAGTGGGATTGGCAGGGTCCGACCAATGATGGCGATTACTTGCTTAGTCATCACCAATCACTTGGAATTTGATAGGTTCTTTTCAAATCACATTAACTCATATGAGGAGCTGTGCTTAGAAACTTCAGATGATCCAGATGATTTTGAAGTCAAAGATGCACCACGAGTTTGAAGAAGAGTTCAAGTCAACCATGATGAGCTCAAGAAAATTAACATGGAAACTAGAAGATCCATGCGACATACATCAATTTTTTGTTGAATGAAATTAAAACCAATGACTTAGTTAGGCTGAGTTTAAGACTACTTTGCATGGATTAATGAAGAGATGTCTGGATTGGCTTCTGACATAGCAGTCCATAAACTAGCAATAGAGCCTGCTACTAACCATATCAAGCAAGCTCTTAGATGCATGGGATTAGACATAGAACAATAGGTCATTTATGAAGTCAAAAAATTGATCAATGTTGGCTTCATCCGAAATGAAAAGCACCCTACCTAGTTAGCCAGCATCATCCCAATTATGGAAAAGAATGGCCAAATTCACATATGCTTCAATTTTAGGGATTTAAATAAGGCATGTCAAAAAGATGAATTACTACCAATCCGAGTTATGGTGACACCTCATCTCATGTCTTCTCTTTCATGGATGGCATCTAGATTTAACCAAATAAAGATGGCCCCGAAGATGAAAGAAACACACTTTTAGAACCCTCGATCAAAATCTATTATTACTATAAGATCATGCCTTTTGCTTAAAATGTTGGTGCTACATACTAGTAGGCTGACTCAATCTTTGATGAACTTATTCATCATTGTCGAATGCTACATGATGATCTGTGGTCAAAAACAAAAGGAAGGCCATCTCTTTGACTTGAGAGTAGTTTTTTGAGCTTAAGACAATTTAACCTCAAAATGAACCTCAAGTGTGTATTCATAGTAGCTTTGTGAAATTCCTTGGGTTTGTTATCAACACTAGGGAATCAAAATGATTGAAGAAGATCAAGGTGATATTAGAAATGCTACCTCCCAAAAGTTTAACTCAACTCGGATCATTATAAGGCGTTGTATCTAGGATGCTTTATATCCAACCTATTGAGAAGATCACAATTCTCAACACTTGTCAAAAGGATGCCAAGTTCAAGTGGGATGATAAGGGTGAGCATGCCTTGAAGACATCAAACGATGGTTCTGGTTAGCAACCCCATCTGTGCAAACCACTCATTATTTACACTCTGTTAGATGACTCCCTTGGTGCTTTGTTGTCCCAAGCCAATGAGAAGGGAAGGAAAATGCACTCTACTACCTCGGTCATCATCTAATCCCTCTTGAGGTTAATTATCCACGAAGCATTGGTATCTTTAATCTTTACATCCCAAAAGCTACAACACTACATGCTTTCACATAAGGTGAACTTAATCTCTAGGATCAATCCACTACAATATCTCATGACATGGCTGATGCTATCCGGACAGTTAGTTTGACGGTCCACAATCCTCTCACAGTTTGACATTTCCTTCATACCCCTCCGTGCGGTGAAATGACAAGCGATAGTGGATTTCTTAGCAACACACTAACTTCCTGCTGACTCTCCACTTAGTGATGATCTGCCCGATGAACAAATCATCAACTTAGGGGATACTAACATTTACCATTGGGAGATGTACTTTGATGGTGCGGCTTCCTCTCAAAGAAGAATCTTATTTCAAAAGGCGGGGGTTAGTTCTCTTAACTATAGAGTAATGTGATGAGATTCTCATATCATCTATCCATCTTGCACCAACAATGAAGCTAATATGAGGCTCGATTGCGTCAGGTTAGCCATTACTAAGCATCAAAACATCAACATCTTTAGGATTCTCAGTAGTTATCAACCAAATCATTGGTTCCTATAAGGTTATAAAGCTCAAGCATCACTACCATAAGTACACCATGGAGTTGTTGGCCCAAATCAAAGGTTACCATTTATAAGATTTAAGGAGAGAATGGCGTGCGTATGCTTTAGCTTGCCAGAGTTGACATGTGGAGGATGAGTCCATATCCATAAAGGTCCAAAATAGACAAGTCTTATCCTAATATTGAACTCATCAAAAGTACTCTCTTGAAGGGGAGGTTGCCATTGCCAAGAAGAAGGGAGTTAGTTTAGAGGCAACCATTCATGGATTACCTAAATAAGGTAAACTACCTCAAGAGAACTCCCAAGCCCATTAGATGAAGCAGATAGAACTTTCATGCTCTTGTGGATGGTCTTATGCGACGGTCTTTTAATCATATGTGGTTACGTTGTTTAGACAAGAGCGAAGCTCATATGATCTTGACCGAGGTACACTCAGGATTATGTGTAGCCAACCAATATGGTTTGAAGATGAAATCCAAGATCAAGATACTAGAATAATACTGGCCATTAATGATCAAAGATTGCATGGATACGGTTGGGTGATGCCACCAATGTCAAATACCTGGTGTGGTCCTACACCAACCACCCAACATTCTACATCCTACATTGGCCTCAAGGCCATTTGAGTGTTGGGGTCCGACATAGTGGGTCTGATTGATCCTCCTTCTTCCAAGGGTCATCGATTCATCTTAGGCTTCACTACTTTTCCAAATGGGCAAGAGATTCTTCAGAGGTCACAACTTCGACATGTGCTCTATTTTTTAGTAACCATATCATATATAGGTTTGGAGTGCCTTGACAAATTATATCTGATAATGGTATTGCATTCAAGAGCATCGAGATCAACAAATTTGCTTAGAGACATAGCACAGATTGGAGATATTCTACAATCAACTACCCGAGGGTAAAGGGCTTAGCGAAGCCTTCAAAACTCTCATCCAAATACTAAAGAAGACACCGCAATAAAAAGCGATAGTGGGATTAGTAGTTAGTTGAAGCCTTGTGGGCCTACCACACCACATATAGAACTCCAACTTACTCCTTTCTCCTTAGTGTATGGGTCAATTCATTCTACCATTAGAGTCCAACTCCCATCACTAAGGATAGTGGGTAGGGGATAAAACAAGGAGAACACCAAGTTGTGGTTAGAAGAGCTTGAAGGTTTGGAGGAGAGGCATGTGGGCATGCAAACCTCAAGTTATACAAAGCTAAAATGATTGAAGCTCACAACAAGTTGACGTCTAGAGCTTTTCAAGTAGAGAGCTTATTTTAGTTAGAAGAGGCGATTGTTGCCCATCATATGGGAGGCAAGTTTAAACCCACTTTGGAAGGCCCTTTTTCCATAAAGAAGGCCTACCAAGGAGGATCTTATCATTATTAATCATAAGGGAGGCAAATCTTCTAATCAATGGGCTCTACTTAAAGAAATATTATAAATCATGTTTAAAATAATTATCATCAATGAAAATTCCATTTTGAATTTAATCTCTTCCATGTTGAAAGTATTCTTGTTTACAAATCCCATGATGTGTTTAGGGTAGGTGTAAGGAACAGTGGCATCATATCCTTCATCGACATAACACAAACTACTACACAAATATAAAATAAACATATCTTTTTTTGTCTGGGTGACTCGAGTTGAGATAAGCGCCCCAGTGGCACTCACTTGTGCTATTCTAGGTGGGGCTACGTGCTACCTTGCTAGTGTGTTACCCTAGTGGTCTTCTTGGTTTGGAGGATGTAAGTGCACTTTACTTCCTTGGCCATTTGATGAGCCTTGTTAGTTTAGTAGGCCTTCTTGCATGGCTGGTAAGCTACCATATTTTGGCTTTGTTTAATAGGATGTGAGTCTGCTATGCCTTCTTCTTGGATTAGCCTTCGTGACTGGGTCGACTATATTAGAGGTTTAGGATAACTCCCCTAGCGGCTCCTTCCCTCGACTACTTCAAGTGGGTCAGTCCTTCTTGGGCTCCTCATTTAGTAGTCACTCTAGGTGGATAGCATCGTCCCTGTCGATGATAGACTATCCCATGATCTTTGCTTGAAAAGTTGTAAGCCTACATTTCTTTCTAGGTTGATCATTGCACAGCGAGCACCTTAGGTTGGTTGGTTCTCACTATGTTGATGGATACACACTCATCATGTGGATACACCTTAGGTTGGTTGGTTCTCCCTTAGGATACACCACTCATGGAAAATGTAAGTCATGCTTTCTCCTTGAGTTTGCCATATACAACTATAGGCTTACTTTTTTCAATGTTGAGGATAATGCCCTAGGAAGCACCTCCCCTATGGGCACTATATTTGGATCACATCCTTTACGGCCCCATTTAGACACTACCTCGGTTACTATCGAATTGGATAGTTCCCCTTTTCTAGTAACCACCACTATGGTTGGAGAATCCAACCTATGGATGAGCAGATTCTACATTGGTCTAAATTTGAGATAGGTCAAGGCGACATAGCCCCTTCTAGTGTGGTCCCTTGCACCAATAGTGTCCATGCAAACATATAAATATATATATATTCACTTGTGGATTAAGAGGACACCCTAGTATTACCATTTCTGGCGGTATCCTATCTTTAGGGTAGTGTTAGCAAAACTCCTTATAGGAATCTACTACTCTTGAGTTGATATAAGTCCCATGAATTCACTTTCGAGCCGCTTAAGTTGAGTTGATTTGTTGTGCTACCAATAGGTCACCCTTATTCCCTACTTTAGAAGATGTAAGTCTACTACCTTCTTCTTAGCACGTCATTGCACACGAAGGCAGCCCCTTAGGTTAGCTAGCTCTACCCCGAGTAGACTATCCCTTTGGATTTGTAAATTAGAGATAGGACAAGTCTGATATAGCCCCTTCTCAATGGGTCCATCGCACACTGACCTGTCCATAAATTAAATCTATCAAATTTGACTAAGCTCACATCCCTAGTGGATATGCCCTCAATTCAAAATCAAACAAAACCAAACAAACTATATCAGATCACATGAAATTAAGATAAAATTAATCCTAACTACTTTTGAGTTGGCATAAGTCCCCAGTGGCATTCACTCAGTAGTCGCCTTAGGTCAGGTTTGATTTGTTGTGCATCCAACAGGTATCCTAGTGGTTGTTCCTCACTTTGAAAGATGTAAGTATGCTATGCCTTCTTCCTAGCACACAACCATTGCACACCAAAAAGCAACCCCTTAGGTTAGCTCTACCACAGGTAGAATATCCCTTTGGATTTGTAAACCTGAGGTAGGTCAAGGCTGATATAACCCCTTCTTGTGGGTCCATCGCGCTTGAGGTCCATACATTAACTTCAGTTAAATTAAAATCCAATTTTCCCAGTGAGTTAAATCACACCCTTCTCCCTAGTGGAGCCCTAAATGATATAAAAATAAGTAAAGCAAACAAATCAAATTCAAAACCAACCTCCCCAATGGAGCCAAATTAAACCAACTCCCCTGTAGAGTTTAAATCAAAGAAATCCAACCAAACTCTTATCCCGAGTGGATACATCCCCAAACAAATCTATGAAATCAAACTCAAGTCCCAATCCTCAGTGGATAGCCTGAACTTGCTTCCTTAGTGGAAGATCATATACCCGATCCCCAGCGGACTCGAGCCCATATCTCTAGCAGATATGCCTCCACATCAATTAAAAGAAAACAAATTAAATTTGATTTGATCTTAATCCTTGGTGAATTATTGATTCTTATCCCCAATGGATCTTCTTTCCCCAAATCATATAATCAAATCAAATTCAAACCTTATCCCTGATTTTCTTCTTCTATGCCCTCGACATAGAGCCCTCACATGTCATGTACAATGCATGTGTGATCCCTAAGGTTTATGGTTTAGGCTTTAGGCTTTAGGGTTTAGGGTTTAGGGTTTTAGGGTTTATGCTTTTAGGTTTAGGGTTTAGGGTTTAGGGTTAGGGGTTAGGGTTTAGGGTTTTGGTTTTTAGTGTTTAGGGTTTTAGGGTTTAGGGTTTAGGGGTGGGGTTTAGGGTTGTATTGGGAATGGGTAAAGTTAATAGGATATATATATTATGGAGGTTTTTAAATTACAAACCAATAGTTTTGGTTTTAGATTTTATTTATATTATCTTTAATTATTTTATTATTTATTATTTATTAGATATTTATTTATTTATTATTTTAGTAATTTTTTAGTTTATTTAGGAGTTTATGCTTATTTTTATTTAGTATTTTTATTATTTAATGTTTAGGTTTTATTTTTTTGGTTTAGGTTTAATTATGTGGTTTTACTTTATTTTAGGTTTATTTTAGGTTTAATTTTAGTTTTGCCAAGTTTATTTTAGTTTATTTTATTTTATTTAGTTTATTTTAGGTTTAGTTTATTTTTAGGTTTAGTTTTAGGTTTTATTTATTTTAGTTTATTTATATTACTTTTTTAGGTTTAGTTTATTTTATTTTTTTATTTTAGGTTTATGTTTTTAGTTTAGGGTTTAGGTTTTATTTTATTATTTATTTTAGTTTTATTTTAGGTTTGGGTTTTTATTTTGTTTTATTTTAAGTTTATTTTATTTTCATTTTTTTATTTAGTTTTATTTTATTTAGTTTATTTATTTAATTAATTAATTTTTTAGTTTAGTTTAAGTTTCTTATTTATTTTAATTTAGTTTAGTTTTGTTATTTTTATTTTATTTTATCTTTATTTTGGTTTAGTTTATTTAGGTTTTAGGTTTTAGTTTAAGCATTTATTTTATTTTTTTTTATTAGTTTATTTAGATTTAGTTTATTTACTTTTTTATTTTAGGTTTTATTAGATTAGGTTTCAAGTTTTGGTTAGGTTAGGTTTTATTTAGAGTGGTATTTAGGTTTATTTTTTTATTTTAGATTGAGTTTTTTATATAGGGTTTGGTTAAGGTAATTTAGTTGTCAGGTTTAGGGTTTGGGTTATTTCAGATAGTTTTTTTTTTTTTTTATTAATTTTTAAACCATGTAAACCCATATTTTAGGTTTATTTATAACATTATTTATTTTTTATTATTTTTATTTTTTTATTTACTTTATTTATCTTTAATTTAGATTTTATTTTAGTTTATTTTAGGTAGTTTATTTTATTTTTTTTTTTATTTTTATTTAGGTTTAGATTTTATTTATTTTTAAGTTTTGATTTAGGTTTTATTTTATTTTTTTTTTTTAGGTTTAAGTTTATTTTTTGGTTTTATTTTTTAGTTTGGGTTTAGGTTTATTTTTAGTTTATTTTATTTTATTTAGGGTTTATATTTGGGTTTCGTTTATTTTTGGTTAATCATTTGGTTTTATTTATTTTGGTTTAGTTTATTTTAGTTTAGGTTTAGGGTTTAGGGTTTAGGGTAAGTTGAGTGTTTAGGGTTCGGGGTTTAGTGTTTAGGGTTTTGGGTTTAGGGTTTAGGATTTATGTTTTAGGGTTTAGGGTTTTAGGGTTTAGGGTTATTAGGGTTTAGGTTTAGGTTTTAGGTTTAGGTTCAGGTTTTGGTTTAGGGTTTAGGGTTTTTGGTTTTTCTTTTAACAGAGAATAAATTCATATTCAATATTTCTTCTTTTCAATTTCATCAACCAATTAACATGCCAAGTTTTCTAGGACACAAGAGATGACATAGATCATAAATGATCACGCATAGAATAAATCTAAAACCTTAGTTAACTAGAACATCTCTACTCTAAAAATAATTCCATAAGCAGATCGGATCATTCTTCGCTTTCCCCATTAAAACCACCGCCCTCTGAGTAGGGATCCACCATCATATCCCCATATCTCCCTCCTCACCACCACGCATTGTAACCTCTTCTCGCCTCCATAACCACCATAGCTCCAACCACCACCTCCATATCCACCGCACTCTAGATCCCCACCACCACTATGATAGCCTCGCCTTGGCCTCCACCACCGATCTAGGCTTGATAGTGATATTCATCAAGGTTTTGTCCCTTCTAGTTTAATCTTAGGTTTAGTTTAAGTTTGGGTTTAGGTTCATTTTTAATTTATTTTGTATTTAGGTTTAGGTTGTTTTAATTTGGGTTGTGGTTTAGGGTGGCTTGTGGTTTAGGTTGGGTTTTTTAGGGTTTTAGGTTTAGGGTTTAGGTTTAAGGTTTGAGGGTTTAGTTTTAAAGTGTTTAGTTTAAGGTTTGAGTTTAGTTTAAAGGTTTATAGTAGGTTTAGGGTTTAGGCACTTAGGTTAAAGTTTATGGTTTTTTTAAAAAATTAAGCAAACCCAGATGTTTAGTTTATTTAGTTTACTTTAATTTAGTTTTATTTATCTTTTATTTTGATTTTTTTTTTATTTTATTTAGTTTAGTTTATTTTTTTTAGGTCATTTATTTTATTTAGCATTTTATCTTTTATTTAGTAGTTTAGGTCATTTTTACAGTTATTTTTTTTTTTTTTATTTGTAGCTCAGGTTTTTTATTTATTTTTTTAGGTTTAGGTTTTAGTTTTATTTTAGGTTTATCAGTTTTATTCTTTTAGTTTTTAGGTTTATTTATTTTATTTTTTCTTTTATTTAGTAGGTTTAGGTTTAGTTTAGTTTATCTTTAAGCTTTTAGGTTTTATTTATTTTATCTAGTTAGTTTATTTATTTTATTTTATTGTAGGTTTTTTTAATTTAGGGTTTAGGTTTTTTTTATTTTTTTCTTTTAGGTTATGTTTTTTTTGATTTAGTTTTAGGTTTTATTTTAGATTTTTTATTTTATTTTTTATTATTAGTTTTATTTTATTTAGGTTTTACCTTATTAATTTTATTTTATTTATGTTATTTTATTTATTTTATTTTAGTTTAGTTTTATTTTATTTTTAGGTTTAGGTAGGTTTAGTTTAGTTTAGTTTTATTTTATTTTATTTTATTTTAATTAGGTTTAGGTTTTATTTATTTTATTTTTTTATTTAGTTTATGTTTTAGTTTAGTTTCAAGGTTAGTGTAGTTTGTGGTTTAGTGTTAGGTTTGTAGTTTTGGGGTTGGGGTAGGTTTAGGGTTGTAGAGATTAGGGGTGGGGTTTAGGGTTGTGGTAGGATTTAGGGTTTAGGGTTTTTAGGGTTTTAGGGTTTAAGGTTATTTTAAAGGAAATTAAGGAAATTTTATTGACATAAAGAAAAAGTACAAAGTCCTTAAAGGGGGTAATCTCTAACCTAATGCTTAAAGAGCTACAATAAATCCTAAAAATATAATTCCCCTAACTATTTCAATAATGAAGGAAATAAAGCAAAAGAAAAACGAAAAAATCAATAACAAAAAATCCATGTGACCAGCAACAAACTTCATTTGGTCCGTCTGATACCAGAAAGATCCACCTACAAGACTCTCCCAACCTATAAAAGAAATCTGCAACATACTTTTGAAAGGATGAGTACAATTAAGCAAGCATAAAAAGTAAGAGCAAATAAAATGAGTAAAGTAAAAAAAAAAGGCTCAGGCACAGTTATAATCATCTCAAGGAGCAACACTATGTGTATGCATCCAAACTTCAGAAGAAGGGTTACAATTACATATAGCACTTCCAATAAAAAGAAGAAAGAGTGGGAAACATCAAGGCCATCATAGCCAAAGATACTGTCCCATCATCCAAAGTCTATCATCCAGGAAGGCTACAAAATCCTCCAAATAGCAAACATAATAGCCAACCACCAAGACACTTGAACAACCAAGCCCAATAAGGAAGATAATCAACCAACCATCAGAGATAGCAATAATACAGTAAGAGCACCACCAAAGCCACCACCAAAAAGGAATAACAAAATCAAAAGGAGCAAGCTTATGATAGAGGTAACAACACAAACCAAAGACCAATAAGAGTAAAAAAGAAAAACACAAGTGCTTATATCCTCCACCAACAAAGGAAAAGAGCTAAGAAAACACCCATTTAACCACAAAAGGGTGGGCAACAAGCCACCCAAACAGAAAAGAGGGTCGCCTACAACAAGAGAGAAAAAAGTAGAGGAAACCAAAATAGGTCATAGAAAGAACACTAGGTTCCAGCACCAAAAGGACCGTGAAAAGTACCAAAATAGCCACCCCTCCAACCAACCCAACTCTAATACAACCAACCAAACCAACCAACATATCCTCCTAGCCACCACCAGAGTAGAAGACCCAAGTAAGTGTAAAGACCAATAGCCCATCAAGACAAAATCACCCAAGATAGCCGTGGAAAGGGTAGTGACAAGAACCACCAAACCCAACCAACCAAAATAAATAAAATGATCCTAGGTAAGAACAACCAGCCAAAGGTAAAAAGGTACAAAGCCCAGTAAGATAGACTACAAGCCAACCAACAGGAACAATAGCAATAAAAGCACCCAACCAAGCCACTAGCACCCGAGGCCAACTAACAGCCACAAAATAGCCTTCAACCAGCCAATCAAGAACAATACCCAAATCCAAAGCCACTATAGCCAAGAGAGGAAGGCCAATATAGGAGGAGGTCAAAACCATAACCAAAAGAAACAAAATAAAATTAGCAAAACCAACCACCAAGCCCCAGTCAACAAAATAGAGAAAATAACAGCTAACCAACAATGTCCACCATGCCAAAATCAAGCTAGAGATAAACCACCAATGGCCCCCCAAATTAGTCACCAATAGAAAATAAAAAAATAGCCAAAATAGCCAGCCATCCAACCAACCTAACCAGATAAAACTGCCAGCCAACAACACCACCATGTCAACCACCACAGCAGATCCAACTTAGGTAAGTTAGCAAGCAGCCCAAAAAAGAGGCAAAACCCATACAAGAAAGAAAAACCTACATTAGCGATAGCCACAACCCAAAAGGAGGATATAAAAAGTAGCCAAGGGAAAATTGTGGTAAACACCTAGCTAGATAGACAGAAGCCACCAAGCTAAAAAACCAAAAGAACCTAGGCTGTACTTATAATAACCACCAGGTAGTAAAAACAAGGCCAATCCAAAAGTAATAGATTAAAAACATAACCAAGCTCTGGCCAAAGAGAGAAAAATAAGTAGATAACCACAACCCAAAGAGGGTTTAATAAGAGGCAACCAAAAGCAAAAGATCATCAAAACCAATAGCAAAAAACTAAGCAAGAATTTATAATCTGAGATAAGGCAATCTAGTATATCTAGATTAACCAAACCTCTTAATAGTTTAGGCAAAGTTTGGTTGTCAAATAAACTGAACTTAGTTAAGTTGGCACCAAAGTTAGCCAAGTAATCACAAGCATTACCTTCATGAAGGATGTGGGAAATTTTAAAACAAACTTGAGAAAGAAGATTTTAGTATGATTAAGAAGATAAAATAAAAGCATTCCCATTTCTATTGTAATTAAGCATGTCAAGAAGCAAGAGAGCATCAACTACAATCCAGATGTTGAGGAAACCTCTATTTAAACAACAAATTTCAATAACTTTATTATAACCATAAGCTCAACAATAATAATAATAGAACAAAGCTTTGAGAGGATAGCAAAAGCACAAATGATAGTACCTTTAGAATCCCTAAGGATACCACCACAACCATATTTATTGGAAGCAACAAAACCATCAAGATTCACTTTAATCAAATTTTCTTTAGGTTTGATCCAATGGATAATCCTAGCACTTTTATAAGAGTCAAACTCGTAGAATGATACCCAATTTTTAGCCACAAATTTATAACCTCTAAAATGAATATTACTAATAAGATTGGCATTAAAAGAGCATGAATTTTTTTTTTAGTTTTTCCGGATCCTTTATGGTTCATAGGAATACCATATTTAGCATCATTTCTATCCATCCAGATGACCTAGATAAGGGTAATATCAATTAAAACTTTGATATGACCTTAGACTATATTTTTGAAATAGACTTCAAGAAGTTGATATAAAGAAAGAGAACCCTGAAAATAGTTGGTATTAAATAAATCATCATACTAAAACCATCATTTAGAAGCAATGGCACCATTGACAAAAGCATGATTTACATTTTCAATATGAAAGCAACAATAGCACTTTGAAGGTAAGTAAAACCCTTTAGTCCAGAGCAAAGAGTCCACAGAATAAAGTTATTCAAAATCCTCCCAAGCTAAAAT